>QAOC01026100.1:0-111341 GCA_003255005.1 Begonia fuchsioides | reverse complement strand
GGATCGGACAGATGGTTTGGTGAAGAACATTAATGGGAATAGAGCGTCTCTCTCATTTGGTTTTCTGGGTGAATCTGAAACCTACACCATTTTTTAAAAATATTATTTATTTTTGGAAAATGTTCCTGAAAACTTAACTAAGATTTTGACCCTATTTCTAAAAGAGCTCAAAGAGGAGACCCGGCGGCAGACAGATAAGGGCGACGAAGATCAGACTCATTGACTTTAAGCGTATGCAAACGAAGAACAGTTTCCATTTACTTTCGTACAAACAATTGGACCTCTTCGTTCCCATTTCCAGCCCCTTTAAGTAAAAAAAAAATCTCATCTCTGTTTCTTCTCTTTTTACATCTTTAAGACGGATCATTACAGATCCGTAAGTATGTGTTTCGAGTAAAGTGGACTTGTAGTTTGTCTTTACTGCCCAAGAAATGGGAAAGACCAAGAATCTACCTGTTAGGCTGCCTTCAAATTCTAAAATTTGGCTATTCTATAGCGGCGAGGACTTTACTTCAGGAGATGTCAGCTTAATCCAAACTAGTGAAATAACTATTGTGTTTTTTCTTGGACATGAAAAATCCTTACGTGTCTCTTCTCACATTCATGCTTGGTCGAGCGTGACATTTATAAAGGGTGCTGATAAGATGGTCAAATGAGCCGTTTACCCGACCTGTACACGTTTTATAGCTGTCGCGCTCTTCTTAGTTATTGCTACAAACTTCCCAACTTCGCCTTTGGGATAGCGAATGATTAAAGCAAGGATGTTTAGGCAACCTTTCTTTTGGTTTTATATAAATATTAATTTATCTATGAATCACTATAATAATTATAGTAAATAATTGGCACTTTCAGTTATACTGCAGGACCCCATGGCATTGCATTTGTCTATAATTTTAGCAATACCCTTTAATTTTTAGCTATCACTTCATCAATAAATGTTTAAAGAGAGCTTTAAAAGTTTAGAAATTGATAAAAAGTTCTTATTTTGTTAATAAGGTAAGAAAATATAAATTTATTATTATATTTTTTTTTATTAATTGTTGAAATTAACTAGATTTATAAATGCAAGTCAATAGAGGCTTACACCTTGACCGCAATATCAGATCTCGAAACTAATGCAATATTGCAACTTACCAACAGCCTTCATTGTAAATTTAATTGGAATAGCGAAAGCAATCTGCCCATGATACTGGGATCATCTCGGGTCAAGAGTATGTCCATTGACATACTGACGTGCCTCAGGCTGGACGGGTCTGAAGCGAGAGATATTTTCCAGAGCCGTGTTGTTTGGGTGGAACAAGCATTGCTTCAAAACTGCAATAGAGCTGAAATTTTAAGACATTTTAGACTACGTGTCTTGCACAGACCCTTAAAAATTGCCCTTCGAATTCAAAGAAATGAAATAGTTATGGTAACAATGGCAGACTTCTTAAGACTATCAGACTGCACCTTGCGAGGGCTATAACTCAGCCCTCAAGCTTCGTCCCTCGCTGAAATTTCATGGGTATCTCGAAGTCGGAGTTAGGAAAGGCTCCTCCGAAATTCGGCTCAAAATATCATACGTAAATAAAATGCCTTTCAAAACATAAAAGGTCAACAGAACAGTGTCCGGAGTCTTGAAAGAGACTTCATATAAGTATTTTTATATCGACTAATTGCAGAAAATAAGATAATGTACAAGTGAAATTCGTGTTTTCAGGAGAAAATATGTCACATGCAACATCTGCATGACATATTTTACATGATTTTGTCAAAATTTCATGAACATTTTATTTTTACAAGATTTTTATTTTCATGTGGTAGCAAGAAGTAGTTCTATGAGGATTGAAGCACAAGAAAGAATTGAAAAGATATCGTTAAATGGTTAGAAAATATGTCAAAATATCATAATTCAAATTTGAAAATAAGATCTTATCTTTATTTGAATTATGAAATTGTTTAAATCCTCGCCATTTGGTAACCAACTAAGGAGCAAGTGAGATCTACAAAAAAGAGTCATGACACCACGAAATAGGTATGAAGAATCAATTCAAGACGAACGTAGGTTCACGGCATCGTAAGAACAGACTCATGCGACCAACGGAATTTCGATGACGACCAACCAAATTTTTATCATTATCTTGATGTGTTTACTTTTGTAAATTTGTGTGTTTTGTTACTTTTCATAATTAAATTTCATTAAACCAAATTAAATTTTTTCATATTTGATTTTTACTTTAAAAAATTTCAAATGTTTTTATAACTGAGATTTAATATGTTTTTAGTTCATAGTTCATCTTTTGCTTGCAATGTGATAATATTTAGGATTTTACTTAGATGTCATTAAGTATTTATTGAGACGTCTGTTGAATTGCATATGTAGTTCGATCGAGTAACATGATTTAACTAAGAGCATTTTCGTCATGTTGATTCTAACTTATGTGGTTAAAAGAATTAAACTTTAAATTGAATCATGAATAACAACATTTCAGACTTATAAGTTTAAGTCACAAGTCTGAAGAAATTAACTGGTTATTTATTGGCCGAACCATATTGATGTCGTAATTACTACTGCATCATCATAACAGTTTGAGTAATTATTTATTCTGAGGAAACTTAATCGAGATTTCTCTTATCTTTCAATTTGAACATCACTTTACTTTTATGCATTTTATTTTTATTATTTATTTTCTTTCTTTGGAAAACCCAAAAGCCAAGTCTTTGTTCTTTTTATTCTTATGTTTATTTTTCAAATATTTTATTAATTGAAATTGACTTGTCCTCGTGAGATCGATACTTTAGTATTACATTGTGATATGTGCATTTGCGTTATTTTAACGATTACATCTATGCGCAACAATGCATACAACGCCGAAAGCTATCTGCGCTGTGCTCTTAATATTCCAACCATGAAAATGATAGACGATGACTGTAACAATAGAAATCCAACTTGCTCTATTGATCAAAACCTTGAAGAACAGTTATCTAATTTAACTCTGTGATGTTGAAGCAAGACATTACCCATCGAATCGACACAAAATAAAAGTATATTGCTTTTGAAGTGATAGGAATGATTGTGTTTTGCGCAATATTCATTAACTATCCGATGATTTGTATACAACACTCCTTACCTACTTATAGAAATAAAGAGACATCCTCTTTGGAAGACTCAGAGAGAATTTAACAGACAGATGAAGAGGCACCAATGATTGCATCATTTGGCTCCACTAAGCATCTTTCATTTAGGTCGTGGGTTTACTAGATTTGGGTAGGGATTAGTTCAAGTTTAGGGCCGATTTTGACGGGTTTTGGTTGCTGTCCTACGATTTGGTTTGTTCTCAGCTCACATGGTATCGAGATGCCAAAACCGTAAACTAAACTGTGCACATGATTTTGAAGGTTGCCGGACCATTAATAATTAGAATGTGCCTAAACCATCCAAAAAGGACCAAAATCATATGGTTGGTTTGGTTCTGCTAGCCTTAATTGTCAATCAAAGGATCTCCGAGATTAAACAAAGAGAGAGCTAATATGGTTCGTTTTGGCTTTGTTGATTCTTCTAGTCCCTTTGGTTGCGTTTTGGTGCAACAAGTGGGTTCATTGGTTCCACCATTTCTCTAAAAATGGAAGTTGTCTGATAATTAAGGTTTCTGTTGATTGAATCACTCAGATTGAGTGATGGTTTAGATTTGGGATTATTTGATAACTCTCAAATCGACACTAGAATCACGCTGTCAGTTGACTTAAATTACTTGTTTTGTGATGTAAATGTTTGTTTGTGAACTAAAAAAAGATGTTAATGTTACACTTTGTTGTAGCATCATGAAAATTGAAATGTTCAATGTATGAAATCCTTCAACAATGTGAAAAAGATACGTCGATTGACTTTGAATCAGCTACGAGGAATTTGACATCAATTGAACATTGTCGACGGAACCTAAGTTATCAAACAAGGAACTTGACTCAAAGCAATAATGTTGGTAAGAACCAAAACTATCAAGATGACCTCTCAGTAATTAACCTGAAGAAATCAAGTTCTTCATAAAGAACTAAAGAAAAAATTTTCTCTCTTTTTCTAAACATAGATAAAGTAATTAAGAAACAACTAGTAATTTAAAAACAAACTAAATACATAGAGAAACTTAACTTAAATAATAAAATATGAATTAAAAACCCTAATAATATAGTAAAATAATATAATTTTCACTTTTTTTTTGCACTTCTATCTCTATAATTTACATATTTGAAGATACAAACGCTGTCAAAATTTTACGATCCAGCCCATTGCAAAAACATCATGAAGGCACCTACAATTATCGTGACAAACACGTTTTGAAATTAGATCCGAATGATCGTCGAATTGAACTATTAATGCTCGAAGGTCAACTTTATAACTTGATTTATGGAAAGTATCATAGACTTTCGTATACTTCAATCCTCCATTATTTTAAAATATATTTGAGCTTTTATGTTTCACATCATTCCATTATTCTTCGAAGAAATTCGTCCTCTAATCTTCGAGATTATACGCAACGAAATAAAAAACAACAAACGGGTTAATAGTGTTGGAAAAATCAAAATCTTTAGAACAAATAGTATGTTCTTCCTCCTTTGCCAATGTGAAAATATTTGCATCATGGTCTTTGTCAATGTCTTCTACTTTTTTCTCCGTATGCTTTATACTCTTTTAGATCATGTTTGCATCAGGGTTAAAAGTTTTTCAGCTTCTTCCGTGGCTTGTTTGAACTCTTCATTTAGTTTCCATTGCATGTGTCTTGATTTTCATCTTTTATATCTTTCTTCATCAATCTTGTGTTGCCTTTGTCAATAGCGTTCTTCGGTGAAATCTTTTTGGCTCAAGTATTCATTTCCAAAAAAAATTCTTTCATAATGAAAAGAAAATAACAAAGAGCTCAACTTTTTTAAAAAGATTTTGCCTTCTGCAAGAAACATACAAACACTTTCTCTCTTCTCAATTCTATTTTTTTAATATATAAAAAAAAGAATTTCAAAAACAAAATTTAGGGGTTAAGAAAATAATGATAGAAACTTGAATAAGTCAAAGTTTCGATACCAAATGATGAGAACTACGAGTATATCAAACCTGAGACTCTTCAACAATGCGGAAAAAGATATATTGATTACCTTTGAATCAGTACGAGAAACTTGACTCTAATCAAACATTGTCGACGGAACCTAAGTTATTAAACAAAAAGTTTGACCCAGACTGAATTTGCTGGTAAGAACTAAAGTTATCAAAGATAATCTATCAAGAATTAACTCGAAAAAGATTGAGTTCAAGAACCAAAAAACAATTCTCTCCAAACACTCATGGTGATTAACCATAAAAGTTGTCATGTCCATTTCTTTGAAATATGATTGCATTGCTATGCTTCACATCATAACGAATGGAATGAAGCTATGAATTCTTTCTTTGGAGATCATGAAGAACTACACCATGGAAGTGCTGGATGAAATTTGAAATAATGCTAGAAGTTGAAGCAAATCATGAGTTATTGTGTTAGCCACTTAAAGCTATGTTACATCCCATAACATGGAAGGGTTTTACAGAAATAAGACAAATGGAAAGAGGCTTAAGAGAGATGGAGAATAGGCAGAAGGATAGTAATAAATTAAGTATGCTTTGAAAATATGTGGATATCATGAGAGGAAAAACAAAAGGGTGAGAACAAAGAGGGGCAAGTGCTATAGCCGAACTTCGTAGAGAATAATTGTATGCTAGGACTATACTGGGATTAGCTGTAAATAGTTAGTGAAAATTTATACCAGATAGTATAAGTTAGGAGATAGTTAATAGTAGTTAATTGTAGTTAAAGGAAGTTAACTGTTAGTAGGCCATTAAATAGAGAAGATGTATGATATAGGAGAATCATTGAGTAGTGATCAATATCAAACTATTCGTTTTTATTTTGTAGATTCAATCACTGATGACCGGTTCCAGGTGATGATAAATCAATATGTTAATTTTAGTTAATATTATAGTTTGATATTGATGCGTCTAATAATTTATTTTATTTGATGATCAGCAAAGTTTAATCGGATTTGATATTTGAATATATACTTTTAATAGACGATAGACTTAGTTTTGAACTAATTTTGATCAGATTTCATGTCTCAGTAATTTTATTTGATGGCCAATTTAGCTTAATCACATTTAATAATTAGTCTATCATAGTTCATTTTCTTTAATATAATTCCTTGAATAGTAAATTAAATTTTACAATAATTAGTATTCATTTTTTATATTTTTGTCCAATTTTTGGATTTTCTTGAAAACAAATTTATCTTCAAAACAAGTTAAATTTCAAAAATATTAAATTAGCAAATAAATAGAACCAAGCCAAAAGCAAACTGGACCTGTTGCAAGCCAAAAGCAAGTCGACTTGTACCTACCCCTAGTGACAATTAGCATCACAATACTATGTAACGTAATTACATTTAGTAGCAGGCGTGCACTAAAAGTCTAAATAGGATCATTGATGGTAACATTATACTGTCTGATTTCTCTGCTCCCTGTCCTCTGGATCCCGAAAATTAATAAAAAATAAAAAATTAAAGCATCAGGAATAGGATGACCAATATGAATAATCATTCTTTGACTTGAAGTTTCTTCTTTTGCCGTTCGAAGTTATCCTCGCATGTTCCGACTAATCCACGTATTTTATTTGCCTGCACGCCATGTTCACATTTGAACATATATATTTTGAATAATAGCCATTGAATCATATCATGCATTGACCAATAAATAATAACATATGCTCAACCGTTCCTATACTTTTCAATCTATTTGAATGCCTCAGGTCTTCCTGCGTAATTGATCTGATATTCAACAATCCAAAATCTATTTAATTCTCCACGAAAAGTCTATAATTCGACACAAATAAGCAGACATCTTCTTTTTCAAACAAGGATTTTCACTAAAATGGGTAGGCTAATTGTATTTTCATGTGCATATTTGTGTGTGGTATGCGTGTGTCAGTGTGTACGTGAAAAACATATTATATTGAACTGAAGATTTGAAAATTCCTGTAGTTTGAAACCAAAGATTTTGATCAGCAGACGTTATCATGAAACCCTACATATATTTGAATGTGAACTAGGTTTGCAATCTGCATGCATGAATATAATTTAAAACACAGAGAAAATCCAACTTGGAGTGCGAAACAGAAGGCTGGTCTTCAATGATTAAGTAGAAAATAATTAAACTTAGCTGTCAATAATGTGTAAGATTATCGCTACAGCCCACTAAACCTAATGAGACAAGCCACGTGTATTTGACAGATAGGCCACAATAATTAAACATAAATTGGCGCCGGGATTAGCAATATTTCATTCAACTCCAATCTTTAGTGATAGAAGAAGATCAGAATCCAAGGAAGGAAAGTCCACCCACCAATTATTAAACCCTAATTATCTCTCCACTCCCTATTTTTTTCAGCTTTCGTTGATAAGATTACCAGATTGCTCATACCAACAAGCAAGAAACTATCAATTGCCTCGTGACGTGCAGGTGAAGACAACCATAATCGTTGACCTGAACTTTTTCAGGCCTATATATACACATCTACGAATAGCTCTCTGCATTATCCCTTCTACCCATTGGAAATTCAGCGGAGCTTTGGTGAAACAGCTATGGCGTCGACTGATAAACCAGACCCAGAATACTATTCAAAGGAAACTGCATATTCAGCTCCCTCTTCAAAGGGGTGCTGCTCGGATGTGCTTCTGAGGTTTCTGGTGTTTGCTGCTTCTGTTACCAGTGTTGTGGTGATGGTGACGAGCAAGCAGACCAAGACGAGTGGCGTCAGAAATGTTCCTGTCGGATATCCTGTGGTTGCCAAGTTCGATCATTCGCCGGCGTTCATGTGAGTAAACATAAAGTTCGCCGGAGCTTTATTAGTTCTCGTTTTCCGACCGGACTGCTGAGCTTTGGTTGCTTTTTGCAGATATTTTGTGGCAGCTTTGTCTGTTGCAGGGCTTTACAGTTTCATCACTGCAATTTTGTCACTATTCGCCATCTCCAAGCGTCATCTGTCTCCCAAGTTTTTGCTTCATTTTGCCTTCTTTGATGTGGTAGGTTACCATCCACCTCTGGTATTAGCTTTTAAAATTCTTGAGAACATAACTGTCTGCCTTTTTGTTTCAAACCGAGAATCTTGTTTTGGATTGTTAGCGAGGATTCCTTCAAGTACAAATCCATGTCTTCAATCCAAAACGAGTTAAGTTCGTTTTTCTAACGTTACGTCTTTTTTTATGTCTGCAGTTGATATTGGGTCTGGTAGCCTCGGCCACAGGCACAGCTGGTGGAGTGGCATACATCGGATTGAAGGGAAACGAGCACGTCATGTGGGGTGACGTGTGCTACGCGTTCGACAAGTTTTGTCAACACGTCGGGGGCGCGATCGCGGTCTCGTTGTTTGCTTCCGTTATACTCGTAATTCTCATCTGGCTTTCCCTTATCTCCATTCGTTCCCGGCTTTCCAAGTAGGATCATCGGCCCCGAAATGGACGCCCATGTTCATTTTCTAGACGACCTTATTGGTGACGCATTAACGTTATTTGTATTGCTAGTGGTTAGTATATTTCTAGGAAATGGCATTTATGGCGTAAATGTCATGTACACTGTACACATGTGATTCTCCTTTGTCATTTCGAATTTGGATTTATGAAATTTCATCGTCGCTTATTTGACTAACTGTGTTACATCTTTGGTTCTTACATTATCAGTTTATCTCCCGAGCAAAGACATTTCTTTATGTAATATATGATCAAAATTGAAGATATGCGACGACGACGTGTTGTCTGAATAAGACTACATGTCGTTACTTGGGTAGAGTGAACGACATTATAGAACTCGTTGACTAATATGTTAGATAGCAGAAGAATACTACATGTCGCAGCTTCGGCTTGGTTCAGCTTCTTCTTCCTCGACTTTGAGACTTTTGCAGACCATCTCAATTCGTTGAAAGCGCCTCAGAAAGATTAAAGGCCAGGAAGCAACCTTAATGGAAGGGGAGTCGATCCACTCTTCACTTCCGAACGACATCGCCATTAAAATCGCTTCTCTTCTTCAGGTTTTCCTCATTTTTTCGAGAGGTTTTACTTCCAAGGATTGATTGTACTTGTAGTTTCTGAGTTCTTTTTTTTTTCGGTGGATTGGGGAAGGTGTTGGATTTGTGCGCCCTGGCTAGTTGCTCTCGATTTTGGAGGGAGCTTTGTGAGGCGGACTGTTTATGGGAATCTTTGGCCCGAAAAAGGTGGCAATTGCTGCCTCTACTTCAGTCTTCTTCTTCTTCTGCCGCTGCTGTCTACGACATTTTCATCTCCAAGGTTTGCGAATGCCTATTCTTTTACTCCATTTGAGAAGTCAAATTCTGTTCCTGAATTCTGCCTAATTGTTTTGTAATCGTGATCAAATTCGTATATTAAGTTACACTGACTGATTATCATTTCTATTATTGACAGAAAAATTAGGGTTGTGTAATCTTGTTGTGTTTAAGGGAATACATTGCGAAGTTCTGTATTTCCCAACGATGTGTATGATAGTATACTTCATAAAACTGGGTTGAGAAAGTTTAAAGGAATTTCTCTAGGAATGGAGGAGCTTTTACATCATGAGGCATTATGAGATGGCTGAAAGAACATCTGATGTCATCAGATATGTGGAACAGTGCTCTTCGACTGCTTCGATTGAGGCTGGAGACTATCTAAAAGCCGTTGGAGATTTGTCCAAGATGCAGCTTGGATATGAGGATGTGCAAATGTTCCTCTTCAAACCTTCCCTCAATAATGTGCTGCTTAACTTGATTGGCTTACACTACTGCCTGATTTGCCTTGGAATTCCGGTTCGTTGTCTTTCCTTCATTTTAAATTACCTTACCGCTAGACGTGTCTGTAGACGAGAAAATTAGAGCATCTTCTAAGTTTAAGCATTTAATTTGATAGAGTTTCATGACTTTATTTCCATTTTGGTTTGACTCAACTAGATATCTGTTTTATTGTAGATATTCTACGTTAGCAGGGGAGTTTGTCTCGTTATGGTTTCACGTAAATTTCAGTGTTTTAATTTCTCTTTCGGTAGTATTGTACGATATTCTGTTACAGACGCTTTCGTTGGAAAGCAGTACACTCGACGAGTCTAGGGAGTCTAAGAGACTATTTTATCATGTTAGTTTTATCTTAGTTAGTCTTATTTTAGTATAATAAATAAGTCTTATCTTAGTTAGTCTTATCCTAGTCTAAGGGATAAGTCTTATCTTAGTTAGTCTTATCTTAATCTAAGAATATTTTAGGTAATTTACAATTAGTCAAGTAAGTCTATCGAGTCTATTTAAATAAGCCTTAGCCCTTAGGGTTTGGGGACATTAATCAAGTATCTCTTTCAATTATTTCTTCTCTTTTTCCTAACTATAT
This sequence comes from Begonia fuchsioides, assembly GCA_003255005.1. Taxonomy (NCBI): domain Eukaryota; kingdom Viridiplantae; phylum Streptophyta; class Magnoliopsida; order Cucurbitales; family Begoniaceae; genus Begonia; species Begonia fuchsioides. The sequence goes on along the minus strand of QAOC01026100.1, from coordinate 100,928 downwards.
CTCCCTATGGCCAGAAGAGGGATTGTTACCCGATTTTAGGGTAAACTTCCCGAGTCCGATCCTAACATATTCCAACACGATCAAAAGATGGATTTTGATAACAGTGATGTTAATTGAGTTTTGGGAATTGAATCCTTTTGAAGTTGGCTGCTGGTTTTCTTGTTTAACAAAAATTTCTAGCTTTTTGAACAAGATAAGGCTAATAATATTATGCATATATTCCATTTCTGGAATTTGCAGGGTGAAGTAGTATTGGAAGCTCTCAAGATGCAAAAGATCTCGGAGCAACACGTGTGCGTGAGATGGTGGAAGCTGGGAAGATGGTTTCATGGGTTCCGAATGCGCGACGAGTCGCATTCCCGCTGGCTCTCGCTAGCTGATCTTGCCTTAGACAAAGAGGAGGTTCTTCGGGTGCTGCGTCGAGGGGCAGTCCACGAAGTTTTACGCGTGCAAATCTCCATTGCCAACCCCATTTCTAATCCATGGTCTTTCCAGATCAGTCAAAGGGACGGTTAAGACACTGGAGACTTGACTCTCTGTATATAGCTTTGTTATCGGGGTTGTAAAAAAACATGAATAAATCGTGTAAATAAAACTGTCTGAAAACCACGTGTGATCAATGTTTGAAACATACATAAATCGTGTAAATAAACTACATTTTTATTCAATCATGAGTTGTTTGTAACAAACCCCTCAAAACTTTCTTCAGCTCGGAGAAAAATGTCATCTTGGTTGCCAAACATGGCATCAACTCCGATCGGCCGGAGAATCCATGCTTCAAAAAATCGATTCTCTTCTCAATTCTGCAAGAGAATCCAGAACGAAGTAAAACTGGGGGTTCATGGTATGGTCAAGCAGTCATGTGTCGGGATCAAAAAGTGTAACACCAACCTAACCAAACCGCTAGTAAAAACATCATCCAAATCAGATCAAACTCCGACTTAAAACTAGTTATAATCTGATCAAAGCTAAAATAGGCCCAAACTATGAAAACTTAACCATAATACAATGAAAAGAATCGAACGACATAATATAGTTCGATTTAAGTTGATTGCTCAACTCCAAACTAGAAGGTCTTGTCAAATTTTAGAACCGGGGTCCATGGTGTTGGGTGCAAACTTATTTTTATGGGTTTGACTACTTAAGCTCATTAGAGAATCTTAACCTAAATAAAAAGAAAATGAGGCTGTTAGGTTAAGCGTGAGAGTGAGAGTAGCCTTGAAGAAAAGAGAGAAAAAAGATAAATAAGAAAAAAAAGGTTCGAATTTTTCGTCACCAGAACAATCGATTTTCGTTTTCTCTATATTCAACCGTTTTATCGGCTTGAGATTTCGACAGTAGCTTCGAGACACATAGAGGTAAGTTCTGAACGGTGGAGATTGTATTTTGGGCTTTCTAAGACTGCCTGTTGGGATAAAAACGAGACTGCCATTTTTTATCGTCGTTTATTATCTATCTCTTTATTTGTTAAATCAAATATTGTTGTTTGATCTTGATGAGTTATTGTAATCTTCTAGTTTGACGATCTAGAGAGAACTTTGTATATCCAGTATTTAACATAGTAGAAGTTTGATTCGGTGGCTTCTCGCTTGTGGTTTTTACCTTCGATTTGGAGGGTTTTCCACTCTAAAATATCAGTATCTCGTTTTTGTTTATTGCTTGATTGTTTGCTTGGATTTCATTGATATTGCTAGCTTGGATTCGGTTAATTATCTGATCGTTTCTCAACACACGAGACTTCTCGAAACAAGAATTGGACGAGCAAATGCCACGGCATGTGGTGGATCCCTTGTATGGCAAAGGCTTCTAGTTAACTACAGCTGGTTGCAATTTTAAACGAATTTCATCACAATTTTCAATTTATTGTCATCTTCAAAAGCTGAAGTAATTTCTCAATTGCTGAAATAATTTCTGATTACAAATATTTGGAATATGTTATGATTATTTCGTCACAATTCATGATGATGTATGGAGTTATAAAATCAAAGTGGGAATTTGAGACCTAGATCGATGAAAACAAATATTCAATGCTTTGAACCAACGATACTTCACTTTACTATTCTACTCCTTTAAAAATACATATCGAACAATGATTTATACAATAAATTATAAATGATTAATCTATTAAAATAAGATAAATATTAATTAATCTTCTGAATTATATGATCAATAATAGCAGTGAATATCTTGAATTTTAAAGATAATCGATTCACATATTAAATGAACATTTTCGGGTCCAGTTCTTTTTTATTTGATAAAAAAGAATAAAATAAAAAAATATGTTAACATGATATACATTAAAATTGCTAAAGTAGAAGATATTAACTAATGACATCTAAAATTTGAGCTACCGGGCAAAACTACTCCTATGGTTCAAAATGGTAAATCAATCATACACAAAGAACTGGCGCTGAGCGGCCATTGCCGTGGTCAAAATAAACTTTTAAAAGACGTGGTTATCTTAAACTAATATGCTAAAACTGTTAGCTGCTGTCGCCGTCGACCAAATTAATTTTTTAAAAGTTGTGGTCATTTTGAGCTAATATCCTAAAACTGTTGGTCGTTGTGGGATTTAAATCTTCTTCAAATATGAGGTAAGTGCTGTAATTACGAGAATCGAGTGAGAGAAATTTATTAAATTAATATATTCGATTGATTTGGTGGAGGTGGAGGTGGAGGTGGAGGTGGAGGTGAGGAGAGTCACAGTGGAGGAAGACCGGAAAAGGTTTTTAGATTCTTCTGAGATTTCTGAATTGTTTTTTATTTTCCGAGGAATCTAACAGGCCACAACAATGGCCACACCCTCTGCCTCTGCGGCTTGAGCAGAGCCATTCCCAAAGAAGAGAGAGAAGGAAGAAGAAGAAGAAAGAGAAAAGCAGAGATTCAGAAAGCTTCCCATTATTCTCACTATTTTCTTCTCCGCTTTTCCTTCCTTTTGCGCGACTGTTTGCAGCCCCCGTCTTGTTTTTTTGACTGCCATAGTTGGTGGGTTGTGGGCAACTCGCCATTTCCCAATCATTCTTTTCTCTCACTTTTGTCCCGGAAAAGCCACTACCATCCTCCTCTTTCCCCTCCTAGGTTTCCCTCTTCAGCTTCTTTAATGACACTGCTCGGTGTTCGCTTCTTCCTTTTCAGTCTATTTGCAGTCGAATGATTTAGGGTTTCGGTGGACGCGAGAATTAGATCAGGGGCTGCTTTTTGTTTGGGAGATGAGAATTGGACTGCTGAGATCGACCCTTGGGTGAATGATGAGTTTATGAGTGTTGTTTGGGGGCGATGGGGTGTGTGTTTGGGAGAGAAGTATCGGCCAAGGCCGAGGAGAAGAAGGAGGAGAGTGAGCAGAGCAATAAGGATGAGGTTAGGGATTCTGAGAAAGCCGAGGTTGACGAAGTACAGAATGGGGGAAATCTGAAGGCGGTGGTGGAGGAAAAGTGTAGAAGGCCGAAAGGCGAGCATAGACGATCGAGGCCGAATCCAAGGCTTAGCAACCCACCGAAGAATGTGCATGGCGAGCAAGTCGCTGCCGGCTGGCCATCTTGGCTCTCCGCGGTCGCCGGGGAAGCCATCAATGGCTGGACTCCTCGTCGTGCTGACACCTTCGAGAAGCTAGACAAGGTATCTTTTATGTTAATTGAACTCGTTTTATTTTCAGCATTGAAGATTGTTTTCTCTAATTGTTTGCGTTCTGATATTCAAGCCATATATGAGAACATTGGTTATAACCATATACTGTCTATAATATCATTTTCTTGTCAAACTGTTTGTTTGATTCAATCTCCCTTCTTCCAAACTTTGCAATAGTTTAATCAAAATCTTCAAAAGAAAATCAAGAACGTGTTCGTAATTTTTGTCATTCCTCAGCTTAATATGTACATTGTATGAGACTTGAACTCATTCCCTCTTTTGGCGTTCCCCTCTCGGAGATTTAATCCACATTTCTTATGGTTTATTTATTATGATGATATAATTTTGTTGATGAATATAGTAATTGTACATTGGTATGATCTTGCCTCTTTTGCTTTAGCTACAATCTAACCAATATCATTTAGAAAAAAACATATTCATTATAAATTATGTTTGTGATTATGTCAAGTAGATCGGGCAAGGTACATACAGCAATGTGTACAAAGCTAGGGATACATTGACGGGAAAAATTGTTGCGATGAAGAAGGTTCGTTTCGACAATTTGGAGCCAGAAAGCGTGAAATTTATGGCTAGAGAGATTCTCATTCTGCGTCGTTTAGATCATCCCAATGTTGTGAAGTTGGAAGGTTTAGTCACTTCGCGTATGTTCTGCAGTTTGTATCTTGTATTTGAATATATGGAGCATGATTTGGCTGGACTTGCAGCCAGCCCAGACATTAAGTTTACTGAAGCCCAGGTATGGCAGTGTTTTTCGGTGGACCCCATGGCCAGTTAAATATTAACTTTCGTCTATGCATTGAAATTTTATTATCTGAATACGGAAAGACAACTGCTATCTATTGTGGAGATATATGCTACATTTAGTATGTTTGATGTTTTAGGATTATTATAAACTATTTAGGATATATTATGAGAGGTTATTGCTGGTGCATCGCTTCTCCCAGGATTCTCTTTTAATATCATGCTCATCCCTCTCTATTTCATCTACTTTACTTTGGATCTTCTTCTTTCTCTTTCTATTTTTCTTTTAAAAATCTATCTTATCTCATTTTCTCTTCCACGATCTTGATTATGTTCCACATGTGCCATCTGCATGGCAGGTTAAATGTTATGTGAATCAACTATTATCAGGGCTTGAACATTGCCACAATCGCCATGTGCTGCATCGTGATGTAAAGGGTTCAAATCTTCTTATTGACAATGACGGAATTCTAAAGATTGCAGATTTTGGATTGGCTTCTTTATTTGATCCTAATCATAAGCACCCCATGACCAGTAGGGTGGTTACTCTATGGTATCGCCCTCCAGAACTACTTCTCGGTGCAACTGATTATGGTGTCGGTGTTGACCTTTGGAGTGCTGGATGTATATTAGCCGAGTTATTGGCTAGGAAACCTATCATGCCTGGGCGCACAGAGGTGAGCATCACTTGCTTCTTTGGCAGTAAATTTGTTTCTCAATTTTGCCAATCTCTGACATTTTTCTGTTACTTCTAACATTTGTTTTTTAACCCTGTAAAGGTAGAGCAGCTGCATAAGATATTCAAGCTTTGCGGATCTCCTTCGGATGAATATTGGAGAAAGTCGAAGTTGCCCCATGCTACTATTTTCAAGCCTCAACAATCTTATAAGCGATGCATATCCGAGACGTTTCATGATTTTCCCCCCTCTTCGTTGCCATTGATCGAGACACTTCTTTCAATTGATCCAGCTGAGCGCCAGACTGCAACCGCTGCATTGAGGAGTGAAGTTAGATTTTTGCAATCTTACAGATATCACCTTCCTTTAGCTTTTGTTATGTTAAATTGAGAACGACATCCATCCCATATCTCATATTCCTTAGATCAACGCAACTAACAAGAAACATAAAAGAGATAGAAGTTTTGAAGTTATTCTTCCATTCAAGAAGTCTGAATGGAAGCTCTTGCCTTTCGTAATTGAAGTTTGAATGAGCAAATTACTGTAACTTGTATCCATCTTTTGTGTTTTTCTGATTTTGGTTTTGTATATTGCAGTTCTTCAGCACTAAACCGTATGCTTGCGACCCTTCCAGCCTACCAAAGTATCCTCCCAGCAAGGAGATGGATGCTAAGCTGCGAGACGAAGAAAGTAGAAGGTGATTGGCTTTAGTTCCTACAATTTTCCACTATATTGGTATTTTTAACATGACGATGATGATTTCCGAATCAGCTTTGTCTACGAACAAGGAAGACGCACACGTAGGTTGATAGGATTTCACCCACAAAATAGAAATCAATACCAACTTGGTATTGAGTGATTCACTTTAAAGTTTGGTGATCTCTATCAAATGATCTAGAAATTCGAGATTCTGGTAATCTCGGAAACTGCTGTTGATCTTTGTCACCACAGATAGGAAAATCAATTATACACTCCACAGCTGCAATAACTACATCTAATTAGTCGCTCTGACTTAGTTTCGTTTATACATGAATCTCACCAGAAGCTAATCATAGGTTTAAATTGCTTTTTCTAAGAGAAAAACGATCAGCAAAGTACTGCTGGTGACTGACTATACAGTATTATCTTTTTGTTTTTCAATAACTCTTTTTTTCTTTGTTGGCATCCACTTTGATCTACCTAAAACCATCTTGGGCAACGCAGGCTTAGAGCTGCCGGCCGATCCAAGGCAGACGGTAGTAAGAAAAGTCGTCACCGAGACAGAACAAGCAGGGCGATTCCTGCTCCGGAAGCCAATGCTGAGCTGCAGCCGAATCTCGACGTAAGTCAAGTCAAACAGTCTGCTCTTATGTTCAGTTTTATAAGTCATACTTTCATTTAATCTTCCCTGTTTTTTTCCTCAAACCAGAAACGGAGGCTCATTTCCCACGCAAACGCAAAGAGCAAGAGCGAGAAGTTTCCTCCTCCTCACCAGGACGGAACCCTTGGCTATCCTCTTGGAGCTTCCCATCACATGGACCCGATATACGACCCTCCGGACGTTCCATTCAGTTCAAATTTCTCATATGCAAAAGCACCCATCCAGACTTGGTCAGGGCCGTTGATCGACCCACCTGCCGTTCCTTCCAAAAGAAAAAAACGCGCGAAAGGCGACAGTCATGCTCACTGAAATTCGTCCAAGTTCTCATAGAAAGACAAATCTTTCTTACGAGATCCAAAAGGGTTGGTCGGAAAAGTTTATCGAATTCACAGAGAGGTAAAGTTTATTTGTTTTTTGCATTCTTATATTTTTGCTGTCCTATTATTTCTCTGCCTTGTGTTGTTCAGAGCGATTAAATTTTAATAATTTTTTGGTGGATCTGAATCTGGACTTGTCAGTATTGAGAAATAACTTTTACACGTTCTAATAGAAACCTTGTTTCTGTTGAGAATGCTTTGAATCCTCAGCAAGTGTTGTAAATTATTAAAATTACGATATGCTCATTTTGATGGGGACTCCAGATTATTTGTCTCGATTATGCTCATTTTGAGTGGATATGTAGAATAGCAACTCGCCTAATGCAGCCATGGAAAATCTCCTGACTTTATCTTGTTTGTCTCTAAGTCCATCAGTAAGTGAACGTGTTAAAAATACTACACAATAGTCATCGAACATATTAGCACTGAATTGATGATAGCTCATCATTTAATAAAGACATGTCGATTTCAAAATGAGAGGAGACACATATGAGCCTCCTCATAAAGGAAAACAAGTTATCCCCCTCCTCCTTAAGTGATTGGGGAGCTTCCTTAATGTGCCGCCCTTGAACTTCTCTTTTTTCATCAAGTATGATTCGATCATGAAATACTTCCAACTTTCCTTTAAGCTTTGTCCTAGGTTGAATCCTTCGAAGTGATAGTGACCTACAACATCAACATGCATATTAAATGATAAAATTTCTTGGAAAATTATGGGTTTAATCTGTGGCACATCAAGGAACGTTGCCCAATTTGGGAAAGACATGGGTGAGTATTTGCCATACCTATGTCTATGGGTTTCCTGGATTGATGGCCAACTTTGCAACCTTAATTTTGTGAAGGGATGACTATATAGTATATAGTCATCCTCTTTCCCTTATATAAGCATTACCTTTTTTGGAATGAAATGTGTTAGCCTCTGAGCTTCTTCCTTATGGTGAGTTTTCTCCCCAAGACTCGTACATTGGTTAGTAATATCTGATCACTGAGAGAGTGTTCTTCGTGGTGTTTACTTTCCTTCCGAGCTAAGAAAATGTTCCTCCCTATCTGGTTACCCCATTTTTCTCCCTTCCAATTTCATGCATCATCATTTATGCATCTTCTCATATCTTTGCACGATATTTTGAGACATTAAATTAGATTCTTCTAGCTTTTAAAAAACGACTGGTTTCATCAATTTCTGTCAATCTTAACCCAAGTTATGGTTGATTGAAGCTCACCTCTAAAACTGTCGATTTTCAGTTTCGGCACCAAACTTGTCTGAATTTCTGTTCTTAATACACTTGGATTTTGACCTGAAATTTTGACACATTAAATCTAACTTACCCTAAAAATCTCAGCCTCTGTTTCGTTCACCAACTCTTCCAATAAATCTGACAAACAGACCCAAAAAACTATTTTCTCCCTGAACCGAGCCAGCCAGCAATCTTTACCTGATTTACTTGTCATCAAACCCTCCTGGTTTCATGACACTTCATTTAATATCATAGCCATGTGAGTCTTACGTGTCTCTCCTTTGTATTTTGGTGGTTTATTTGTGCTAAAATAGATTAAAGAGTCGAAGCACATTCTACCTCCTATCGAAGACAACCCAAGTGTTTTTTGTTGTTAGAACAAATGATAAACTCTTCCGTTAATATTTTTCATTTTGACAAACTTGTGTACACATTGATGTGACAAATACATTTAATTAAGTGACCTGCAATAAACATATGGTTTATTCATTAACTTTATGCGTTATAAAGAAGACACATAATGCAGTATGATGCATGAAAGATAATTCTCGATTACATTAATCGAGATAAAGCGAGAGAATGTTGAATGGTCGGTGTGCGGACCCATCAATTTTATTTAATTTGAAGATTCTTCTTCCCACAGCAGAGGAAATGCGAACTAAATTTTGCTTTCAAGGCTTTGGTCTTCTTTAGCTTTCGCATCAAAGGTTCATGTAGCTGACTCTCGGGCGACGTCTGTTTCGCCGGAGAAATCCGGTTGAAGTTTCCGATCAAGTATGATTTTAACCTAAATCTTCCCGATGTTGATATCTTTTTTTTTCATCTGAGAATATGTTTCCGAGGCTGCTTTTCCTGACTATCATCACTCTATAAAGCTTAAATTTCATTCATTTTGCTCTTGCGGCACTTGCGTTTTTCAATTCTATTGAAGTACCGTTCAAGTTTCTGTTCGTAAATCTGTGGGTACTAATAAAATGTCGATTTCAGGGTTTCAGTTAATGTTTCTTTTTAACTTTTTTTCTTGAGTGACATAGACACTATAAGATAGAATGCTTAATCGGAGGAAGTTTTTCATTTTTTTTCGTATTGTGATGCTTGAAAATATGCTTAATCACGAACGAAAAAAAAAATAACGATTCATGCACGAGGGGATAGCAAACGATTGCTAACTAGTCTTGTTCTTATGTTTCTATCAGGCAGACCGGTAATCGTTGTTTGAAACTTTGTTTTCTCGTTACAAAACCTTTTCTACTCCAAGGTACTGCTTCTAAGTTAGGGTCATACCTATATGCGTTGTGAGAATTACATTGTTTTTCTTGGTTTTTTATCATTATATTATGTATTGTCTAGTGTCTTTATTGTTTCCATTATCTCTCTTGGTGCATTTTTAGATCAAGTGTGATGGGGTCTTTACAAAATGTTCTAAGTTAGGAACATATGTTGAGTTCTCTTACTCTTTTAAAATTTCACATGTTTCATCCACTAACTTAACTTTCTCCAAATAGTGCCATGGAAACAGTTATTAGTCAGCATGGTCTTGACATCGAATCCTTAAAGACATCGCGCATTCCTACAGGAAGTGGAACACAAATGGGTGAATCTTCAATGGCCCAATATACTGGTAAAGTTATGGCAATGAACTTGGTTCTATATTTGCATCTACACTTTATTCTTGTGCTTGGTTTTGTTTGGATCTGATGTGTCCTTAATTTGATGGCTAGTTCAATTAGACAATGTCCGTATTAAGGGGTTAACGGTCCTTTAAAGCATGAGCTTAGATAAATCAAAGAACTATTTAAATTTTACTGTGAGAAAGAGGCAAGACTCGTCAACATCATTGGAGGCACAAATTGACAACTCTCATCAGTTCGATTCATTCAACACTGTTGTTAATTCAAGGAATATGAAAATGAACAAGGTTGAACCTCTGACAAGTCATTCAATTAAAGGTTGGAAATATTGTCCTTGTTTAAGGTTTAAATGGTCTCATAGAACTCTGTTCAAAATCTGAGAAGGCAATCAATATAGAGGATGAAGCAACAAATGTCAATTTACAATGGGTATTTGACTTTTCTTTTCTTTTTTTTGGAAGAGATGCTTGACACGATTTTGTTAATAAGTGCTTTAATGTCAGGTGGTTATACAAAAAAAAGAGTTTGTGTACCTTTTGATATGTTTCGATTGCAGTTGATCAAACCATTGTATAATGAAATTATTTTAGCATTTTCAATGTTTAGTTACTATAAACAGTAAGTTAAAAACGATCTTTACCTCTGATGTACAAGTTTAAGTCCACATGAAATTCATTTGAAGGAAAACCCTAGTTAAGCAAGGTAAAAAAACTTTTTATATGTTTATGCTGATTAATTTTGCAATTCTGTATAATTATGAATTCTATTAATAGAACTTTTATAATTGTTGTTTGTTATCCAGTTTCTTGCGTGGAAGGAAGCATGCAAAGTGACGTTTTCTTTCCATGTCAATAAAAAATCATTCTTGAGTTGGTTATTTATTTATTTTAGTAACCATTCATATCTTTTGTGACAATGATGGATTCACCTTTTCTTCTTGTATACATTCTATCATGAAAAGATTGTCATTCAATGAAATGTATTTGATGCAGTTGATTCCGAACAGCAGAAGCATGGATTATTAAAAGGTCCTGTTGTTATAGGTAAATCTGCTGAACCAAACACGTTTTCTGCCAACCAAGGGGAGCAAATGTCCACTACATTATCTGGTGGAAAGGTTTTAGAGCATGATGGAACTCAGTCCAGTATATTAGATGCCAATAAAACGGGTTCGGGTCAGGTAGTTGTTTTTTTTATTATTAAGCCTCACTAACCATAAAAATATAAATAATTTTTGGTGTATTGTCATATTTTACTTTCTTACAAAGTTCGCTGACCTGTCAAACAATTATATGTTCAGTTAATTTTATAAATTACTTTTTATGATTTCATTACCTTAGTTGCATAAAAAATTTAAATTTTAAGAGAATTTTTTTACCTACTCTAAAAATATGGTGTGGTGAATCATTGTACTTAGATTGTGCTTGTTGACTGTTGTACATTCCATTGGCATTGCATGGATATGAATGAATTTACCTAAAACGATTCCAGTTTTATGAGTTGTAGTATTTGCAGTTATAATATACAACTTTTAGTATGACTTAAGGTGCATGATATTTTCTTTCCAGGGAGTCTGGTCTAATAATGCATCAGAAATCAGAAACACAGGTTCTAGAGATGCAGGAAAGTCTCCTGTTTCTCAGGCTTCCCAATCTTTTGGCTTGCCTTTCAAAGAACAACAGCTTAAGCGGCTCAGAGCTCAATGCCTTGTTTTTTTAGCGTTCAGGTACTTTTTTCTACCATGTTGTTAGCCTCTTGATGGTGAAACCTGTGTGGCTGTGTTCCATATTTTTAATTGTAGGGATACATTGATTATTAAAGAAACCTAAATTAAAGTTTGGTGGCTACTTAACATAGTACGTATAGACTCAAAATTTGAGATCAATTCCCAGGATCATTTCTTTACCCAAATGTTCATGCATTAGGAAGATTGAAAAGTAGGTGTACTTCTCATCAGATAATGTTTGTAATAAATTAAATGATTAAACTAACTTCAACCCAATAACTTGAAGTTTGGTGATTAGTGATAATTTAACACTTAACGTGCAGAAATGGTTTGATGCCCAAGAAATTGCATCTTGAAATTGCACTCGGAGACATCTCGGCTAAAGATGGTACATGATTTTGTTGATCGTTTGATTACTGTGTAAGTTGGTCCTTACTGGTTTCTTTGATAGTGCAGAGGGGATAAGTAAGGAAATTGACTATAAAGGGAAAGGTCAATCCTCAAATGAATTAAGAAGCACTCCCGAGGTTATGATGACGTTTGGAAAACTGAACAATGCAAAAGAAACTGATAGAACTAGTGCTGCTGCTTTATCGCCTGCAAAATTGTCAGAGGCTGACTCTTCTATCGATGCAGAAAAAAGAAATATAATTGATACAAAAAAGGGCCCACCTTCTGATGTCTCTGTTCTAGCAGATGAAAGGAAACACTTTCTAGATTTAAGAAAAGCAGGTGTTGAAATTCTGGCACAAGAGACAGCAACTTCACTTTCAGCTTTAAGTGCATCATCACAACTTGATTCTGGTGCCAAGGGTGGTTTATCTGTCAGCAATACTGTAAACTATTCAGAGAATGTCGGCCCACAAATTGCACGTACTAACCCAGCTACTTTTGAATTGACCTTGAATAAGACTCCTACTCCTAATCCGGAAGTAATCCGGTGGGATAGATTTGGCAGTCATAATGAAGTTTCCAGGGGATCCCTACCAGCCTTCTCTTATTCAAATGAGTTGGCAATTGATGGAAAAGATAACACGCCTAGTCCGTTTCAGGATGGTGGTTCTGTGAATCAAATCAATCATTCTTCTGCTTTATTAAGAGAGCGCTGGAAATCTGTTTCCACTATTGACAATAGCCACCCGCCGACACCAGAAGATGTTAATATAATGCCAAACCATTCATCTCATGGTAAAATTTCTTATCGGTTGTATCTGAAATTTTTTGATGCTTGGGCCACTTCATGTTATAGATCATCAAAATTTTGTATTTTCGCTCAAATGTTTTCAGAAAGGACATTGAAGTGAAAACTTTCTTCCTTTTTGCCACAGAACTGGAAGAAGATACTAGGTTAGTCGTTACTAACCTACCATCTTCTCCAAAATACACTATGTCGGAAAATGCATCATTGAACAGCAGAAAAAGAAGCTCCTAGCTGAGCAAAATTGTCGACTGAAGCTGCAAAAAACTGAGAAGTGTATTGCTTTGTGATTTGTGAAGTTAAAGTGGTGGTTGAAGACTAATTTTTTTTTATCTTGTTATCAAGTAATATAAATAAAGGCAAATCAGCAATTCTGATTAGTCTGTTTGCTTCTAATTATTTCTCCTTTCTATGGAGGCTTGATACGGTGTTTCAACTGTGATGCTCGGATCTGGAGAGTTAGTTTAGTAGAATGAGTTTTAAACCTCAAAAACCAGTTTATTTCTATCTCTCGGCAAAGATAATGAAAATAAGTTTATGTTTTGTCCTTTCTTAGAATGATGAAAGAGAGATCAAATGACTTAGCAGTTACATGAAACTAGTTATCTGCGAGTGAATTTAATGATATTGTGATATTCACTGTATAAACAAGCTGGCAGACCGTGTAATGTTTTCTTTGTTATTTATACTTTCAATGCAGGAGAATGTAAGTTCGTCCGAAGATATTTCCGCAAAAACAAAAAGTGTAATAGAGTTGAAAAAACTGCAACTGTTGCAGCTTCAGCGCTGGCTTAGAAAGTAACCAAAGGTCTTGTCTTCGTTGTTTTCTTGCAACTAATGTTTCATTTTTCATTTGTTTTCATTACAGCTTTTCCTTTTATCCAGGATTATGTCTGATTGTTCTTTTTCCATACATCCTTGTAATAATAATTCTTTCCATTTATTGGGCAGTGATTTTCTGAGTGATTTCTTTAAACCCACATCAATGGAGATGGATAGACTGAAATCTTTCAAGAAGCATAAACATGGTCTTAGAATTAAACAAATTGAAAAGTTTGAACAGAAGATGATGGAAGAGAGGCAAAAGAGAATTCGTGAGAGGCAAAAGGACTTCTTCGGAGAGGTTGAAATTCACAAGTACGTGACTATTTTTATGGTTCTTGCTCAGCTCTTATGGTCTTCAACTCTTTATTCATTTTATACTTATTTTTAGGGAGAGACTTGATGATGTATTTAAAGTAAAGAGAGAAAGGTGGAAAGGTTTCAATAAATTTGTCGATAGGATAAATAAGTTCAATTATAACTATTTAGGGCTTAGCTGAAGATACTGTCTTTCTTTAGAAACATTTACTTTCTTATACCTTAAAAACTATCTGTTTGAGTGCTGTGTTTCCAACCGCAATGATAATCATTTCTATTTAATGGTCCATATGTATGTCCTCTTGGCGGCCAACCTTTAATTCAAGTGACTCGACTATTATTGTTGATATCAAATGGAACTGTGTTGCATAGTTGACCTATTTGTTTGTGATCCTTCAGACTCTTGCCCGACTAGTCCTGGAAATTAAAAACTCACAGCAGCACAGATAGACAATCCATGGCTGAGGAAAATAATTCATAATAACAATGGCTGATGATAACAATAGACTATTCCCCGCTTACTTTACTTTACTTTACTGCTTACCTCTAACTACCCTTTCAAACAACTATCTCGTTGTCCTGCAAACATTATGAAGGAAGGCAATATCATCACAAAACAGATACCCTACATCCAAACTTGCATACTCATTTAATCATTTACTTCTCCTAGTGTAATGTTTACCAAATAGCCCTTGCTTGGCTGAAGTTGATGAAGCATTACTCTCCCCTTTTACTGTAACCTTGTCCTCAAGGTCGAATTTTGGAAATCGGCCTTCCAAGACCTGAATGGTAGATCCCATTTTTCTCGTGCCTTGAAAAAGCTCCTGTAAGCAACAGACCAATCTTCTTTTCTACTTCGAAGGGGCCAAAATATCGAGCGGCCAGCTTGGGGTTGCCTTGATGCATCATTGAAGTTTTGCTAAACAGTCAAGTTTTCTCACCAACTTTAAATGATTGTTCAACCATAGATGCATTGGCCATTTTTTAATCAGCTCTTGTGCTCGAACAAAATTTGAACAAAGCATTTGAATCAATTCACCTCTCTCCTTGAGTTGTTGATCCCCCACATAATAATGAAATATGATGTGGCTAAGTGCTCTTCCGAAAATCTTGAAGTTTCTAAAGGATTAGAAAGCCATAATCCTGAAGATAGTGTTGGAAAATTGGGTATCATTTTAGATCACTGTGCTGCAACGTCACTTGATAATCCTTCTGACCAGGTTAGCATTGAGGTTTCATGTGGCCTTAGAGAAGAGAAAGAGGAATGTTTGTTAGAATCAGATTTCTCTGTTGTCGCTGAACCGGATGTGTCAGAAGAAGAAATTGGTCCTTGTGACCCCAATACTCATACTGATAAAGGTGACCTGGAAGGCAGTAGCCCAATGGAACCTATGGATGATTTACTAAATGTTTCGGATGATGTTGGTCCACCTGAAATTGTGATTAACTCGAAAAAAGAAGAACTGGTCCACTAAATCTTCAGCTTCAGGGTTGGCAACAGAAGAAATGGTTGATGACTAATTTTACAGCCCTGTTGGAAGTCCTGCAGAAGTAGATTGGAATTAGCAGGTTTTGCATCATCTTCAGTGGGAAAGAACGAAAAGATCCCAAGCACATTTGAGCTTAATAATGGTGACAGCCTAGAACAGCTGGAGGATTCAAAAGAACCTGAAGAGAAGTATGGCGTCAATGTTGAACATGTGTCAGAAACTATCGATGCGGCTTTGTTGGAAAAAGAGAGATCACAAAGTTTTTTGCTGGAGACTGAGGACTCATCTGGAAAGAGATAACTAATCAAACGGGTGCTTCTCATAATGATATGATTACATCAGAAAATAACGATGAAAAGGTTCTATTTTCCTCTGTGACTGATAGAAGACAAGCACTCCTTTGGTCGTTTAGAAGTGATGGATGAATCAAAAGTTTTGAAAATCGATGTTGATCAAATTACTACTTCCGAAGTTTGGATGTTCACCAAAAGCGACGGACGACATTGTAGTTCAACCTTCATCTTCATTCTTCCCTGATAGCAGAGAAAGATAACTCCAACATCAAATCATATGCCGAAGTAGAAATGGCTGATCAAAAGTGTGAGGTTGGCCTCTTCGAATCGATAAAGTAGAGTATTACTAGCATAAATAAATTTGAGAATGTTCATTTGGAATGTGGGTAAATATATTGACAATGATAGTGAGACCAAGTTAACAATCTCAAACTCCATTTCAGGTTTATGAGTTCTCTGTGAAAAGGGGTGAAAGGGAAGATATTAATGCAGTTACTGAAATTAGCTATGCATGAATGCTGTACAGCAGTTGTGTAACTAAATCTCCTTCTGGATTTGGATTTTCAGGAAGAGAGGCAGTATGGAAGTGATAGAGTTAATTTAATACAAAAGCTCCATTTCAGTTCCCACTTTCCTAAAATTGTTCAAGCTTGTCTTCATTTGCCCTCTCTAAGTAAGACATACATAGTGGTCGAAATTTGTCATTTTTTCCTTTTTTAAGGGATTGTCAAAAAAGACACCCTCGGTCTCTGATTTTAACAGCCAAGACAAATAACAAGGTTAGATGAGGTGGAACAATTTGTAGCAAGAACTAGAGCCGGCATTTGAGCGAGCCGGCTCGCTCAAATCGCTACACTGTCAAGCCAAGTTAGGCTTGAGCCCAGGAGGCGAGCCCGGCTCGAGCTCGACCTTCAGGCTCGGGTAATCGAGATCCCGAGCCCGATTCCCCCCTCTCCCAGGCTCGAAACTCCGGCCTCGTCTCGCGTCGTCAACCATCGTTGTCCCTCGTCGTGGTCTGCGTATCGTCCCTCGTCGTCGTCCCTCGCCATCGTCCCTCGTCGTCGTCTATGTATCGTCGTCGTCGTCCTTCCGTCATTGCATCAAAGCTTCCGTCTTCGTATCGTCGAAGCTGCCCGTCGCCGTCCCTCGCCGTCGGTCGCTCCTCACAGTGACACTCGCCCTCGTCACTCATTGGTCATCGCTCCCCCTCGCTCGTCGCTCGTCGCTCGTCGCTCGTCGCCGTCGAGAGGGAAGGGCTCGGGCATCGAGCGGGCCGCTCCCCTCCCCTCTCCCTCTCCCTCTCACTCTCCGGAGTTATGGGTGTCGAAAATTTTCACTAATTTCTTTCGATCTCTCACACTTTCAATCTCACTTTACCAAACAAATTTTCTCGATTACTCATGGATGCATACGTACAATTAATTTGTGAAGTTATCGTTAAGGTTAATGAGTTTCGTGAACTAATTTTTTTTTAAAATTTGGCTGGACTCGTAATTATAGAATTACAAATATTTATTATCACGTACAAGTCATCATCGAGTAATTGGTGAATGATATCAATTTAAAATTTTATTCGTTATTAATTTGTATCGGTATGGATGCACACTATGTACAATTTGAATCGTTTCCTTCCGATGATGGCGACATTCAAGAAATTAGATCTAGTAATCCTGCATTTTTTATTGGTCACACATCTGCACATGCATCTACATCTTTAATTGGTTCCAATAAGAATGAACTCGATATTTATTTAGACACTCGTTATCAACTTACTCGTGATGATGCATTTAATATTTTGAGTTGACGGAAAAATAATGCGATCGTTTATTCGATTCTTTTTTAAAATGACACACAATTTACTAACACCACATGTTTCTACTGTAGCTTTCGAGTCTGTTTTTAGTGCAGGTGGACGAGTGTTCGACGATCGACAGAGAAGTCTTGCATCGAATCTCGTGGAGGCCTTTATATGATTGAATGATTAGAGTTATGCAATTGCAAGAAACCAATAATTTAGAATTAAAAAATTATTAAGTTCTACATTGTAATTTCGTGTAATTTTTTACACTTGAATTCTTTTATACGTCATTTTTTACCCTTACAATGTTTTTATATGTAATTTTTTATACTTGTAAGTTTTAGAATTCGTAAAATTTAATCTCAATGATATGTAATTTTTTAAAAATAATAGATATTTACGTATGTTAATTTTGTTTGGCTCGACTCGAGTATGCTCGACCGGCTCAGCCCAGGCTCGACTCAAATAGGCTTGACATACTCGACTTGAAAAACTCGATAAGTTCGACGAGTTAAAAGTATTCCGGTCCGGCTCGCTCGAGCATGCTAGTAAGAACTGCCGCCTGAAACAGTCAAAATCTTTCAGTCAAAATCAGTAAACAATGACATGTTGACTGTCTAATTTCAGGTATGGATACAGCTTTAATCCAATTAAAATAGCTTCAACAATAGTGGTTTTTTCTCTGTTCTTGAGGGTGATACCAATGAATAGAAGCTTGTTAGATTCTATCTTTGCCTTGCGTGCTGTGTTTCATAGAATGCACCAAATAAACATCGGGACTTCATTGAACCTCATTTGCATGTACATCTGACTGTGGAACATGATTTCATTTTCCCACTATCTACGTCAATTCTAATTCCAGTTCTCAACATTTCAACACTAAGCCGGATTGTAAGAGATTAATTATTAGTTTCATATCTAGCATTTTTAATTAATAAACATTTAATTTTTTTGTTAAACTAATGAATTTGACATGATTGTTAAACTCTGTGATCTCAAAACATTACAGAAGATGGAATTTTGTACATGGTTGAGAGAGAGAAACCTCTTTGAAACTTTTGATCATGACATCATCTTCAATGCCTCCCTGTTCTGTCCTAGTATATTGAATATCGTCGCTGCAATATGCGCAGGCGTTAGACCAGCTTCTGCCATTTGGTGGTCCGGCGATCCATGCTCGATATATCGATCGGGAAGAACAAGCGGTCTCCACTGCCAATGCAATTCAGATTCAGTAAATCAATTCAATTATAGCTTTCAGCAGAATTTTTCATTATCTTCTCTCCTCAGTACCTTTAATTTGCCGTCGAGAAGGCCGTCAAGGGCCAGAAACTGTGCCACATGAGATCCAAACCCTCCAATCGATCCTTCTTCGACGGTGATTAAAACATCGTGCGATTTTGCCAGACTTCGGATAAGGGTCTGATCGAGCGGTTTGCAAAAGCGTGCATCTGCCACCGTTATTCGTAAGCCGTGGTTTTCTACCAGCGAAGAAGCAGCCAAACAGCTTTGGACGGCTGTACCATAGCCCAAGAGTGCCACTCTTTCTCCTTCTATCAATATTCTTCCTCTCCCCACCTGTCGGGAAAATAACCAACTTTCATTATTTGGAGCACTCGCTTTCTACAAATGCAAGTATAAATTCTTATAAATGAACGTATCGATAGAACGGGATGGTCACCTCAATAGGAATGCCTTTATTTCCTGGTGGTAGAACCACCCCAATACCATTTCCTCTCGGGTACCTGAAGCAACTGGGCCGGTCATCAATGGCAGCAGCAGTAGCAACCATGTGGAAGAGTTCGGCTTCGTCGGCAGGGGCCATCACCACCATGTTCGGGAGACACGCCATGAAAGCAACGTCAAAAGATCCGCTATGAGTAGGACCATCTGCTCCAACTAGTCCAGCTCTGTCCATCGCGAATCTCACTGGCAACTTTTGCAAGTCTACATCATGAACTACCTACATTACCAAAAATTCAAAGATATTGATTACAAAATTTTTCAAAAATGAAAAGAAAATAAAAATAATTTAACGAGCTTGCCTGATCATAAGCCCTTTGCATGAACGATGAGTAAATGGCACAGAAAGGTTTAATCCCTTCGCAAGCCAGACCAGCGGCAAAAGTAACAGCATGTTGCTCGGCTATCCCGACATCAAAGCATCTCGTCGGAAATCTGCGAAGGAATAGGTTTAAGCCTGTTCCACCTCCCATTGCAGCATGAATTGCAACAATATCTTTGTCAACTTCTGCTTCTGCTATTAAAGCTTCTGCAAAATATGTAGTGAAAGACTGGGTGGTGGCCTTGGATTTGAATTGCTTTCCAGTTGCAGGATCGAATTTTGCCACTCCTATAAATCGAACACCGAGTTTAGTTCACTTCACTTCACTTTCATATGAAATTTTATTTGTTTCGTTATCATGCATTTAAGACTTCAAATTCAAGACTTTTAACGAGATGATTCTGAAATTACCATGGTACTTATCGTCGGCTTTCTCTGCATATGGATATCCACGGCCTTTCTCAGTGACAACATGTATAAGCACAGGACCGGTCGTTTGGGTACTCTTCACCTCTTTCAAAATGGAAACAAGATCGTCAATGTTATGACCATCGACAGGACCAATATAATAGAGTCCAAGCTCTTCAAAAAGAGTCGATCCAGAACCACTGATCATTCCACGAGCATATTCGTCAACTTTTGCTGCAAGTTCATGCATAGGACCACCAATTTTTTTCGTAACGCCCTGCAACAAATTTCACTTTCAGCGGGGTTGGAGTTCGAAAATATTGTTTCCTCAAATCAAATATAATTACAAGTAATGTAAGTTTAGTCTTAAATTTTATACTCTACATTTATCTCTAGCCGCATGCTCGTTGATTGGTGAAACCGATGTCATTTTTTAACCATTCATAATTTATCTTTACATCGACTAATGGGCAACACAAAAGGTTGACATAGTAAGGTAAAATTAAATTGAACATGAGAAGAAATCTTGCATTACCAGAATAATCAATAACTCACCTTTGCAACTTCTCTTAGTTCCCTAAGAGGCCTGTTTGACTGCAATCTACTAAGAGCACTGCTCAATGCGCCGACAGGAGCTACAGGGCCGTCGAGAGTAGCAGTAGGCAATGACACTTGTTTATTATCATTAAGAATAACGATCATATCAGAGTCCAGGTATCCGGCATTGTTCATTGCTTCATAAGCTTGCCCAGCCGTCATTGCACCATCACCAATAACAGCAATTACGTTGTTCTTTCTTCCCTTCAAGTCCCTACCTACCGCCATTCCTGTAAGAATACCCATGACAATCACCTTGGTGCAGTATAGAACTTTCTAGCAATTCAGTTTAACTTAGCATAACATGATAAAGTATTATAAAATTCAGAGTAAGAACTTAATGAGGATAGATGCTCATACTCAACAAGCACAGACAGCAAGTAATATATCAGTTTGCGCTGCATAGTCTAAACTGACGGAAAAAAACTAAATTTGAACCATTGGAAATCGATTATGTGTCGATTTAGCAACACCTGAGACTCATCAAAAGCAGAAAAAAGCATTACCCAAGCCAGCGGATATTGTAGTAGAGCTGTGTCCGGTCCCAAAGCAATCGAATTCACTCTCACTCCGCTTGGTAAATCCTGCTAATCCATTAGTCTGACGAATCGTAGACATCTTGTCTCTTCTACCAGTCAAGATTTTGTGTGGATAAGACTGCAAAAAGATTGAAAATCAAAATTTCTTTATCCAAAAGAGTTGAAAATCTCGATAACAGAGAAACAACGTGATCAAGTGAAATCAACAGTGCAGAAAGAAAAGACATACCTGATGGCCAACGTCCCAAAGAATCTTATCCTGAGGAGTATTGAAGACATAGTGAAGAGCAACAGTGAGCTCAACAACTCCA
The DNA here is from genome assembly GCA_003255005.1 of Begonia fuchsioides. Lineage (NCBI taxonomy): Eukaryota > Viridiplantae > Streptophyta > Magnoliopsida > Cucurbitales > Begoniaceae > Begonia > Begonia fuchsioides. The sequence continues at coordinate 79,697 of QAOC01026100.1, read as the reverse complement.
AGACTCGACCCCAGGTGAACCCCGGTTTTAGAAACATTAAAGATGACATCACAACGTAGTTCATCAGCCAGTTGTTTGAGCTCCTGCAACAGAAGATTCGCAAATAAGAAAAGCGCCCAGATTCGGTGTTCTACTTGGCAATTGAATTTCCAAGAGAAATGAATAGTTGATAGTGTCCGCAAGGGTTGGGTTTGCAGTCGCATACCTTAATAGATAGATTTTTCATGTGAATCGGATAGTTTATGGTGTCCAAGAGAGGAGTCGGTGGTCTCTGAGAGTGGTACTCACCCATCTCTGATAGTGATCCGCAAATTCCACTCGGCTTTCTCTTCGCCTGTCCAGGATCCAGACAAAAAAACCTTTACTTTCAACGAGTTATGTTTTTTATCTTTTTCTTCAAGATAGAAAACTCATCCACTCGAGGAAATAACAATGAAATCCCCTACTCGATAAAACGAAAAAAATAAAGCTGAAATAATTTGACCGTGCTAGTCTAATAAAATTGGCACTTTCAAGGCCGTAAAGGCTGGTGTTCGTTCAAATAACTTGCAGACCTGTTCGGGTCTCCGTCGCGATAACCAGAGTAGATCTGCGCCGCACAGAGAGTGAGAAGAAAACGAGGTTGTTTTCCGGTGGTCGGAAGATGTAACACAGCTGATTTGCGCTGGAAATGTGAAAGTACAAAAAGACATTGCGAAGAAGCTCGAAGAGCACCAAAACCCAGAAGAGAAAACAAAGTGGGGAAGAAGATTCAAGAAGAGGAAGAAGAAGGAACACTCTTCTTCCCACTAGCGCCTGCAATGGACGACCCAATGACTTGGAAAAAAGTTGGCGAGGAAGTTGAAAAATAATAATGGAAAAGTAAAACCAAACCCAAATGTGTGGTTGGAGAGAGACGAATTTGAAGCTGACCGATGACTCCATTGCTCTCTTTCCATACTGGTCTGACAGAACTGCTGTTCGATAAAGCCATCCAAGTGGTTTCTTATTGGGCCACGTGGATAGAAATCGCACATGGATAATCTTTTAGATATCAATATCACAACATTGAAGAAATGTAATAAATTTATACAGAGTATCGTTCTTCGCCGCCCTTATCCAAAAGTTTAAAGAATTCCTTTGACTCCAGCCTCATGCTACCATTAAACTACCATCCTCCGTTCCGTCCAAAGGATTTCCGCACCAAATGTTCATTTCCGAATGAAGATTTTGGAGAAGAGAATATATATTTTCAGACAGAGTGTGAGAGTCATCACCAACCAGGAACACATTCACCATGTTTCCAACTTCAATCCAACTGCAACCAGGCTGTTTTTTCAATCCCCGAACCTTCATCTTCGACCTCATTTTTGCAGCTTCTCCCCATTTTCCGCTCAAAGCATAAATGTTGGACAGCAACATGAAGGACCCGGCGTTCTCCGGATCTGTTACCAAGATCTTTTCTGCAACTGATTTCCCAATATCTGCATTGCCATGGAGATTACACCCAGAAAGCAGAGCTCCCCAGAGTGAGGCTGAACATGGATTCTCAAGCTGTTCAATGTAGCCAAAAGCCTCCTCCAGCCTCCCAGATCGACTGCAGATATCGATCAAGCAACTGTAATGATCTTCTCTTACTTTGATCGAGCCATCTTTAACGAGTCTTTCAAAATATTTTAGACCCTCCTCTACCAAACCCGAATGGCTACACGCCGATAGTAATCCCACGTAAGTGACATCATTGGGTTTTAGTCCGGACTTTGTCATAGCATCGAATAATTTTATTGCTTCTTTTCCGCGTCCATGGTGAGCATAAGCTGCAATCATTCCATTCCAGTACACTAAATCTTTATGGCTCATAAGACCATCATCGAAAATCTTCTTAGCCATATCCAACTCTCCACATTTTGAATACATGTTTATCAGAGAAGATACTACAAATGTATTTTCACAATATTTAGTTTTACTTATTTTCTGATGAATTTGCTGTCCTTCACTAAGACAAGCTAAGTCACTGCATGCGCCCAAGATACTAACAAATGTCCCCTCATTCGGCTTTACATTGCTCTCGGATAGCATTTCAACGAAGATCTTTAACGCTTCTTCGCTTTGACCATCTTGTACACAGCCGGAAATCATCGAAGTCCAAGAGATTACATTCTTTTGAGGCATTTTAGAGAACAAGTCTCTCGCCATATCCAATTTTCCATTCTGAATATAACCAGTCATCATTGTGTTACAAGACGAAAGATCTCTCTCCGGCATTCGCTCAAACAAATCCAGAGCCTCATCTAATCTTTCATTTTGTGTATACCCAGTTATCATTGCATTCCAAGAAACGATATTACGCTCCGGCATCACATTAAACACATTCCGAGCTTCATCAACTCTTCCGTCCTTCGCTAACCCCACCAGAATTGCAGTCCAAGAAATTACGTCTCGTTCTGGCATCATATCAAAAAGCTTCCAAGCCTCATCTACCCTTCCATTCTGTCCGAGAGCAGTTATAATTGTATTCCAAGAAACTATGTTCCTCTCTGGCATTGCTTCAAACATCTCACACGCCAAATCAATACGACCCTTACGAAGATAACCCTCCATCATCGTATTCCAAGAAACCACGTTTTTAACTGGCATGGCGTCAAACAATCTCTTAGCCTCCTCAATCTGATTCAACCTCACATATCCACTAACCAGTGCAGTCCAAGTAACGACATTTTTCTGAGCATCTTCATGATCAAACAATCTTCTAGCTTCTTCAATCATCCCACATTTGATATACCCTGTGATCACCGTCGTCCAAGTAACAACATCTCTTTCAGCCATTTCATCAAATACCTTACGTGCCTCCCGTATTCTACCCTCTTTGCTAAGCTTGGTGATGAGCCAATTGGACCCAGCAACATTTGAGTTCGCACTATAATCTCTATCTTTACCTGAGATTTTAGGAGTACCTTGATAATTTGCAGAATGGGACAAAAATGCCAGATTCAATTGCTTGAAATTGTTACGAACATGTCGTACGATACACAAAAGGGTTAATCTGGTTGCGTACCTGTTATGAATAGCAGTTATTGACATGATATTCACCCAAAGAATTCCATCTCTTCCCAGAAACTTAATCTTCTATGCTTTAGAAAATCCCAGAAACCACTTCTCAATTCTATACGCTCCCGAAGGAATCAATAGTCGGGCATGTACGGGCTCCTTATCACTTTCTTCAACTTCCATTTTCCTCTCTGTAAACAACAATGAACGACATACATTTTCTTACTTGATTTCCGGGCTGGCCGGCGGCGGGAAAGGAGGTCCAGAGAGAGAGAATGGACCCGGCCTGAACGGGAAAGGTGCCTGAAATGGAATGAAACATTTCTTGGTTCCGAAAATTAAATTTTGGAATTTCATGAATATGTTAATTTACATGAGCCGCCCACTTAAAAAAACCCTAAACCGCTTACTTTTAGCAATACGCGGTTCAGGAGTTGAGGTAGCGCTCTCTCTCTCTCTCTCTCTCTCTCTCTCAGTGGATAGGTAGCGTGCTTGGAAGGTGAGGACATGGAAAATTATGAACCTTATCGATTCGTTTGTATCTTTGATTCAGTAGTAATTTTTATAATTATACCTTTTGTTGATCAGAAAATGGGGAAAGCGAAAGAGTTTTTGCCCTAGTTTCTTTTCCTCTGATCTTCTGCTGATTGAACATATTTGTTGGCTTTCTGTTCATCTTAATTTGGATTAGAAGTAATCAATCGGAAATGTCGAGCGCTGTCGACGCGGCAGGAGATCCGATCCCGACGTCCGCCGTTCTAACGGCGTCTTCGAAGCACATAGCGACCAGGTGTCACCCGGAGAACCTTGCCTTTCTCAAATGCAAGAAGCAGGATCCGAACCCTGAGAAATGTCTCGAGAAAGGGCAGCAAGTCACTCGATGCGTCCTCACTCTGTAAGTGAAGTCGTTTTATGTTTTTCTTACATGTAAATAGACCTAGTGTTCATCATTATAAGGATGCAGATATCCTGAATCTTGTCAATTGTGAGTGCTGAAATTTTATTCTTTTAATGATCCTCTGCATCCCTGGAAAATTACAAGTGGGCGAGAGTGTGCCCAACGTTTTTCTTGCCAATTTGAAAAGTTTGCTTTTTTGCTTTTCCTTTGTTACTGTCTGAAGGACAATTCTGAACGTAAAAGTAGAATCTGAAGCTGATACTTCTAGGATAAATGATCCAGATATTGTGGAAGGAGCGATTTGTTTTCCTTAAAATTTATCCAACAATAAGTAACTAACAAGCTTTATGAAGTAATGAAGATCAAGGACGCAAAACAAAACACTATGTAAAAATCGGCTTTTGTTATTAATTTATACTCCACCTCAATTGTTACAGAGCTAAGTATATATAATGTTATGGTTTTGAACTGCGGTATAAAATTGTCGTGAGAATAAATGCGTGATCTCCCAGGCCAGGTCATAGAATTTCATTGCCAAATGGTATGTAGTTTCAAAACGTAGTAGTATTTTGAGGAAGATCGGGGTTTTGAAACAGGTAAATCAAATTTGTGTCTTCAGAATTACTTACAATGATACAAAAACTTAAGCCAGGAACATGGCCATGCCATCGTTGAGACATCTCATCTGATAGGAAGTGTGAAACGCTTGTTAAAACTTCTGAATAGCCAGGTATCTCAATGTCTCATTGTATGAAATTCTAGAATGTGAAACTGTGTTTATGGGGTTCTCATCAACCAAAAGGCCTAAATTTTGCATTTTGGGGATACTTTTAGCCAAATTGAATGCATTCCCTTGATTGTCAATTGTACTATTGCTACATATGATTTATAAAATTTTTCCATTGCAGCTCGGAATTGCAAATTTCTTCAAATTCATTTATTCTGTTTATTCCCTCTCAATTTCTGATGAGTGCTCTTAAATGCTGCTAGTGATCTTGCTCATGGAATGACCAATTGTCCATTTGGATATCATTCCACGAGATAAGTTGTATAGATGCCAGCAGACATTTGAAAGGCGAAATACACAATTTATGCTCACACACACTGGATGTTTGATTGATTAATATATGCATGTTTTGACATCTGCAGGCTTAAAGATCTTCATCAGAGGTGCACAAAGGAAATGGATTCTTATGTTGGCTGCATGTATTATAACACAAACGAGTTTGATCTGTGCCGCAAAGAGCAGCAAGGGTTTGAGAAGGCCTGCCCCTTGTGATTTGATTGCTACAGTTTTTTTATCTCCTGCTTTCAATAAAGCTTAGGCAGTTGCCATCGAGCCTCGTTTCTGGTATTTTAGACTCCTGTTCTTGGAAAATGCATGCAAGAATGGTCTTCTCGTTACAGTTTGTTGATGAATTGTTCCAGTTTTCTGCATTTTAAGCTGAATGAAAATGGTAATTTGAATTAACTACTTTATGGGTTCAGTATCAAATGATGAATGACAAATTAATTAATTTTGATAATATTTTATAATTTTTCAGCCATCCTCGCCTCAATAGTAAGATGACGGTTCAAGCCTATATGTGGACGCCCACTATGGATTTGAGATGTATTTTCTAAAATTCAAGACTTGATATGTCTATTTATGTCGATTTGAGTCGTGTTCGGTGGAGGTGTTTGATACCTCTACCACTAAATGAAAGATGGCCGTTGAAACTTTGAAATGAGTTGGAGCTAGAAAGTTTTCCATTTGTAAAAACTTCAAACGCTCGTCGGTAATTTTAATAATTTTGACTAATTATTAAAAAGAAGATCTTATTTTGAATAATTTTAATGTTCTTGATGAACCAGCTAGAAATAAGATCCTATTTTGACGTTTTGGATGTTATGGGTGTGTTTAACCAAATTTAGTTCTAATGAAATAGGCTAATCGAGGTGAGATTTTTTCATGGAAAATAAGATTATTGGGAATTTGATCTCGATGGAAAGAAATTTTAATTATATTTTAGAATGATATGAGGTTGCATATCAATTCATGAGATTTTAACTCATATCTTTTAGTACACATGGATTAGACTGTAACGTTGCTTAGAATTCTATCAGGATTGAATCACTTTGAATTAGAGAATGGACCCCATGACTGAACCAAAGCAGCCTGGTTCAGTTCGCTAACATCTCGTTTTTCTTGTTAGTCATCTTATCACCTTTCGGTTGCCTGGAAATCTCTAAACCTAAATAGAGTCATTTACGTGAGGTGAATCGGTGAGAGTATTTTGTAATTATAGTCACTTAAGTATGCGACATGTTTCTATTACCACAAAAGGGCTGCAAAGGTCGGGTTTTATTTAATAATAATAAAGGATATAAACATGATTTAAATTGGTTTTGTTAATTCTTGTATCATTTTAAATAGATCACGATATTTTTAAAAAAAAAAAACTTAAGTTTTAACTATAATACATCAGGTATAGCTTTTTCACTGAGTTAGTCACTCAGCTCCTCGACTCTCTTCAATCTATGAGATTTAGTTCACAAACTGGAAAAAGTTTATAATATATGAGTCGAGATCAATCTAAAATGTAATACCTCTCTGTAACTTGATAAGAAAAAGTTTCGAATAAGTTGGAAAGATGCCAAAGTGATGTCGAACCAAGATTTTCTGCTATTTTGGATAATTATGGCTTCACGGGGGATCACAAGGAAACGAAGTTTGGATACTGTTGGCAGCTGTGATAATGTTGAAAGCACTAGGTAACTTTTTGAGGGAAGGCAATCCTCAATCTTTTGAGATGTCGAGGATGACCTACTTTGAAGAGCTGACCTGCATTAGTTACAGAGCTGGTTATATAAGATTTCACTAAATTTTGGATTCCTACATGTTCCCAAAGAGTACTTGGTTGTTAAAGGCTGAAACTCCTTGAACTATTTAAAATTTCCTTTTGTCGTAATAATTGGACTTCCACTACGATGTGTCGTCGTATCTTCGAGATGAGTCTTCTGAGTTATTGTAGTGCTCAAGCGTAGTGTTACTCGTAAATCCCTAGTAATTTGCATGGTTGTCTCTAAACAGAAAAAGACATTACCACATGGAATTAAGAGGTGCAATCCTAATGTTATTTCTGGAGAATGTTTGTCATTGACGTTAGTAGTGTGCGAGTGGTAATCAAGGTGGTCCGTTGAAAGTCTTACTGGAGTTTATATAGACAAAATTGGATTGGTAGAACCTTGAGACAGAGTCATGTTGGTTGGATGCTTGGATTGTATGAGGGTAACCCCTATTGGACCACTGTGGGTGTTATCCAACCGTGAGGTCGATCTCCATGTTAGTTTATGTCTAGGCCTAACTTGGTATTGATCACGTCATGCACAAATATGTAGACATGTTTGATTCACTGTTATTTTGGATGTGCGTTTGAATTTTTTTTAGTATTTCTATTAGATGCTATGTTCGATTCAAAATCCCGAGTTGAGTTGAATTTTCTCATATATTGATGGAATGAAAAAAATTCCTTCTTGCTTCAAAAGTATGAGGCGATAATTGACTGTTATTTGAATAAAATGACTTTGTTTGCAAAAGATGAGACAATAAGCATTTATCATAATGGATTGTGTGAGGTGATCATAAATCCTATGTTAATGTGTGGTCACCAAGGATTGGAGTAGTACGAGAACTTATGTTCGATTGACGTTGAGATGGAGATTGCTTGACAGGATGTGAGTCGCGCGGTGCTGCGAGAGCTCTTAGTTATATTGTCTAGTGAGTAGCCAAATTTACCTCCGGATTGAGAGATAGAGCAATCTCATCTCGGGCGATGCTCAAATTTTTATTCCTCTGAACCGTCCGAGTTGAGGGAGTTGCGGATTCAGCTAGATGAACTGCTGATGAGAGGTTTCATCTATGAGGACACTTCTTCCTCGGGTGTGCCTATTTTATTTTCCAGAAGAGCAGATAGTTTCATTTTGATTTTGCCTAAATTATTGTAAGTTGAAACAAATGATAGCGAAGAACAAGTACCAGATTTGAGGATTGATGACTTGATTGATCAATTGGATGAATTTTGTTAATTCTTGAATATTGATTTGAGATTGGAATACAATCAAGTGACGATCTAAGATGAGGATAAATTGGTTTGAGTCGAGGTATGAAAATCTTGAGTTCAAAGTACTACACTTTGACCTAACTAATGCATTTGTCGTATTCTTAGAGCTTATAAACCGGGAGTTCATACCATAGTTGTACCGCTTGGTGGTAGTTTTCATTGATGACATCTTGGTGTATACTAGGTCTCGCACTTAGCACACTATGAGCATCTTCGAATTGTGTCGTGGATCTTGAAAATAGGAGGTTGTATGCCAAATTAAGTGTGATTTTGAATGTAAGAGGTGAAGTGCACACTATGAGCATCTTCGAATTGTGTCGTGGATCTTGAAAATAAGACGTTGTATGCCAAATTACGTGTGAACTTTGAATGTCAGAGGTGAAGTTTATTGGGAACGTGATGTCGCGAGAAGAGATTTTCATCAACTCTTCGAAGGTTGAAGCAGCGACGAAGTGGAAACCTATGAAGAATGTGTATGAAATCCGAAGTTTCTTGGGGATTGCTGACTGTTATCAACAATATGTGAAAGATTTTTCAATGATAGCAGCGCCGATGAGTAGGTTCGATTGGGATGATGATTGCTAGAGTTCCTTCTTGGAACGAAAGGGTAGATTGAATAGTACACTAGTTCTAACAATTTCTAACAATGAGAATTAGTCTCGGTAGTGTGTAGATGCAGAAAAGCAAAGTAGCACCGTATGCTTTGAGGTAGTTTGAAGCCTCATGAAGAGAACCACTCTACCTAGACTTCGAGAACCACTCTACTTTATTATTTAGGTCTGTGCGTTGCTCTTGATGATCGGGATCTAAGACTTGTCCTAGTAAAGTCTGACAGTCAAGTCGATTGAAAAATGTTGGTCACAATGCAAAGCAAGCAAAAGAAGCACTATGCAGAACTCAGGAGACAAGAGTTAGAGCTTGAGATCAACAATGTGTTTCACATTTTGCATGTTAAGTAAATGTACACAAAGCCTTTCGCATGTTTTCTCTTGACCGTCATTCCCATCTAGTGAGATGTAACTTATGAGGAGTAACCCCATCATATCATTGACATGGAGATATATGTCTTTAATCCAAAATAACGTCTCTTTATTTGCATGCATGGGAGGAATCACACCAACAACGACTCGACTTGAGAAAATAAAATAATCATATTAACTTGTAATTGCTCTTGAATTGTCCAACCCAATTCAACCCGCTCTAAAATTAGTCCAACTTAAAGCTCAATCCGTAGCCCAAATCAAATTAATTATCCAAAACATAACTAAACAAGTTATCTCAACCTATATGTTTTGCTTCAATTTTAATAGATCAAATACAGAATTTACTGGATCGATTATTTTTGTTCAAAAAATCAAACTGAACCCACGAGTGTCTCCCTTACTTGCTAATAATAGTTAGACATGACGTAACGACATTTTGTACATTATCACGCATCATCGTCATGGTATGCATGGATGAGTTTTAAACCTGGATCGTGAGTTTTGTGCGCGTTTGGAGTTACCTAACTCATAGGCTTTTATCACCACCTAAAGTTACAATCTTCAATAATCTAAAATAATTATTTTTTATGAATAAAATAAACTAAAGATTACTTTTAGATAATAGACAAGCTTTGCAATAACTACCACTCTTAGAACTAGCTTTCATCTAGCATATTTTTCAGAATGTTATATTTAATTTTGTGGCTTTTTAAACGTGTTAGAAGTGCCAATTTTATTTTGCAAGATTAGACATCACCATCTTTGAATTTTGATTTCTAGATTTATGCGCAGGGAGAGAGAGGGAGAGCGAGCACCTGACGCCCAACAACAGCTTGACCTTCGGAGCTACCGTCCTTTCGCCGCAAAGTTCTCTTTACAGCGATTTCAACCACCATTGTCAACCACCGGTCAGGGCTAAAGATTAATCCCTTTGCAATTTCATTTGATGGAATCGCCTCCCCCGAATGGTGTTCGTCGCCCCAAGGCAGCAGGAATGGATGTGATTGAATCTTTGTTCACTGAAGACCCTTCCGCCGCTTTGTGGGACTTCGGAGATCTCCTCGACTTCGCCGCTGATGATCATTTTTCTCTTTCGCTTGACGACCAAAGCTTGACGACGGCAAGCGCTTCCGAGGAGGCTCTGATTCCGGAAGAGGCGTCGATTTCGGAGAGGATTCGGAAACGTGATCCTAGATTGACCTGCTCCAACTTTCTCGCTGGTCTTGTTCCCTGCGCGTGCCCTGAGATTGATGAGAAGCTTGCGGAGGAGGAAGGTGCGCCGGATAAGAAACGGAGTAGAACGGCTCGTTCGACGGCTGGAACGGCGCGTTGCCAGGTCCCAGGTTGCGAAGCTGATATCAGGGAGTTAAAAGGCTATCATAGGAGGCACAGGGTTTGTCTACGTTGCGCAAATGCATCTACTGTTAAGATCGATGGGGAGACGAAGAGATACTGCCAGCAATGTGGCAAGTTAGTCAACTTTTTTCAAAATCTGCTTTATTTTTTAATGTGGATTCCCCTCGTTTACACTTACTACCTTTTGGCATAGTTCTTATTCTTGATGCCTGTAGGATTTATTATGTTTAGTGTCGCATTAACTGTTTATTCGTTCTCGTTAAGTTTGAAATCATTATATTAACATATGCAGGGTGGATTAAGTTGTTCTCCCAACTTTTATTTGCTACCCGTTTGCGATTGGTTTTGCTTGTAACCTTTTATTAATTTTTATACTACTTATGGATGATATTGTTTGCTTACTGTATTAGAAACTTTCTGGCTACTGCGTTGCAGGTTTCACATTTTGCCAGATTTTGATGAAGGTAAAAGAAGCTGCAGAAGAAAACTAGAGCGCCACAACAACCGACGCCGAAGGAAACAGACAGATGCTAGAGTTTTAATGGAAAATGAATCTCAGGCTGTCTTGCAGGCCGGCGATGTTGCTAATGATCCTGAAGGAGGGAAAGGTATGAAACTTCTTCTCTTGGATGTAAGTTTGGACTAGTATGCAATCTGCCAATGGCAAACATATCATACCATACACTTGATTTTAATTCGTTGTTCTGGGCTGCAGATAGCCTTTGCTTTAATTACAAAGTAGTTTATGAGGAAGCATTACTAGAATCTGAAGATGGACAAGCAACTATAACGCACTCAGCTCCTAACTCTCAGACCATTTGCAGCGTTAGTGGCGTATCTACGAATCCTAATGAAAGTCCTCTAGGCGTGGCAAGCAATAGTCCAAAAGATAATGTGTCGCCTTCATATCCTGAGAATAAAAATGCTTATTCTTCTATGGTGGGTCCTCCTTGAACCTGTCTATTCTATTTTTCGTTTATTTAAGACTGGCTATTTAAATTTCCATTGCAGTTCCCGACAGGACGAATATCATTCAAGCTCTACGACTGGAATCCTGCAGAATTTCCTAGAAGTCTCAGGCTTCAAGTATTTTTAAGATTACTATTGCAGTTTAGTATTTAGAAAAGACATTCACTTTTGTCTTGGATAATAGGATTTTTTTCTAATTTAATGAAATGAATTTGCAGATATTCCAATGGTTGGCTAATATGCCAGTTGAGCTGGAGGGATACATCCGCCCTGGATGTACTATTTTGACTATGTTTATTGCAATGCCAAAGTTTATGTGGGCAAAGGTAGTATTTATTTTTTCATTTAGCTAACTTTGTAACATTTGGGATGTAGAATGTTACCGACGTGTTTATCCCGGATCGTTGCCTAAGAATCTAGAGATGATTGATCTCTTGCAACATTTTTATTTTAATATAATCAAGACAAGGATGTGACATGAACAATTTTCAAACATAAAAAAATACATTACTCTATAATTATTTGGTTATCTCGTGTTGTTGAAGAAATGGATGTTAAAATATTTACTATGATGTATCAGTAAAGTTTGACATAGCATTAATCATTCGCATCCCTTTTGGCTATAAAAAAGTTAGCATTTAGATATTATCTCTTCTTTTGAGGCTTTATATTTATATTAAAATTCTCTTATCTTTGTGACATCGTGTTTCTTATTTGAGGATCTCATTTATCTGAGATATGGTGGTTGTTTTAACTTGATTTCCCCTAAACCCTGAGCAGATACTTGAAGATCCTGTGACACATCTGCATGACTTAGTTATTTCACCTGGAAGAATGTTATCAGGGAGAGGCAATATGCATATATATTTGAACGACATGATTTTCCATGTCATTGAAGGTTTGTCGTTGCACTGTATGTTTCTGATACTTGTAAAACATGGATGGTTTAAAATCTGGGTCGCTACTGGATAAATTTCTCATTATAAATCAGATTGTACATGTAAAGAAGCGGCTAACTTGACCAGGAACAATATAACAAGCAACTTCTTTTTTTACTTACATTATGATCAGATTTTTCAATTCCAAAAATTAATGGAGTTGCAATATGATATCTGCCTGTCATGGAATGCAATTTCTTTTTTCCATTTTATTACTGGGCTATGCACTCATAGTCTCAGTTGTCTCTATGACTGCTAGAGGAAAGTTCCAGCACTGCATTTCCTATGCTATTATGATTGTCAGATGCCTTAATCATTCACGTTGAAGAAAATAATCATTCATATGTTTTCTTTATTTTATGTTTCATCTGCTGTGGAATAATTTTATTGTACAATATTACTCTTATGCATTTTTTATGTGCCATATGCATGTCAGGCTGTCTGAAACAAAAGAAAAGTAGATTTTCCCAAAATCTAAGATGTCACAATTGGTGCATTTCTTGATTTGGGTTGTATATTATGTGAAACCTTGGTTCTTAAGTGATAAAGGAGATACATGAGTAGTTAAAGGGTCATTTCATTATAAACATACTCTTTTATACTATTTTCTGTGGATTAAATTGTCTCTTTGTTTAGGTGGAAACTCTGCAATGAAAGTCGAGAAGGAAGTTTGTGCTCCAAAACTTCACTCCATCCATCCCTCGTGCTTTGAGGCAGGCAAGCCCATGCAGTTTGTGGCTTGTGGAAGTAACTTTTCCCAACCAAAACTTCGGTAATACTCTTTTAGACATTTGAGTTTTACACATTAGTTTAACCAATAAATTACTTTGGTAGCCCACCAAACCGTTGGAGACTTTAGGTGAAAGCAAACCAATGCTGTATTCTTCATGTTATTATTAAACTCAATGGTTTGACCTAGTAGTTTATCTTCAAGATGGTCATAATTGCAGGTTTCTTATATCATTTGGTGGAAAATATCTGGCATATGATTATTGTAATGCCTGGCCACACACTCAAAATGGAGGAGGGTGTGCACAGTTTGATGAAGATTGTCAGTTATATAAGATATCCATACCTTATACCGAGCCCGATCTTTTTGGTCCAGCTTTTGTTGAGGTATGAACTATGAATATTGCTTTTAATGTATCCTACTATTGCTGTAATTTTATTTTTCCTATCCAGCATGAAAAGTTTCTGAACTCCCAATATATATATGTATATTGATAAAAAGTGCAGAACATAGAAAAAGTAATTTCCAAATGAAGTTCTGCATTTTGATTTTTTACTTGATTATTCTAGCTTTCTTTCTGGGATTTAAAAAGTTGACTGCATTAGTTGTTATTTTATTCGATATGATTGAATATTGTTGTAACTAAGTAAACTAATCTTCTTAAATCAGTGATAGCGAACCAAATTGCACAGGTCACGGGTACATTTGTGAAACTTCCTACGTATTCGTCAGTTTCAGTTGAATTCTATTACGTTCTCAGTTGCTTGCTTTATTTAGCGCTTTATGATCACAAAAATTACAAATTTGATAGTGTGTCATCATCTGATCTACATGAAACTCTTACAACATCAACATAGTTCTTTAGGCAGGCTAACAATTCACTAAAGAAGGGATCTTAATTGCATTCATAGATATTTGCCTTCAAGTAGGAGCATATCTGTAGATATGCATAATCATAAAGGTTCTGAAAATGTAATCTTAAAGCAGATAGCACAAGACAATTCAATGCATACTCACAACGACACTAAGATTGAAATTTAAAAGCATACTTATGGTAAACAGTTTTTCTTTCTGTGTTCAATAATTTTATAATTTAATTTTGCAGGTGGAGAATCAATCTGGCTTGTCTAACTTTATCCCTATACTCATTGGTGATAAGGAAATTTGTTCTGAAATGGAAAAAATAAAAGAAAGATTTGACGCACATCTCCTTCTGGAAACATGTCAAAATTCATCTAAATCACATGAAGACATACATAGGTTGAGGCGAGAAGTGTATTATGAAGTTATTACAGATGCATCTTGGTTACTTAGAAAGCGTGCATCAGAGAACTTACAGGTTACAAGTGCGTCACGACTTCAATGGTTTACTGCTTTATTGAAATTTTTGTCACAAAATGGGTCAACTGTCATTTTGAAGAATGTCCTAGAAAATAGGGAGAGTTTGATAGAAAAGAAGGGCATAAATGGTGCTTACAATCGCTTTTATGATGATGACGTAAGGCTGTGTAAAAAATATATACAGAAGGCAAGTGAACTTCAAAATTGGCAGAAAGTTGGGGATTTAGGGGTGCATTTGGAATCTCGCGAGCTTACTGAGGAAAACCTTTTCCAGAGCTCAACTAAAAACAAAATGATCTCGGCTGCTTCAGTTATCAAAATGGTAAGATTTTCAATATTATTTGGCAGATTGTGTTTAGAGCTTGCGTTGACTAATTTTTGAAAGAGTTACAAGTAACCAATGTTTCAAACATAAAAAGAAGTGGTGATTAATTAACTTTTTATGATATTTTCTCAGACGGTATGAAAATTGAGAAATTCATCTTTTTCAAAAATTATTGATGGTTTGAAATTTACTACAAAAATAATTTACGATTAGTTCAATCTGTAAAGAGGTAGAAGTTTTTCCTTTGAACTTGACATGTATTTTGCGGGATAGCTTTGTATGCTTTGTTGGGCCTTTAGTCGAGAAACAGTAATAATTATCATGGGACATGTTTGTAATTGCTCAGTAATTTTGTTCCTTTGATAGTATGCATTATGGGGCTGGAATATTTTCTGATGGGCAGGCCATGGACCGAGGATCAAATGGTGATTTGAAAGCAGTTGCAGGCTGTACATCAGTTAATAGAAGTGAAATTGCTCCTCTCCTGAATAAGGAGGTTGTCATGGATGTGACTGCTATAAAGGAAAGACCAAGAAAATCATATGGTCGTGGTGTTGTCGGCATGACAATGTTGCAACGTCCTGCTGTATTTGCAATAACGGCTGTGGCAATTTGTTTTGGGATATGTGCTGCAATTTTCCATTCTCAAAAATTTGGTGAAATTGCAGTCTCCATTCGCAGGTGCTTGACGGGAAAGGTTAAATGGTAAATGAAGCTTCTTCTTTTTTATCCTGAAAGGCTTATCATTCTTGGAGACCCACATTCACAAGCTGTACTGGTTTGCCAACTCAACAGGTGAGTTTTAACTATTTGGTACTCTCATCTTCATGAAGCTTAATTTGAGTGATAGTAGTTGCGGTGGCAATTTTTCGGTATGGGTTACAGTCTTGAAATGCACTTAGCCTTCTTCGGAGTTGAATAGTGGGAGGGAGGGCTGATTTGTGAAGATATTATCTAAGATTTACACCATAGTCTCTAACATGACATCATCTATTTTAAGGCAAGTCGGGGTGAGATGATTTTGTGGTTTCAAGCTGCAAAAAGGGGTGCGGTGAATTTGTCTAAATGTAGATTCTTCATTCACGGGTGACTTATCAAGATCCTAGTTTACATGTGACTAATCCATTCAACTAAGTGCAATCTTTTTTATTATTTGGTTTCTGGATGGTCGATAATTGTGGCTTCTTTCTTAGAAATTAGTTTGATAGCTGGACATCACTTGAACATTTGGATCTGAATGACTACTTTTTTTCATTAATTTGACACATTTTTGACAAATGTTGCCAAACAGACGAAAACTCCGAGCATGTGAAACTCAAGACCCAAGACCCCTAAACTATTGGAAACGAAAATCTGAATCGCCTTTAAATCAAGCATAGTTAAGCCTGACCCTATTGGAACCTTGCATGAAATATCTTTCATTGAAATTTTAATATCTGAGATATATTGATACGTTTGTCGTGCCTCCATATGTAAAATAAAATGCAAGGTTTGATGTGGACTAGCATTGTGGGTCGGGATTGAACGAGAGGGAGTGCTTTTGATGCCAGAAAAGATTGCTGGATCTAATCAACTGTCCCATCCCAGCCTCTTAGTTAGTGGTAATGACTGGAGAGAGCCTGAAATTGACGTAGAAACGCAGGATTCAGGAGAGAGAGATGTTCTTATCTTGGTTTTCTGATAAAGAGGCTGCAACATAGGAATCGCACACACACACACACACATCCCGTGTTTTCATTACAGAGACTCGCCCATCAAACTCAATTTAGAAATTTATCTCATCCACCGGAATCTTGCCACCCGCCCGATGACTCGTTGCTCCAACTGCAATCGAATACCAACAATTTTTATCTCAATTTGGTATGCAACAAAAAACCATGTGAACCGCAGTTTATCTCAAACAGCAGTTTGGGAATGTAGCGCAGAGACTCTTCACTCTCTGTGGATCTCTACTGTATAAGTTCGTCCACTGCACAGCACCTCTCATTTCTTTTGTTCAATGCTTCAAACAGACATTGCACTGCTTTACGTGAACCGAATTGAGCTTCTGAAACTATCATAGTTTCATGATAATTATGTACCTGCAACTGCAACCTTCCAGCGGTGACGAAAGGCATCAATCGCTACCGAATCTACCACTTGAGATTCTTGAGTGCATTAGTATGAAGATCACATTATTTGTTCTTTCCAACAAGTTCTTGTCCCAAAAACGAGGATAAAACTAAACACTCAAATCATATTATTTACAAAGTTTTCTCGCCTCGCATCTCCAATCACTATTATTTTTATATTGCTTGTAAATGTAATATGCGTTATTAATTAGCAAATAAATATGAATTTACACCTTAAATTAGATGTAAGTAACTAAACAATATAT
This sequence comes from Begonia fuchsioides, assembly GCA_003255005.1. Classification (NCBI taxonomy): domain Eukaryota; kingdom Viridiplantae; phylum Streptophyta; class Magnoliopsida; order Cucurbitales; family Begoniaceae; genus Begonia; species Begonia fuchsioides. Next base: position 62,650 of record QAOC01026100.1, on the reverse strand, counting down.
TGAATTTTAAAAGTCCTTCATGAATATTTAACACATTGAATTTAATGATTTTAACGGACATTTTGTCATCACGTTTTTTACTAATTTTAATGTTGTCATCTATTTTGCTAACATATTTTATTAACAAATAATAATAAAACTATTGAAAAGATTTAATTTATGAAAATGATTATTTTTTTTAAGTTAATTGAGTTAAATAAAAATATTAATTTCTTATTATGTCTTCTTTTATTTTTAGACAAGTCGTTAGATTTAATCAAATTAATCTATATTTAAATAAAAAAAAACATGATGATAGGTGGGAAATGTAACAACTCTCATTTGTTTATAGGATTTATAATTTAAGGTTAAAGTGTTAAAGATTTCTTTTTTCTTTTTTTTTTTATATATGAATGTTGGTGATATATAGAGGTATTAAAGTATTGAGAGTGTTAGTAGGTTAGTAGGTTGAAAATAATATAGGAAATAGTAGTTAATCAGGTCGACCCCTTTGGTTATGCGGTCGGCACTTTAGTTAAACGGTCGACCGCAATGGAGTAGCGGTCGACGCCTTGTTTACCGGTCGACCCCAGGATCAAAGAGGGGTCGACACAATATAAGCATCTAAAATACTATCGGTCGACCCCAGGATCGAGGAGAGGTCGACACAAATAATTCTCGGGAATAGATTCGGTCGACACCTTATTAAACGGTCGACCGCAATGGAGTAACGGTCGACACCTTCACCGACGTAAGTTGAAAGGTCAGCCAAAACTTTCGAGCTAGTAAGTTGAGTTTTTCTTGCTGCTTTCAATTATTCTTGCAAGAAAAAAAGATTAGTAGCAAGTTCAATTTAGTTCTTCCCTCCATTTTGTGATCATTATCCTCCATCAAACTCTTCAAAAATTAGCCATAAATTCTTCATCCTCAAACACATGCCGACCTCTATAAAATTGGTCAACCTTCACCAAAACCATCTTTTCTATTTCAATTTCACGTCAGTAGCATAATGCATTGCGATATGCATTGTAATACACAAAAAATATTACTCTATTATGAGGACATATCATCATGATTCATGTGTTTTATTTTTATCTAATGAAGTTAGATCAATAAAGATTTCAATACTTACAAGTCATGCCCTAATCCTATTACCAAAAATACCCAGTTGATGCTTACTATCTTCTCTTACCGAGCATTGCTTGTTCGATGAGGACAAATCTTATCATTATTTTGGCTCAGTTTCGAAAAATGGTGTTTGAAAATTTCTTTATTGAAACTTTACTTTTGAGATCTCTTGATTGGAAATATTCTCTGTTTATACTCTCCTGACTCTCCATATGTAGTAATATATAACGTGCAGGTTTAATGGCAACTGTTGTGGGTTGGGATTGAATGAGAGGGAATGTGATGCCCATGATGACACGACAGAGGATTCCAGACAGTGGAAGAGAGAGCCTTGAATTGAAGTACAAATGCAGGATACATGAGAGGAATGTTCTAAGCTTGGTTTTCTGATAAAACAGGCAATTTAGGATTTGCAAACACACATTCTACCATTGATTAAACTCATGTCTTCGTCATGAAACTCCCATCAAACTGGATTTAGAAGTTTATCTCAGTCAGCGGAATCGACCCGCCCGCCGTGATGATTTGTTGCTCCAGCTGCAACAAAATAACATCAATTTTATCTCAACTTTGTATGCAATAATCACCGATATCAACAATAGTTTGTCTAGGCTTCGAGGTAACCAGATTGAGTTGAGAGGAAATGGAGTGTTATTTCAGCAGATATCCATAAATTTTCTTGCTTGAGAAATGAAGAACTCACAGTAAATAGATTCTCAAGCTTGCTTTTCACGAGGTAGTATTCTTGCTTTAGCTGTTGCAGGCATCCATGGCACCTGCAGAATTGTTTGTCACTATGGTTGGAACAGAAAATAAAAGAGAGAATCGGAAACACAGGGGAGAAATAACTCACGCAATGACGTTTTGCTGGTCACAGTAGTTTCGGAATGTAATGCAGGAATTCTTCACTCTCTGTGCCCCTATACTGTCAACCACAAAACAGCTCATCTTATTTCTATCGTTCATTTGCATCAATTAAGCCTCCAAAACTATGGGGGTTGAGATCGAAATGTCTTGCCAATACCTGGAACTGCTACCCTTGAGCTGGTGAACATGGGCATCAATCTTTTTGAAATCTACGCTTGGTTGATCTCTGCGTTGATTAAACATAACTTGTTACTTTCCAGCAAAAACCTGTCCTAAAAAAGAGGATAAAATAAGACAAGGTCCTTACAGAACTCCAGCAAGATCACTGAGAAGCTTCTCGGAATCTTGAAAGAAGAGGGAGACAACTTCAACGACAAAATCCGGGTTGCTCTCATCTTGCAATTGTTGAAGCTGAACAAACTGAGCATCCAAAAACTCCTTCGCTCGCCAGCAAACAAAACAACAAAATCAAGATAGAATATACAAAACCAAGAAGAGTTTGACTACAGATTTCACACTAAAACCCTAGATTTACTCGTACCACAGCTGCGCGTACCTCAAAAAACAGGGATTTGATGTACTGAACCCATCGTCTCTGCAGCGAGACAACCTCCATGTCAAGCAAATGAAGCTTCTGCGTAGAATAGGGGATAATGACGAAGAGTATTTTGAACAGCAGACGATATATTTGTATTTAGAGACCGAGAAGGACTTACTGAGCTTTCGAAGGAGATTATGCTTCAAAATCCAAATCTTTTCGTTGTTCGGGAGACTCAGTAATGCGAGTATAGATGCGTAGAACTCGAATCTGGCTATCTCAACTCAACTGGTCCGCATTGAAACACTCAATCATTGGCCTTCTTCTTGCACTGCGACGAACAAAAGCCAAAAATTCCCTCCCCTTTCATCCCCACCGCACTTTCTTGCTCTGATAATTGTTTTTATATTGCTTGCAATTTGCATTATTATTTATATAGACAGTGTAATTACCATAAAGTCCCTACAGATAATTTGTTCTCACCATAATACCCTTCTTTGTCAGTTTATGTACCAACTAATCTAGTTGGTCCAATTTTGTCTGATGTAATAAATTCATTATAATATTATAATGAAATTTTGTATTGTTTTTATTGAATTTTAAATAATTACGTAATAATTCTTGAATAACATATTTTAATTTGTAAATTTTAATAATTTTTTCAAATATTTAATTCATGTAAAAAAACTATTTAATATAAAAGATCAGATTCTGAGTAAGATATTAAATATATGATCTTTATTTTGGTGCGGTTCTTGCTTTCTGTGATTTAGTTTTGTTCTGTAATTTTATTATTGGGTCTTGATTAAAAAAGCAGACCAACTCATATCTGGAACACCCCCGTGAATGTATTCGAATGGTAATAATACATGCCGTGACAATATATAATATTTAAAGGATTTGCCCAAAAAAGAATTGATTATTATCAGGAAATTAGAAAGTAAATGTATTTAAAAAAGAAAAGAAAGGAGGGGGACAGGTGGAGCTGGTCCAAAATTAGACTGCCAAACATGTCGTGATTTCAACCAAGAGGAAATCCGGATCTGCTTTATGTGGCCTCCTCTGATTGGACAATGAGTTACAGAATATTGTTCATCATTAATCGTCCACTAAGACCAAGAGGGAAGGTCTCCTCAGTGTTATATCTTCAGGCTTAAAAGTTAAGAAACACCTCAGCATGAATTTAAATACACCAATAAAACTTTAAGTTCAAAAAAATGCAAAAAACATCACGGCCGTCTCTTGTGGACAGGCTGCCGGAGAGTTCCGCTTAACTTTAAGTTCAAATCCCAACTGAATGTACCATACAGTATATCTAGAAAAATCCTATAAAATCGATGTATTTTGGGTCCAAATCAGACTAACGAATGCAAAGTGTTTATAAATCACACAATATTCAACCGTAAATCATGCATGTTATGACTCTCTAAAATTTTAACATTGAATCATACAATTTAGGTCGAATCTAGTTCGACGGATAGTAAGTCAAAAAATAAACCACTCTTGCATGTAGCTCATGAAAAATGTTTAAAAATGAATACTTAACTGTCCGAAATCATCAAGAACTTACGATTAAATTTGTACATTTTATTTTTATGCACGGATTGATATTTAATGATTTTTTTTGCATTTGAAAAAATATAATAAATCGTACAATAGTTGAAATTTTGAAAAACTTTGCAAATTTTTGCCTCAAAATATTCTTAATGTGTGTTAAAAATTTTAAGTCATTATGATATTATTTAATTAGTAAAAATATATATTTTTCAAATTAAAAAAAAAAAAATCAAACAGACACTAGATTCTCCAGCAGCACGGATGGCTTCATCCTCCAAAGGCCATCTGCAGTGGTCTTTTACGTATTTTTGTCTATTTTGATCTATATCAGAGGTATTTTTAACTTTAATCTTATCTTCTATTTAAATTCTTTGAATTGAGTCCGGGAGAAACGTGGTATTTGATCAAGAAGTTACACTTGAATTCCTGAAACTCGAGGAGAGAGAGAAAGTAGAGAGAGAAATGATGAGGAGATAAGACTAAGAGTGAGTCACGCATGAACCTCTTACGTCTATGCAATATGTGGACAGAAGGGTATTGAATTAAAATTTTATGATGTTAATAAAAATACTGTTAAGTTTGGTATTTTCCGGTGTTGTCATTATATTCTCGTTGCCACAACCCTTCAAAGTTATGCTTTTGTAGTGAAGAGTATTTTTGTAGCGGTAGAACTTATACTCAACAGGCGAAATCTCTCGCCCTAGGACCCTCACACTCCGGCCCGACAGTTTATGAGAGGGTTAAATTACGGTGACTCAGCGGCCCAGAGATAGGAGGTCTTTACCTGATATCCCAAGGAGCTACCCCAATATTGGGGGTAACAACTCTCACACTAGGACAACGCAGGACGTCGAACCTAGGCTCTTGTATCAAATCTACCATCTCTGAGCCAACTAAGCTATGCCCGGGCGGGCTTTGTAGCTGTAGAACTTGAATCCAAGAGACGTCGCTGCTGGCATTGCGACAAAATAGTTGTTTAAATTTAAAAGACGAGGTTGATGGCAGTAATTAATATTTTAAATTACAAATAATAATTTAAGAAAATAACTCTCATTTTTTAATTTTGGCTTGCTCAATGGCATTGTATCACTAAAAACATAACATTTTTTATAAAATAGTAAAACTATAAATTATTTTACAAACGATTAACACTAAATACATGCCATTTTTAGCACGTTCTCGCAATATAAATGTATTATCAGCTGAATGGGATAATCTGGACAGGAGATTCTTTCTCAATGTCATCACCGACGCACATGTAATTTAATAATTAGATAATTTATCGAATAAATACAATTAAATATTAAATTGCATTATAAATTTATTAGTCACTGTCGACAGATTACCACACGATGATACATTGAATTAAAACGGTGAGGTGACAGGTTGACTACAGGCAGGCAGCCAAAGCGAAGCATGTCATAATTAAACTGGGAATAGAGCATCTTCATGTCCTTTTTGTCTTTCGAATGTACCTACGTGGCTTTCTCTGATTGGACGCTCAACTTGGCACAGCTCTTGTTACGCTGTCATTGTCAACGTGACTCTTCGATAAAATTTGTTTTTCTCAATTTTTATTTAATTCGATTATAAAACAGATATAAATGGGGTACGAATTAAAAATCGAGAATTAGACAAGAAAATAATATAATTTATTACTTTAATTTGTTATCAGTTGAAGAGCAATAATAATGTTATTATTTGATGTATCGTGATAATTATTTTAATTCCACAATTCACAACTTATTTGTTGCACGAATCAATCATCAAACAATATACATAAGATCAACATTGATCATTCAATTAGAACTTAAGCTAAAATGCATTTCACCTAACCTATATAAATTTAGTGTTTGCATTTAAAGAAGCTTAATTTATTATTCTGAACTTATTAAAGTGCATTCAATATAATATAATTAAAATAATTATTTATATATCAATTATAGCTCGTGACGTCAGAATGTTCGATAAAAATGTAAGTTAAGAAAATAAATTTATCATTATCGAATTGTTCAACACGTCAATGAACTAATATTTTGGAAGAGTGGAATAAGAGGATAAATATTCCAAAAGGAAATATTTAAGATGGCGAGAGTAGTGAGGACAGACAAATACGATTATGACAGTGCAAGAACAAAACAAAAGTATCCCAAAAGGAAAATGATTGTTAGCAAAAGGAAAATGAATGATCTATGTAAAGGAAATGAGATTTGAAAGAGAAATGTACTTACTACTCAGCATGTTTTGCAACTCTTCCTACAGTAGCCAGGAAGGTCTGAAGATCCGACCATGTACTCTGGATTCTTGGTGCATTCTCCAAGAGCAGCCCATCTTTCACAGCTTTCATTCAGATCACTGCAATTTCCACTCTCCCCGACCTTCCGGTCAAATGAATCCACGTGAATCCACTTCGTTGCCGACCATTTTTCCCCTTCAAGTACGGGACATCCGGCGTGAAGGCTGCTTATGTCGGGCTGAGCTGTTGGGTGGAGGCTAAAGAAAAGAAGAGCATCGCCCCTTCTCGGTTTCGCTATTTACGGCGATGATATGAGTGAGATATGAGCGCAAAATTGTTCATAAAAAGTAAACATTTCTCTCCTTCCTCACCTGCAATTCCTTTCTTTGCACAGTCTGAGAGATCCTCAATTTCGGAAGCCTTGCGCCGAAGCGGTTCCTATTTATATGTGCACATCCATTACAGAGATGTTCAGAAAAATCAGTTGGTCAGTCTTCACAATCTTCGCACATGAAAACGCTTACTCATGAATCATTCAAAATTTTTGCCTTTCAATGACATCCGATTTTCTTATATAATTGAGAGTGCGAAAAATGTCAAAATGAGGTATCTAAAAGGGCCATGACCTAACCTCGGCAGAAGGAAACACGGTCTCACCACCTTTGGCCACATCAGTAAGATACATAAGAACTGTTGCTATCCGATGACCTCCCCGAGCAATGTTGACCTTATCAGAAAAGTAATCATAGTGTGGTTCATACTTCTGGCCCTCCTCGTACCTTAATACTTGTATGTCCTCCCCATTCTCTGGAATCAAGAAACTGAGCACAGTTACAAAACACTTCTGAATTTGAAAAGGAAAAGATAAATTGTCCATTGACTTAGTTTTTGACGTCTTCATGTAGATGGTGACCTCATAACCAGTTAAATGCTTCCTTTTGTCATAAAATAAAACATATGTTACTTATAATTACAACCATTGTGCTAAAATGCATTAATAAATTAAAAGATCAAGCAAAAAAGATAAAGGAAAAGCAAAAAAAGCTTATTTCTAATCGCAATCAGGATTCATGACTAACTCAAAAGAAGTGTAATCGGAAAGTTGATACCTTTAGGAAGAAAGGTCCATGATGCAATTCTGTCTTCTATGCCAGAAATTATTGGATCCTTCAAAACATGAAATATACGTTAGAAAAACAATATAAGAAAGCAAGACCATAACCTCTTCAAAACCCGAAAAACATGGTTTTTTGCCGCAGAAATTGCGATGACAATAGAAAAACGGAAATATCCAGAGGGCAGACATTCAAAGAAAAACAGGCAGGAAACAAATTCACAGATTATTCCAACTCCTACCGAAATTAGAAGTCCTAACACTCAAATTATCCATTCAGTAAAGGTTGTCATCATTTTGAACCACAACATGAGTACAGGCAAATCCCTTATTTTCATCTCAACCATTAAGCGGTTGAGAATTATCGGTAAGCTCATACATTGTAAACATCTCCTTATGAAACAACAACGGGCATAAGTAAGAGCTCAATTAAATTTGGCCGACAAATACAAGCGTGCAGTAATAATCTGATCAGAAAGTTAATAGTCACCTTGCCCTTCTGGATAAACATCCCAGAACTCGTTCGAACATCACTCAGCTTGCTTTCTCCTGATTCATGATCTGCAACTGCAGATCTTTTCAGCTCCAATTGGGCCTAGTTGCAGATTCAAGATCAATGTATGAGTGATTCATGTATCGCATCAATTCAAACTCAAAATTTTTAACGCCACTCACAAGGGAAATCAAATGATCACACTCCAAGTCAGAGAGAAAACCTTCATAAACAAAAGCTCTGCAACATTGTCAAAATCATCACATGAAAAATTGCAAATAAGAAGCGGAAACGAATCCTTAGTCGAAAATAATACTCTAGATATTCGGATCCTAATCTCCATTATCAGTAGAAACAAGAGTTCTTCTCAATCGAGACTGAAGCATCAGCTAAATTAAGCCGATCTCCATCTATCATCTAACAAATTCAAACACATTTGCTAAAGAGTCCGAGAGGAATATTGATAAGACCTAGGCTTCCATGAAATTTGTTTGACTTTTGCTGGGTTTATGATCGAGCTGGCCGAACCAGCATAGGAGCTTGTAGACGGAGGGAGGAGTGCCGATGCAAATAGCAAAAAGACGCATAGCGGGAGCCACACTCCAGCCATGGCAGAGAATTACACCGAGAGAATGCGGAGAAGAAAGAAAACGGGTTGCTCCGCGGCGAGTAATACGATTGAATGATGATGTCCGTATCGGAGTTTACTAACACATCTCTGGCTTCAATTATTACTTGACTAACTAGCCAAACTTTACATCGTCATGTAGGCTCATGACCATACTAAACCGACACGTCGTCGAGAGGTGTTGAGAAATGAGTTTTATTATTTCCTTATAATATATTTTTCCACATTAATTAATAATTCTTGCATTCTTGAAAGAGTAAATTTAGACTTATCCTATTTTCACAGTATCTAGTTATATATCTTGATGTGTCACTGTTTGATTATGTCAATTCAAATATATTTAAATAATAAAAATATAAACAATTATTATTATTTAAATTGACTCAGTCACGCACTCTTTTTGAAATAACTCAATGCACAGAGTTTAAATTTGGGGATGACCTCTTCTCACATTTCCTAGTTGGAAATGATGAGAATTCATTGTACAAATCAAATAAGAATGAGTTTTATGACTCGAACTAATTTTCTATTTTAAAACATTAATTTTGAAACAAGGCTACAAGTCAAGCTCTTGTTGAAAATTACATTATTTTTCTGAAAACTTGTGTCACGCCGTGAGATTTTTGCTTGAACAATTTAGGTAACCGAACAATGCATGTGCTTCGATGTAATCAATTAACATTTATAACTGTGCGGAGAACAATTGGGTGGATAGGTTAGTGGGGACGTGGTAGATTAGGGTTCTAAATTCATATGGGTAGACTTGTAACTAAGAATTAGTCAAAGGATTATGGTTCCCATGACATGGAAATGTTCTTAGGATTAGTTTCCGTTGTATATAATTTTTAGAATCTCGAACAAGTATATTGTAACTTGTTAATTTAAACTAATAGTGACATTATTTGATCTCAATCCAACCAAGGGCCTCTGCTCCGAGACATCATGGACGATTGGCAACCTGGGATCACGGATTAAACATTGTTTGACATGTCCTAAAGCAAATCGACTATCTTTATTGCTGATGATGCTTTGTGGAATCCTCCAAAACTTCAAAACATGCTTGAAAAAGAGATGGGCACACACTTTAGCCTGATAGTGTTTTGGTGTCGCAATGAAAGTACCTTACTTTGAAAAGAGATTATGATCATCAAAAGTGCTTCAGAATCATTGACATATGACAGATTTGAGATAAGATCTAGAGAAACGCTTTTCAAATATATATTTGGGACCGATAATAATTCTATGAGGCTGGCAACCTTATATTGTTAGCACACCAAACAAGTCTCATGATCTACATACATTGAGTTCATCTCAGATAGAAAAATCATAAAAATTAACAAAATTTGGAGTTATTGTGCAAGGACTACATTAGATTTTATTTGTGCCCTGGTTGAACATACAAAAGACATCCAGATTTTTGCGATTTATCCATTCAAAAATACCTTCAAACGAGTTACAAATGTTGTGAATAAAACCTTTTGAAATAACACTGAGAATGTTGTTGAGTTGACCTATTAATACATAGAGGTTGCTTTAGAATTTGATTTACGTAAAACATCATAAACAAAACTTGGGCTCCTCAGACGTCTGATACAGACGATCTGACCTTCATCGGACGCAACTTTACCGTATCAGATGCATTATATGTCCGAACCCTAAATTTTTTTTTTAAATTTTTAGTTTTTAATTAATTTAGCTAAAAAAAATTATCGGAATGACTTGAAATTTTAACCACACATTTAAAACAATAAAAGACACTAATCTGGAAATTTTTAAAATTTTTGACAATTGTACGATTTACTATAATTTTTTTAATCCATAAGCAAAAACATTTCGTTAAAATTTTATAAATCAATAAAAATTCTTGAAACTTTTGTCACACGTTTATAGTACTGTAAAAAAAAACTCGATGTAGTTTTATGAATTTTCAACTATTGTACCATTTACTAAAAAAATTTATTACATAAACAAACAAATTTTGTTAAAATTACATATATCAATATAAATTTATGAAACTTTGTGTAGTATTGTCTTACAGTGCTGTAAATGTGTGATAAAAATTTCAAGAATTTTTATTGACGTATGTAGTTTTAAAAAAATTGTGTGTTTATGTATTAACAAAACTATAGTAAATCGTAAAATTATTGAAAATTCAAACAATCACGTGGAGTATTGTCTTAAATTGCTGTAAATGTGTGAAAAAAGTTTCAAGAATTTTTATTAATGTATGTAATTTTAACAAAATATTTTTGTTTGTATATTAAAAAAATTATAGTAAATCGTACAATTGTCGAAAAAATTTGAAAATTTTCAGATTAGTGTCTTTTGTTGTTGTGAGTATGTTGTTAAAATTGCAAGTAATTTTATTTTTTAGCTAAATTAATTAAAAACAAAAAAATTAAAAAAAATTCAGGATTTGGACGTATAGTGCCTCCGATACAGAAGCAAGTTGTGTCTGATGGGGGGTCGGATCATCCGTATCGAACGTGTAAGAAGCCCAAATTTTGATTTTTAAAACTCAAGGCTGAATCGACTTATTTACTCGAAACTCAGACCTTTTTAATTTTTAATCAAAATATTATTATTATTTGTTTCGTGGTTGTTTCAATTTAACTCTAGTATTTTAAAAACAGTGTTATAATTTATTTATGTCACTAAGTTTCTTAATTATCATAAATAGTTGAGATTATTTTGCGGTATCTGTTAAATCAAGTTTTAATTAAAATAACCCGAAATATACTTAACGTAAAATAAATTATTAAATAATTATTATGTCTCAAGTTTTATAAATTATTTATATTGATCAATCAAATAAATTAATAGCAAAATTAAAAAAGACGTCGTCGGCTAGTCATCAATCAATAAGGCATCCAATTGGCGGGCCCCGCGGGCCCACTTATAGTGATTCCCATGGTACGATGGTAGACGAAGACGACAACTAACGGAAACAGCTGCCCTAACGTCGTCACTCAAGAAGGGTCAAGAACGAAAAATACCAAACGGAGAACTAACTATTCGTTAAAACGGACAAATTGGGCCCCACCACAAAAACCGAGTCAAAATCAGCCACCTGTCCTCTTTGAACCAAGAGGACAGGTGGCTGTCCTCGCTCCTTCTTCACGCGGCAAGAAGAGGAGGGGAATGCAACTCCCCCCTTCTGTATATATATAGCCTCTTCCTGCCGGTGATTCCAGCAGTGACAAATCCAGGATTCTACCAGCCAAACCCTCTCCTCCGGCTCCGGGAAGAAGAGGCGTCGTGAAAGTATTTTGACGTACCGGAGCTTGGTTTAGGAAGACGAAGCCTGCTGTTTTTGTTTTCAATTTCTTCGGAATTTGAATCGATGGGGACTGAGATCCTATTGCCTCGAGATTGTTTGATTGAACGGACGAGAGTCTCATCGGCGTCTTTTTATCGCCGGAAGTGTAGCTATGCTAATGTTAATAGTAACTTTAATAGATGTAGCTATAGATCTCACCGTAAAACTGCCGGCCGATTCGAGAGGCCGGACCTGAGGAAGGGCGTCATTTCTAACAACTTGGAGCCTTCGAGCATGAAGAGATCTAGCTCCGGTGACGGATTAATGATGAATAGTCGTGTAACGGAGAAGGTGACGATCTTGAGAAGAGGTCAGTCGCTCGATTCGATTATTGGCAACAAAAAATCGAATAAAGAAGGCGTTGATACCGAGGCTGTGCCAAAACAGATCCGAATCGTCGGTGAAAATATGTCGTTGACTGTGAAATGCGACATGTATGCCGGATCGGCGTTTTACATTTCACCGGCGCCGAGCTCGCTCCCGTTACCGTCTTTTTATAAGAAGAAAGAAATGTCAGTGACAGCGGAGGACTCGGCCACGAGGGATCTAAGGCGTCTTCTCCGGATCGAGGTGTAAAATCCGGCTATGTCTATTGCAATTCTCCGGATGTAAATTCTGATCTGATAATATCTGGCTAGGTTTTTTATTTCGTCTCTGATTCATCTCTCTTGAGTTTTTCAGTCTGAATCTCCTTGGTTTTTTTAAGAGGGGAGGATCTGGAAATCGAGTAGAAGGGATGAATTAGGCGAGTTAGGCAAACTCTTCAATATGCCAGTGTGTATGATAACGATGTTGGGGTTCAAGGATGGGATGGTCTGTATATTGTGGAAAGAGTCTAGGTTGTGAAAAGGATGAAGATGGTTTGTGGTGGCTGATGTGTATATAATCCCGTGTTTGAAAGCTATGTCCTCCATTGGATTATGGAAGTAAATCCAGCCAGGCTCGGTAAGAATTTCGTTGAAACTTTCTTGTTTTTTGAATTCGTGCATATGATACTCGTCTTTCTCATCACTAAGAGAAGTGCGGCTTGGCAAGGAGTTCTGTGAGTTGAAAAAGCGAAACAGAATGATGTGTGATCGTGCAATCATTAAGGTTTAGGACAGTTGCCTTAATTCACTCGATGCGCGCTGCTGGTGCTGGTTGCCTTAAGTTTTTTGGACTCCAGTGCTATGAAATGCTTCTTATCCTTGACTCGTTTGTTCATTATATGCTAATGCTATCCAAGTAAGAAAAGTAAAGGCATGGCTGATAATCATGTACTGATTACAGTGCAACAATTATGAAGCATACGGAAGCCCCCTCAGCCCAGCTCTTTATAGTTAGAAATTTTGAAACTAATACTTTCAACTTTAATTTTTTTATTATTATTTATTAACAAAATGTGTTAAGTAAATGAACAATAATGTTAAAATTATACAAAAGCTTGATGACACGTGTCTTTTGAAATTATAATAAAATTTAATAACTTTGAAAGTAACGTATCTTGTAAGTAATTATCTTATATTTCAGACTAAATTATTATCTTTTGTAAAGGTAAGGTAATTGACTAAAAGAAAGCAAGACTTGTTCAATTTGATTAAACAGTGGGTCCATCGAATTGCCTTGATTGTAGGAAGAGGAAATATTAGCACAGATTAGAAATTTAATCACCGGCCCGACAGTTTGTGAGGAAGTAAGTTATTGTGATTCAGCAGCTCAGAGATGAGAAGTTTTTTCCTGATGCCCCAATGAGCTACCCCAACAGTGAGGGTAACAACTCTCATACTAGGACAGCGCAGGATTCGAACTCCGACACTTGTTACTAGATCTATCATCCCTCGACCACTGAGGTAAACCCGCACGGGCCTCTTTTTATTTTCTCAATTCCATAGTGTGCGCCATGCCTTGAATAACTTTTACACTCATTCTTCAATTTCCTTAGTTTCTACTTTTTGAACCATTTGCTTTCATTTTCGCCACTGGGTTTTCTCTTCCCGATGCACCCCGGTGATTAAAATATTTGCCCAATTGTGCATTGTTCCGGTTGAATCTATTGTTTTCGTTTAGGATGTACAAAAAGAGTCTTAACCATAAGTGAGATGACATTAATGATTATCATCCAAGTCTTTCCGAACACTTCTCGCAAATTTAATAATCACATAGTTAACCAACATTAGAAACTTACCGAATAATATCTCACCACATGTGAAATAACAAAAGTTCAATAGTTTGTTGTTAGAGTAGGCCATACTAATTATCTCCATCAACTTTTCCATGAATCAAGCTTGCTTTGTGTGATACCGGATTCGCCCGATCTTCAACAATTCTTCCGCGTGATTAATAATTTGTTCTTAGAGTAGCCGATACACAATCATCTTCATCAACTTTTTCATAAATCAGGTTCGCTCTGCGTGTGATACCAAATTCACTAAATCTTCAACAATTGTTTCAGCTATTTGTTCTACCTCATGAGATGCCATTACTTTGACTAAGTCTTTCAATTTTGAAATGTTGTTTTTCTTGAACAACGGTCTACCCTTACCAAGAACTACAAAAGGAGTAAGCCCATATGACCTTCGTTTATTGGAAGGTCTTCTTTTAGGGCCAATCGTGGTTTTCTTGTAAAATATTCATTTGTCTTTACTCTTTAAATCAATTCATCCGTCAAATTTATAAGTTGTTCAGTCTTATTTTCACAAAAAGCTGCTAACTCTGTTGCTTGATGAACCACATAGCACATATCGTTGATAACTTCTTAAATTTTCAAGCAATTTTTTCATGATACGCCACAAACATCATCTATGTCTGGCCTTAAGAAAAAATTGCTTGATTATTATTTTTCATTGTTTTGTCTTGATAAGTAATCATGACATTAAGAGGATAATTTTGCATGCACGAAAGTCATGATTAAAATAACCATGCAAATGTTGTTGTATTCTGATTTGATATCAAAACTCATCCAAATAAGATCGATGGACTATGGGGATTTATTCCAACAAATGAAGAAAAACACGTCATATATTAAAACTCACTGTATCGCCAAATTTTATAAATTTTTCTCATCTACTCAAGGTACATTTTTAATCTACGATCATCGTCCAGATCCATCACATAAAAGAACCTTGAATTATTATATAACATTTCAAAAAAATAAAATTTTAATTGCAGTAGGATCTCAATCACTAAGGCATAATTGTCTAAGAATACTAAGAAAATGATAACAATCTTTCTCAATAAATAGAATTGTCGTGCCCACCAGCCTCAACTGCCACAGAATTAAAGTTTCTGTTAGGTCTAATTCATGCTCAATCACTTATTTCCTACTTTCTTTTCAGATATGTTTCATTATTCTATTACACTTGTAATATTGTGTATAGTAATGAGCACGTCACTTTCCATCAGGAGATAAAGCTCTCCAAAACTTTACAATTTGTTTGTAAAATTAAATGCATTCTGAAGATATTATTTATTTGGACAGTGAGTAGCTTGAACAAGCACAAAAATAAGATATTCGTATAATATTTCTATTTTTTCTTTTGGTCGAACTTCTTGTCAATACAAGAAATCTAATGACATTACCATACTTAACATAAAAATTGCAAGAATAGAGTGAAAAACATAGTGTAAAAAATTGCTTTGTTACATTATAGCAAAAAGAAGTGTCAAATCTTCTCTTTATAATCAACTAAAAAGAAGGCAGCAAAAGGAAATAGAGAAACAACGACGAAGATCAATCAACAAACAAAAAGTCACGTGTACCCACAAGAGATAACAATAATGTTTAAAATTACCCAATTATAATCAAAGTTACCCAATTATAAAACACTTTAATGATGCATCAAATGCTACGACATTGGACAAATAATGTTTAAAATTATTGGTGCATCTTAAGATGACTCTTCTCTATGTCAATAAATAGTCTCAAACTAAATCTGTTGCTAGTCTTCGAGTTTTACAAATATTTTACACGAAAAGAGTAATAGAAACTCCAATTCCTAACAAAATGTCTACCACGCATAGTTACTCATTGGTCATATAAATGTTTTGGAATTGCACGTGTGAGTGTGAGTTAAATGTCTTTAATCCAAGTTTAAGAATCTCCAACAAAAATTTATTACTCTTTATAATAGTTAGTTGAGTTGTCATGGTCATATAAGTGAAAAAACTCTAAGATTCAGTAGAATGTGTGAAAAACCTGACGTTTGCAATAAGTAGAAAAAGCTCATAGCATGGTACCTCCCTTCAATAGCACCATTCTCAGTGTCATTGAAGGAGGACTCCCAGCGTGTGAGTGTCACCATCTACACGTTACATCAAAGCGAATGATGAATTTTAAATTTATTAATTTTTTTAAAAAAAATTGATCAATTTTCTAAGCAAATATATTTCGAATGGCTTCACCACATATCATTATTATTATAAAAAGATAGTCTAAAAAATTACATGAATGATTATAATATTTTGATGGCTAAAAATAAAATAATTTATTAAAAATATGTATATCATTCAAATTTTTTTAAACTTTAAGGATGAACTCTTATACTTATTCCTTCAAAGTTCCAAATTGTCTTGAGAGAAAGTCTACAAATATCAAAATTATGAGAATTTACAAATAATATGCATATTTTTAATAATAGTAGTTCATTTTTAAAATTTTAAATATTTTTAATAAATTATTTTATTTTTTGACAATCAAAAAATTATAGAAGAGTCAATAACTAGTTCTCCTGCATCAGTTAGCTGAATGGTGCGTTCTGTTGTCTGCAATGACAGCTTGCATACAAACAACCATAAGTTGGAGCAAATCTTTAACATTTGAAGCAAAACTCTTCAAGCTTTTGTCATCCTTAGTTTTAAAACAACCTTTTCGCTGCAGAAATCAGCGAATGTGTTTAGAGAGAGAGAGAGGGGGAGACGATGAGAGACAAAGCCTACTAGTACAAGATAATCCATGAGTGGAAGGTAAACAAATGAGCATTTTGGCTGTGCTCCATAATTACTTTTTGATGCTTCAACACGAATTTGCATACAAAACAAGACTGAATAAAATAAGAAGTCTAAACTGACAGAATTAGCCAAAGACATTTAAACCAATCATCTGCAAAAACTAATGACATGCAGTTTGAGAGCAAATAATTTATTATGCCTCTCTTCTCTCATCTAACATAACTTTACCTTCTCAGCCCATCTGATTCCCCAGAGCTCTGCATTTCCATCCAACGGACGATATGACTTGCTTTGCATACCAAATAATTTCATACCATTAATTGCAAAAAGCGCTGAAATATAGAGAGGAAAAACTCGCTTGAAATCAGTCATCTTTGAACAATGTATCGAGTAGATTGGCAGAGGAGTCAACATTCTTCCCATCATCAAAGAAACCATTAGCAGCATTCTCCCTTCTGGACTTTCGATCTTCCATAACAGATTCTGCTGATTCTGCACAAAAATTTCGTCTCAACTGTTTTACAGGTCTCTCAGCTACGATAAACTTGTTACCATCACGGGATCTTTCAGAAAATCCTGCCCAAACTGCAACAGAAAATTATGATAGGAGTTTGTTGTCCAGAGAAAAAGTACACCCATTTTCATCTAATATTTGAGAAAATATAATAAACTTGGACCAGGCCGGAAAGGGTATGGAACAAACTTGTGGAAAATCGTGTTAATACAGGGGAGAATGGCCATTCCTGATAATCCTTTCAACTTTTCTTCCTTACACGTAATTATTTTCAAAAGGCGAGTCCTGGTAGATAAATTATTGGAAGAGATATTTTTCCAGATAATTGGACGCAACATGGGAAAAAAAATTCATCAAACTATTAGCTCAAGAGAGGCCTACCAATTTTATGTTCTAATTTTGCATGTGAAATATTCATTTAATAAAAAATGCAAACTTGGATAGCATTTCTTTGTAGGCTTCTCATCTGAAAAATATATCCACTGGATCATACTCGAATTATCTCACTAAGCAGACAAACAAAAGACCTATTTTTCTATCATCCAGTAAGTATATTAATAGAAAAGTACCCCCAAAATGATGAAGAACAATAGAAGCCGCAACGGTAACATTTAAAGAAGCAGTGCCACATCCATACTGAGGTATATAAACAAAAAAGTCACATATCTCGCATTCCTTGACAGAAAGACCTGTTCCCTGTAAAGAATCCGCATTATTTATGAATGTAATTATTTTAATATTGAAGAGCAAAGTATGAATGTAAGGAATGCAGGCAAAATCCATTACTTATCTATGGGCACTCGAGCAAATGATAATTATCATTTAACTTCAAAGAGTTAGTTAAGCTCTTTGATATCTCACTTTTTGAAGGCCAACCTATAATACCTAACTGATTTGATCCAGTTCCCTCGTTCAAATAGCATCTTCTGAGAGCAACATAGAAGTAAATCACAGACTAGTTTTAAAACCTGCGTAGATAATCATGTCACTATATATAAAAGACTTCAAATTAACTATTTTATCGATAAAAATTGGATTTTCAATAAAACTTGGCTAGATAAAGATCATAAGAACTCCAGAATGGAACAGAGCAAGAGTTAGCTTTGAGCATACTTCTGACAAAGTCACTAAAATTTCCATAGTCACGTACAGATTAAACTACATGAAGCTTCCAGTTCCATAGTTATAAGACTATCATATTTCATTCAAGAAGCAAGGGAGTGCAATTTTACATGTTCTTAAAGTATGAGAAACTAAGAGAAAGTGGCTGACAGTTAACGAAGCCAAAATTTACAGAAAACCCAGAAAGTGAAAGGATGCGTCACACCTCGTTGCCCAAAAGAAAGGCAGTACTCCTTTTGAAAGGATGTTGATTCACAGCAACGGCATTGTCAGTAATCTCCACCCCACATATATCACAATCCTTTTCCTACCAAAAGAAAAAATGCGACTCGTACAAATTCGATCCCAACATCAGAAACTAAGAACGAAAGAGAGAGATAATGTAAAGAAAATGAGAACCTTGAGGAAGAGTCGGGCGTCGGCGAGTGAGTGAAAATGACGGAAGCGAAGGTGGGAACTGGAGCCATGGCTGCCAAAGGCGTTAAAATCTCTCCGGCCAACCAATATCAATTCTGTTACCCCAAAGGCCGTGGCGCTTCGAGCTAGCGTGCCAACGTTGTGTCTCTTCGCTATATTATGCACCACAACATAGCTTTCCATCGTCAGTTGCTTTTCTTCCCCGTTTCAATTCGTCGAGGAAATGGACCTTGTCAGATATTTTAAGCAATCTAGGGTTTCAAGCACACCACCGTCGGAGACACGGCGGGAGACGTTCAACTAGGCATCGTCGGCTGGATTCCAGAGATCGATTACAATAACAGTAAATTACAATTTACTCCCTCAATTTAAAAGTCAACTTTTTCTTATTTTTAAAAGAATAAATAATTAAAACAATTTTGATTGTGAAGAAATAAATTAAAAAAGCTATCTTTAAAAACAATAAAACAAAACCTTGGCGGGGCACCTGACAGCTGACACTCTCAATGTACTCCCTTTAAAGAATCCGATGTCCTTGTAGGCAATTATTATACACTAATGAGGCTAGCTCTAAAACTACTTGTACAACTCATGGGTCTTTTGAAATAATATTATTTATTTTGAACGACATGATACCAATTTTGTAGCATCTCGTTTTTTACTGACAGCGTAAATTTTTTTTTTTTAAATCTCATTAAAAACTCTTGATTCAAAATCGTAGCGGAAACATAAGACATTAAAAGCTATTAATAATATTATCTTCTCATACTTATAAAACACGTCATAGAACATCTATATATATCAAATTATCATATACATGTCATTGATAGGCAATGGTACGAAATATTTAAGCATTGCCCATCAAATTACTTAACATAAGTTCTTAGTAAAATATTTAAAACTTCTTTCTTCTTTCACCCACGAGTCGTCACTTGGTTTCGTAAACATTCCGCTCTAAAATAGCTTCATCCACGTATCATGGCACGTGATGATGACTAAATTCCTCATCCCGAGCTTCATCACCTACATCACAAAGCTTAATTAATGAGCTTAAAGCTCGGTAAGAAATCATATCACCTACATGCCTAAAATGCTCATGTCATGTTTAAAACTATGCTTCATTTTGTTCTTTATCTTGATTCTTAACTTGATACTTTATCCTCATTCTTGACACGATAAGCGGCCACACGTAAGGGAGAGAATCCATTTGGCCTTCCTCACGGACAG
The DNA here is from genome assembly GCA_003255005.1 of Begonia fuchsioides. Classification (NCBI taxonomy): domain Eukaryota; kingdom Viridiplantae; phylum Streptophyta; class Magnoliopsida; order Cucurbitales; family Begoniaceae; genus Begonia; species Begonia fuchsioides. The sequence continues at coordinate 42,585 of QAOC01026100.1, read as the reverse complement.
CTCACAGAGCACCATTAGGCCCGTTCGGAAAAGCAGCCAATTCAACTCCACCCCCGAATTTTCTTAATCTTAATCTTTACTTGTTTGACATTTTTTTTGTATCGTATGCATAGTATGAGAGAATTCTCGAGATATGGTATTAGCACCTTTTGGCCTCCCTCGAGACAGCTCTCCCCATATCTCATTCTCAACATACGGTTGGACGACGTTTTGAAATCATGCATGATAAAATACTTTTCGTAACTTTTCTTAAAACATGATGCATGAATATGAATGAATGCATAACTTAATTATTTATCATTGATGAACACACTTGTGAACATAATATCATTCAGGCATTCATTGCACAAACATCTCCAAGATAATAATAAATCTATTTTTATTATTCATTTCGTGCTTTACGTACTTAGGCGTTACTTATAAAATACAAATGAAATTTAATGTCACACATCACCAATCAATCCCTCAACATAGGGCCGGTGCACGGTGAGATGCACCCCAAAACAGTAATAATATGTACACAATCATATTATCTTATTAATCATATTTATTATAACTAAACTAGGCATACAATTCTTAACACACATTTTATGATGTAGGTCCCGAAGGACAAAACACAAGCAATGAATTCTTACCTAGTTTCCAAGCTAAATTCTTATTCACTTTCCTTTAATTTCTTTGATTTGTTTTCAAGAACACCTAGGCTCCAGCTTTCTCTCAAGCTACTAGAGAGTATTTAGGAATGAAAACTCCCTGCAAAAAGGAGAATTGAAGGAAGGAAACTTGTTCTATGACTTTTGGAGCTTGAATGACCGGATAAAACTTGAAGGGTCAAGGCTGCATAATGATGATTTTTTTTAACAATTTCACGCGTCGAAGATGAAAAGTTTTCGGATAACTTCAAAGAGCGGTCGACACTTTATACAAGGTGTCGACTGTGTTCAAACCCGAGAGTTTTAAAGTGTTGACCGGTCACTGTTCATTGGTCGACCGCTATTGCTTGAAAAGTTAAGGTGTCGACCGGTCACTGTTCATAGGTCGACCGTTGTTCAAACAGGTCGACCGTTGTTCAAAAACAGAGAGCATGCATACTGGAAATCGGGAACCGATCGACCTATTCTATAAGCGGTCAACCGCATTCTTCTCCTAATTTCCATCTAATAATTTGCAACACTCATAACTTTGTATGTATAGCTCCGAATTGAGTGATTCAAAAGTCATTATTTTTCTTATTAAGTCTACTTTAACTTTGTAGAAGACATAAACTTCAAATTCAGAGAGTAAAGGTATCAATTATATGAAATATTGAATATCGTTAAAAAATTCATCTCCTTAGTCCAGTTTTCATTTGTCAATTTCTAACGGGTATAACTTTTGCACCACAACTCCAATCGAGTTGTTCAACCTATCAATCTTCTCCTTTTGATGTCGTCTATAATTTCTTAGCAAATTATTTTGTCACTTAAGTTCATCTGTAGCATGATAAAATAGAAAACTGAAACTACTCAGTTATCGATTTTCAACCTGGTGGTTGTTACTAACTGTAAATTTCCAAAACTCATAACTTTCTCTACAAACCCTCCAAATTGAGTAATGTTTCTTGCTATAGTTTCATCAACTAATTCACTTAATCTCATTAGAAGGAGTTAAACTCGTTTAAAGAATTTATCTCCTTGAAAATCAATTAATCTTAACGGTCAACATAGGTTAACTTCGTTCATCATTCAACATTGATAAAACTTAATTTATGTGGAAAAAAGTCGGGTGTTACAAATTTATTATTGAATTATGCTTAAAACGAGTTGTGTGGGTTAGACCCAAAGAAATCACTTATCACCATCTCAATCGCCACCCCTGAGCAATGTCAGAATTGAACACCTTGCACGCCATCGCTAGATGGGTGATAGATTTTTAAAACTTGCAGGTCACGATGTTGTCCAGGAGAAAAATCATAGAAAACTAATTGAGCAGTCAGTCTATTTGAAACTCTCTAAAACCTTCCCCAAAATCATAGAAAACAAAAAAAAAGTAAATCCGATCCAAACTCAAAAATCTAACATAGAAATAATAAAAATTGTAACTAATACTTTCAATTTTAGTAATTTCGAACTCAACCACACGATCTATGCTGCTTCCGAAACCGTGAAATTGTGGAAGAAAATTCCAACTTTGGTTCGAACGGGAATCGGTCCGTAACCGCAAGCTAAATCATCTTCTTAACAGCAAGTAAACAAGGTTGGAGTCTCTCCAAGAATCAAACCAGTACAATTCAATTTATTTAAACCTTGTGTTTCATGTGAAGAGAACCAATTACTCACACAGCTTTTACATGTATATACATATGAACCCAGGGATGCAGCTGCATCACACGGCTACTTGAGCTGCTGCCAGCCTTGCAATGGGAACCCTGCAAAAACACAAGTCCAAAATGCATCTCAATCTGAGACTACTCATTCTATGCCAAAACACCGCCCCTGGTTCTACCTGAATGGAGAGCAAGACACATAGTCGAGCCCCACTTCTGCAAAGAAGGCCACAGACGACGGCTCCCCGCCATGCTCCCCACATATTCCGATCTGCTTAATCACATTGTTAGTCATAGATATAAATTTTATAAACCACCGAAATTACTCGAATCAAAACGTTATCGATATTACTTTCAAGCTAGGACGAGCAGAGCGACCCTTTTCGGTGGCGATCTTGATAAGCTGTCCCACGCCTTTCTGATCAAGGACCTGCAAATTTAGGAAGCATATTCGTTTGCACACTCAATGGCGGTCATCATGTTTAGCATGTGTAGGAAGGGGTACTAACCTCGAAAGGATCATGCTGAAGGATGCCCTTGGCCAAATAGATTGGAAGAAACTTTCCAACATCGTCTCTGCTATACCCGAATGTCATCTGTGTCAGATCATTTGTCCCGAAAGAGAAGAACTCGGCCTCCTTTGCTATCTGTTACAAAATCACTAACAATATCATAATAAACCAATCATTGAATTTCCCTCTGAAGAAGAAAGCGAAGATAAATACGAACCTCGTCTGCAACCAGCGCGGCTCGGGGGATTTCAATCATGGTTCCAACTTTGTAGCTTAAAGCCGAACCCATTTCTGAGAAAACCTTTTCTGCAACACTGCGGATCAAGCTGACTTGATGTCCTAGTTCCTGTAAAATGAGAAAAATTGTCTAAGAAGAATCCCTATTTAAACCTTAAGACATTTTAGAACATAGAAATGTAGCAACGCATCATAAGTTAAGGACAATCAGACACATTCCTCGGGCGTTCCGACTAGGGGAACCATTATCTCTGGAAGAACGGTAATGCCCTGACTCTGCATCGAGATAGCAGCTTGAAATATAGCTCGAGCTTGCATTTCAGTGAGTTCGGTGTACGATATTCCTAGCCTGTTCGAACATAATACACAACTTTTCATGAAAACTCTCATTGTAAAAAAAAAATGGTATATTACAGCAGGGTTTGATGAACATTCACAAAGATTGGAGGTTATGATCAGAAAACAAAAAGCAATTCAAAAGGTTGAGTTTCACACCTACACCCCCGAAAGCCGAGCATAGGATTAACTTCTGATAGTTTCTCAATTCTCAAGAATACTTCATCTTCGGTCATTCCGGTCTCGGTTGTTAATTCACCGACGATTTGTTCCAAATCACCTTCTGGTAGAAATTCATGGAGAGGAGGATCCAAGAGTCGTATCGTGACGGGAAGGCCTGAAATCAATGGCACTTCCATGAGAACATAACTCAAAATTTGATCTTCACATTATGAAAAGGGAAAATACCGTCCATTGCTCGAAAAATGCCCTCGAAATCAGATCTTTGATAAGGTAATAACAAGCTAAGAGCTGCCTTCCTCTGTTCGACAGTTACAGCCATGATCATCTTTCTTACTGCTTTTATCCTCTCGTCCGAAGCAAAGAACTTGGACATATGCAACAAAAAGAAAACAGATTTATTGCAATGTTGCCGATCGAACTTTCGAATCAAGCAACTTCAATCGTAAAACTACCATGTGCTCGGTTCTGCAAAGTCCAATCCCTTGAGCGCCATTATTACGTGCCGTGAGTGCATCTTCAGGCGTATCGGCATTTGCCATAACCTTAAAAAAAATCAACAAAGAGTGATAAACTGGGACAAACGAGTGTCAAATGATATATTCGAAAACCTTAAGGCGTCGTAATCCATCGGCCCAAGCCATGAAGCTCTCCAAGTCTCCACTCAAAGCTGGAGGAGACAATGGCTGTCTTCCCAGTATCACTTCACCTGTGGATCCATTGAGAGAGATCCACTCCCCTTCCTTGATCACAAAATCTCCAATCACAACACTCTGCATAGTTATGCAGTATCTATTTTAGCAATATTTCGCCTACCATCCACGCGTACCGTAGAAATAGAAATATAGAGAAGACTAGCCTTTTCAGAGTCGTTTACTCTGATTTCCGAGCAGCCAGAAACACAGCACTTGCCCCATCCCCTGGCTACAACGGCAGCGTGGGAAGTCATTCCTCCTCTGGCTGTCAAGATACCTGTGGCTGCATGCATGCCCCCAACATCCTCAGGGCTTGTCTCTGTTCTTACCTTCATAAACACATTTTTAAGCTCTTCAATATGATTTTATAACATTGTCCTCAAAAAAGTCTATTTGGATATAATTTATTACGAATACTACGATAATGTGAAATGTAATTGACGATATAAAAACGAACCAAAATGACACTCTTTCCTTGAGCATGCCAGGCTTCAGCATCGTCGGTAGTAAAAACAACCTGTCCCACCGCGGCACCCGGAGATGCAGGCAAGCCAGTGGCAATTACTTTTTCTTTGTATGCAGATTGATCTTCAAACTACGGAAAAAACAGAAAGGACTCATTTTGGCAAGACAAGCTAGTCAACCAATTGAGCTAGACTGAATTATACATTATAATGTTTATTGAACTAAACCTGTGGATGAAGAAGTTGGTCTAAATGCTGTGGCTCAACCATCTTAATTGCACTATGAATATCGACTAGCCCTTCGGCTACCATATCTACGGCAATCTTTACTGCACCTTTTCCCGTGCGCTTTCCAGACCGGCATTGCAACATCCACAGCCTGTTTTCTTGGACTGTAAATTCGATGTCCTGCAATAGCCAGAGAGGACAGATGATAATTGGCAATTCGATAAAATAGCCATGAAAAATGTTGGAATCTACGAGTCAGATCGAAAACCATCATGTCTTTATAATGTCGTTCCAAGATTTCACAGTTTTGAACGAGCTCTTCGTATGCTTCCGGCAAGCAATTTTTCATGGTTTCCAGGTCTTCCGGTGTCCTAATTCCAGCAACTACATCCTCTCCCTGAAGAAAAATCAAAATGAATCCTAGAGAATGATCTAAAGATAAAGATGGATTCATCTATGTAACCTGAGCATTGATTAGGAACTCTCCATAAAGCTTCCTCTCCCCCGTGCTAGGATTCCTCGTAAATAGAACACCAGTGCCGGACGTATTTCCCATGTTTCCAAATACCATACACTGAATGTTCACTGCGGTTCCCTTCAACCCGGTTATTTGATTGATACTTCGATATTTGATGGCTCTTGGGCTGTCCCAAGAATCGAAAACGGCTTTGACTGATAGCTGCAATTGTTCTTTTGGATCTGCACAGATTGAAGAGCGATTACTATCGTTCTAGGATGAAATTGCAGCTACTCAATTGTCATAAAAGAAGGACCTGAAGGAAATTTTTTTCCAGTGGCTTCGAGATAGACACCCTTGTATTGTTCGACCAGCTCTTTAAGATCAGAAGCCGTTAAATCAGTATCGAGTCTTGCAGCTTTTGCATTCTTCAATAATTCTAGCTTCTCCTCGAATAATGAGTGAGGAATTCCCATCACCTTCAGAGAGAAAATTGAAAGAGCCAATTTTCATTGAAAAACGATCGTGCATTATTCAGACATGAAAAGTTAAAAAGCTTACAACATCTCCAAACATGTCTAGAAACCGTCGATAAGAGTCGTAAGCGAATCGTTCCCCACTTTTTGCAGCCAATCCAGCAACCACTTCATCATTCAAGCCGAGGTTGAGGACAGTGTCCATCATTCCAGGCATCGAGATCTAAACACAATAGAAAGACTACGAAATTTCAGAGCATTCGAGACAGAATTTACTATTATTTTTCGTGTTATCTCTCAAACTTGCTAAAATAGAGTTTTTTCATGAAATGAAAACACCTACAGCAGCACCGGATCGGACAGAGAGGAGCAGGGGTTTAGAAGGGTCGCCGAGAAATGCTCCCATGTCTTCTTCTACGTTCTTCAAACCTTCGAAAATCTCTTCCCATAAGCCGCTCGGCAAATTCTTCCCGTTCTGCTGGTACTCTTGGCATGCTTCGGTTGAGATAGTGAGTCCAGAAGGAACAGATAATCCAATGCTTGCCATTTCAGCCAGGTTTGCTCCCTTCCCCCCAAGCTACAGTCATCAAACAAGCTTTTCAAATCAACCATTTATAACCTATCCAACAAGCCTTTCACTTTACACCAATAAAATTACGAAGAACGTTTCGAAATACAAAAGAGAAGTTCAAAACAGCATGAGAAGAACAACACGCAATTTTCGGAGCTTCAAATTGGGATTGAACCAACCTATGAAAAAATGGTCTCTACTCTTTTATTGAGAAAACTGTCTAAAAGCAATCAACAAACTGAATAAGCTGAGCTCCAAATTTGATAATGCACGATTTTGATAGGCCACCACACTGTCGCAGAACTCTGATGACGAAATAGAAACTGTGTATTTAGAAATGCAAAGAGAACATTACCAACGACTTCATGCCTTTGTTCCCATCGCTCCTCCCTTTTCCAAACGTAAACACTCGCTGCGCATAAACAAAAAAGATCAAAATGAAGAACACGAGAGAGAGAGAGAGAGAGAGCAAGAATTTGAACCTTTTTGGTCGTAGGCGGCGTGGGCGGGGAAAGAATCGACCGCACTCTCAAGCGGTCGAAGCATGAAATCTGATAGCCACCGGGTTTTGGGCCATTATTAAACTTGAAGTCGAACTCGTGGGAGGTAGTGCTTCTAACTCGGCCCCATCGCGGCTCTCGCAGGCGCGAAACAGAAGTGTGATCCACATCTTTCCACCTCAATACTCTCCCATTGCACACGTCTGCCGTTGTTCGAATCAGTGTTCCTTGCATCACCGACGACATATTTTCCTCCACTCCTCCTACTCGCACCAAAAACACAGCACCATCATATAAAAAACAATCAGTCTACACCAATATCCAACAATCTCGCCAAAGTAAAGAAGAAAAACATCTGAAAAGCTCAAAATCAGGACGAGGGTATTGGAACTCAATCCATGAGAATCAACTGGAAGCTCTGAGTTAGAAATTTGAAGCTCAAATAAAGAAATCTGATTTGCTTACCTTTATACAATTTCCAGAAGTCCCTGAAGCAGATACTGATTGTAAATGGAGCAGAAGATCAGAGCAAAACCAATGGCGATTGGTGATCAATATTTTTTCTTTTTATTTTTCCGAGTTGATCATCCTGCTTTTGAAGAGTGACATGAGTGGATGAAAATACAGTTATGGCGCTAAGTCAGTCGTAGAACAAAACTAGACTTTAATTTTATCCAAGGAAACCATTTCCTAATTACCGGAAGTACCCTTACCAAGGAAGTTCGTCTAAGCCAACACGTGGCAGTCTCCCATCGGATAATCACGAGACATGTGGCACACAATTCTATAAGTGACAGAAGAAGCAATACCTCAATTTAAGAGGGTAATTATGTCATTCGAACTGAATGCCGAGATTCAATTTCGACAAAGAGTGGAGTGGGACAGAGGAATACGCTTCTGATTCCACGAAGTCGGGACACGTGGCAAGATTCTGGATTCAAAATAAGATGAGAAATCCTCTTGGCTCTATCATTCCTCTCATCAACGAATTTGCATTTTTACGCAAAACTGAACCAAACCGGTTCTGATTCGTACTAAAACCAAGCTGAACCGATAAGAACTTCAAAATCAGAGGTCAGTGGAGAGTATGCTGCAGAAAATGGGTTAGACCAGGAAACATGTCATGGTGCTTTCATCACCTCCAGTGAAAGGGAAAGAAGCAAAAATGCTTAGTTCAACTATACACAGAAGTCCCACAAAAGCATTATTCCAAACACTCTTGACTCAATCGCTTAAACGAAAAAAAAAAAAAAAAACAACTAAGCACGAGCAGTACGTATAGCAATCCGTTGTCGAATGGGGCTCCTACACGAAGGGCAATCCTTCATTCCCTGCCTTTCGTGGAGCTCATTGCAGGTCGTACAAACTATCTGGTGAGCACACGGCAGAAAGACCACGAACCTCTCCTCCGTCAGACACATCACGCACTCGTGCTCCTGTTTCACAGCCTGGAGTTGAAGATTTTTCATCGATGAAGATAAGGCCATGTCCCCAGTGTTCTTCTGATCAGGGGTTGTTTTTGATCCGTCAATTCCTCTCTTCAGGGAGGCAATTCTCGAAGAGTCGCTCTTTCGTCTCAGCTCCGAAATTTCTTTTTCGAGTTTCTGAATGTTACCCTTGTATTGTTTAAGATTGCTTTCTGCTTTCAGCCTGATTGTTTCTTGCTTTGCTTTCACAGAAGCCTCAATTTGTTCTCTTTCCTTTCTCAGTGAAGTAGCCTGAATGGATAGTTCTTGCCGTGCTTGCTCTTCCAGCTTCCATTTGGCCTGAGATATTTCTGTATCAATGAGAATGGATCCACTAGAAAATCCTGACTTTACTTGAGCCAAAGAACAATTACGAAAACCAGGGAATGAACAATAAAGGAATGTATGTATCAACTCTAACAGGAAAATGTCAAATTATCATGTCTAAATCTTTTTAATCTTATGAAATCAGGAATTTTAATTTCAAGAATGAATTAAGACTACAAGTCGATACCAGACCTTTTTTGAACGCCAAACAAATTTTAAATCCAACAAATTATTAATCAGTGTATCATGAACACAAGAAAATAAAAACAAAATCATTAAAACTTATGGTAAGAAAATGAAATTGTGCAGCCAATCAGTGATAATCTTATTTATGCGTAACAACATGTCAAGTTACTTTGTGATGAGCCCATGCATGTCTTTTTTATGGAACTGCAGCGTACTCAAATGAAGAAGTAAAAAGTCGTATGTCCCTGACAAATTTCATTCACATAGGAGAAGCCAAAAGGGGGGCTCTATTATGTACAATGTTCTGATGGCTTAAAATTCTAATCATAAAAGTTTGTTGCACACATAATAAGGATTGCACGCACAATGAGAAAGGATTCATGATTCAATTCAATATACCGAGTGCAATGAAATTTTGCTTTCCTCCACAGAACAAGGATATGGCACAATAGTGATTTATTTTTATAGGGTTTATGAGATGATAAGTGTGTCGTCAAGACTATGAGGACTTAGTATATTCAAGAGTTTGTACACAAATCTCACATTATTTGGAGGATTGAAACGTGTAACATCCATCAATATTCTAGATACAAAAATTGTTTGAGTTGCTCCTATCACGGTTTTTATAATTGGAGTTAGCTCACAACACATTGTATCAGGCAGTAATCCACTTATAAATCATGCATCACTATTTCAATCATTGTAGTCTTAGATGGACCTTTATGCTGAGTTGTTGTAGCCTTTATCAAATGACAGGTTGTCACATAAACAAATTAACTTGTAAGTGTTTTATTTGAATCAATGCAACACATTTTTAGCTAACCTCACAAATTTTTTTTTGCTAGATTGTGAACAACCTTGTCCTATAACAACTTGAGATGTCGCAGTAAACCCTAAAAAAATCAACGTTCCAGGCTATTTTCTAAAACGTATGCATATTCACTACATGATCCATGCACGAGCTAAAAGACTTGATGTGTGCTATGGGGTCAATTGGTTAAAAGTGGATAAGCCTATCTTTTATTACACTGATTATCATATCCTTCAATTCTATTTAACACAGTGATACTATTATACGTCAGTAAAAAACTAATTTGTTGTATTCCAGCTTGTAATTAAATTAGGTATTAAAATGTACAAGGAAATGGAAAATGAAGGTGAGCTGATAAAAACATACCTCATACTGCTCTTGGACATTCTTAGCTTGTTCTATTTCAAGTAACAGGTGTGCTAATATGCGTTTTTCAGCCAAGAGTTCTTCCTGGAACACAGTTTTCTGTTTATCCCAAGAATGGAACTTCATCAGTGTCTTCTTCTCTCCATTTGATACCTCCTGACAGCTGGCAGCAGATTCTGCAGCTCGTAACTTTGCGTCCTCCATCTTTTGCCTCAGTGAAGCATTTTCTATTTCAAGCCTACGAACTGCAGAGTTAGCTAATTCAACCTGCCCACTAGCCTTGCACAATGCATTTTCCATCTCTGACAGCTTCTTCATTGTATTTTCTTCCAGAGTCTGCTTCTCTTTTTTCAGCCTTTCAACTTCATCTTTCTCTTGCCTTAGAGTCTTCAGTTCAGCTTTATCCTTGCCAAGCCTACGTGCAGCCTGCATAATCCTTTCATTGGTCCACTCACTCCATTCTTGGAGCTGAATTTGTAGTTCTCTCACTCTAGGAATCAGCTTTACAATCATCTCATCTTTCGTGTCATGAGGAACCCACCGTCCAAGGGACTTAGTAAATGGTTTCCAAGAATGATTAACATTAGAAGCCTCGTCGAAGCTGATGGGTGTTGAAACAGTATTGTCTTTTGCTGGCAAAGAGAGAGAAAGTTCAGTATCAGCAGTTGGTAACACCGGTGAAGTCTCGGCTGCAGGCAACACTGGTTGGGCACTTGATACAGGGGATACAGGCTGTATTTCGTTCTTAAGGAAACCATAATTGGTATCAACAGCTTCTGCGTTGGATACCCCATTTGAAGAGGAGAAAGCAGCAGTCGATAAATTATCATTCCCATTACCACAAGCAACATTGATTCCCATACCCTTGCTTATTTTTAATGAACCACTCTTTAGATTTATCGCGATAGAGCTACAAACAGCTTTTAATTTCTTATCAAAGGTTACACCCCCCATGCCACTCAGTTTCCCAGCTCTTGAAGATGCCTTAGATCCATAGGTCCGATAGCTCTTCTCTAGATGAAGTGATTTCTGTCGTAGTATATACTCCCTTTTTGCAGCATTAGATTGAAACTTTTTGCTGTTCCCAATCTTTCCTTCAGATACAGACGAAGAACTGCCCACTACACTAAGAGGTTTATCGTTTTCCACGCCATCAGACGTGGATTTTGTGCTATTTTCATTTAGAGCTTCTCCATAGTGAATAAATGAGTTCTTAGTTTTTAAATTATTTGAAAACCCTGCTGCCTCAGAGTGATGGTTATGAGAACATGTGATAGGATGATTTGTCTCACTAGAATTATCAGAGCTCTTGATCTCTGATTTTACCTGAGTGGGCATATTCACATTTGAAGTCCCATCACTGACCAAAGAACCAAATGGATCACCATCCATTGAACATGCATGAAACACATTCATGTCGCAGATCAATAAGCACCACATAGCATCCCCGTTGCTGAAGAATGGCCTTACCTCTCGAAGAACACAAACCAGTTCTGCTAATATATATTTCTCCAGCAGCTGTAAATCTTCAAAGAAGTGTTCCCTTGAATAGTCAATCTCTTGGCCACTTTGAATAAATGTCAAGCCATTATCCACTATATTTGACACAGTGTCTTTACAACCATAACAGATGCCAGACCTCGATACAGCTTTCGTAGCAGCTTCTTCAGTGTAGCCACAAGAAACAATTTTCTTAATTGCACTCCTTAAAATGACGTTTAAATTGATCAAAACAAGTTCTTCCAGCTTGGCTTCAGTGAAATCATTCCAATCAGCATCCTGGAATTCATCTATCTCAAAGTCCTCTCTAGGCCACTTAGGGTTGTCATCAGTTGGACTTTCAGCAATAGGTAATCCAAGATCAAGTTTCAATCCATCAAAATGATCTTGGGGAACACTACATAGGTCACAGCCAGTAGGGTGTCCTCTACTTGACATTACCTCGAATTTCTCTACTGAAAACTCATAACTGGAGCATTCATTTTGAGTTGAGAGACTCGTCTTATTCAAGTTGCCTAAAGGTAGTTCAGCTCGAAATTTCCTCTTGTTTCTACTTCCTTTTTCTTGAACAACAGTCAATGAAGAAGAAACGTGGGCATTGCTACTGCAGCCAGGCTTGGCAGCTATTGAAGCCATATTTAAGCTACATATAGCACAAAATATAGCGTATTACATAATCCTCGTATACATTCATTTTAAACATCTGCGAAGAACTGCAAACTCAACAAGTATCTATGCGTGAAAAAATCACCAATGCAGCATCAAAAAAGTGATTAATTATTTTAGGGAAAACCCAGAAAACTAGCATTTAACTAGAATTGTTTTTACACATATCACGAAGGATGGTAGTTAAATTGTTCGACAGGCAAATAAAAATCAACCAGCTACTGCCAACTTATCAACATCCCTCTTAAAGGCGGTCGAAAGCATACCTCAAATCTCACAGTCTTGATGTTGGTATACGATTTTCTGAGGCCAAAAAAATAGAAAAGAAAAAATCAATCCAATGTTAGATTATCCAGAAACAACCTCGAATAATCTGTCTAAAACTAAAACGCAATTCGTGAGCCGACAAGCGAAAATTAAGCATCGGAGTCAAAATTTGATTCAAAGCTAAAAGCAAAGTAGTCCATAAAATGCAGGAAGCAGACGAAGCAACTTTTAGGGATGTGAATGCCCGATGTTAAGATATCAAAAGACCCCCAATAAAAGTAGGAAAAACCAAAGGCTCCAACGAAGAAAAACGAGGAATGATCGAAACCGCACCCGGAGTAAGAAAAAGCCAAGCAATTAGAGTCGCGAATAATCGAAGAGTATCGACGAATCTCGGGAAGAAAAATGAGAAGCCAGTTTTAGTAGTTGTTTTTTTGTTTTTGTATTTTCTAGGCTGTAGTGATGAACCTCTGTCTCACATAAAAATATTTGGTTAGGACAAGTGTAAGCAGGTTCGTGTATTGCTGACAAGTTAACCACACCAACTAACCATGGTCAGAAAAAAAGTGAAATTTATGAAAACGATGATCCATTGGATAATTTTGATATTTGCAAAACTTAAATTGAGATATTGAATCAATGGCGGTCCTTGTTAGGATTCCGGGTCACATAATCATGTCGCATTTACTATTTCGTTCTTCATAAGATAATTATTAGTCAATTTTTATGAGTATCTCGATTTAATGAATTCACCTAGAATCATATTATATCTTTTGTACTTAATTACAAACAATTAAGCTGTCACGAACCTAATGCATTAATGTTATAATAAGTTGGGTAAGTGATCAAACCTATAAAAAAATTACGTAAATATTATTGGAAATAGTTTTTGAGTTTGTTGTTCCATTAGGAATTATCGTCATTTGAGGTCATTACATGTTCAATTTAGTAGCACGGATTCATAAAAGTAGTTTTGCTTCTAACTCGCTCACCTCGTAGCGTGTTAGAATATCAAGTGAAAAATAAACTAAATAGAAAAAGGATTGAGTTGGGATTTCAAACAAATCGTTCTTTGGGGTGCTAAATCCTTCGAAGTTGTGGAGTATTTAATAGCTCTCCCGAAGATCCGATTAGCTAGAGAGTTATTTATTTATTTAAGTTCTCCAAATGTACATAATTGCAATTTTGCTCATTCTGATTGTCCGAACTCAGTGCAGAAAAAACTATGATTTACGTGCAAACTATTGACATATTTTGATCACGTCTCGATTTATAACAACTTTGTTTATCGTGCTGATCCTATGTTCTGCAGTGGAAGCATCCATTAAACTTTATCTTCCTTGGACTCCTCATGAATAGTTTGATTCACTTCTTGCATATATAATTGCAATCACAAATAGATCTCATTTTGGAGCTGTGCAAAACTAAGATCCATTCCCTTCTGTGCCTGCAGGGAGACTTGTGCTTGAAGCTTTAATTCTTACTTCGTCAGTTGTTTGCTCCTTAACTGGCCGTACTTTCTGGGCCTCAAGGAAGGGCAAGGACTTCAGCTACCTCGGACCATTCTTGTTACATGCCTTATGCTTCTCGTTTTGACTGCTTTTATCCAGGTTCCCACCTTTTCTTTATCAGTAAACTTTTTAGTTATTCACTCAGATCAACCTTCTGTTTCATCTAAATACATTGATATGTGAGATCTTCTTTCCTCTTGGCCCGACCAGTGTCTCCATTTATGGTGGAATCAATGCTATGATTTTTTCGGGTTACATCGTTTATGACACTGATAATCTGATCAAACAATTCACGTATGATGAGTATATTTGGACATCGTTTATGACACTGATAATCTTGCCTTTTGCGAGTGCCAAGATCGGGTGACAACTAGTGACACATTATATCATAAAAAATGAAACAAGCACACTTGTATGTGTACAAATGCATGATCAAGCAGCTGGAATTATAAGCATGCCGGTGTGTTCATTATTTTTTATGATAACATTGGTTAAGATACGACTATTATTATGGATTCTAATACCCACAGTTCTTCAACAGTTAAATTTAACTGCAAGTCAAAGTCCTCTAAAAGAACCGAGTCTCACTTATGGAGCTAAGCGACCCCAATCAGGTGTGGTCTGGGACCAGCTCGATGTTTGGACCGGACGGCGAGCGGATGGCAGCTGAAGCCAATGCCTAAGAGGAGAGAGTAGGGATGTTGATGACGGCCCCCATGCGTCTGCTGACATAACCAAAAAAAAACATGAGAAGGGAAAAAGCGATATCAAGAGATGATTCGAGTGTGATTCAAAAGCCCACACAACCTTATCATGTACGGCAGTCGGCAGGCGTTGTAAGGAACAAGAGAGAGCATGACGGGGCGCGTGGATTTGCTGCATCACAGGCGCCGCTCATCGCAGGGACTTGCAGAAGGCCTCGAGGGACGACCGCGACATCTTTCAAGTAAGCATTAATCATTTATTTGCTGGATTATGTTCTTGTCTTCTCACTTTACCCTTCGACACTAGGATTATGTCACCCATGAAAAATGCTTATTTTAATGCTGATGGGTTGTTCTGAGGAGTGGTCTGCGAAATGATGGCAATCATTATAATCTTATACTTCTCGCTGCTTTCTTTATATCCATCGGAAGAGGAGATTTTCACTCTCTTTTCCACTATTTTCACTTTTGAGGGACAGACTGATTGAGCTTTGTAGATTAAAGTAGTAGTTTTGCTTAGTTTTCGTAATTGATGGCTGCGCAAATGGAAGGTCAAGTGAGTTGAAACGCGCACGCCTAGATAGGGTGGATTTTTTAAGCGAGGCAAAGTCAATGGGGGGCAGGACTGTGACTTTTCAGGCCAACACGCTGATGCACTCTATCTGTTTGTCAAAATGTTCCAATGAACTCTTCAATCCCATTAACAAATGGGATAAAAAGTTCGAGAGAGATATTCCCTGAGTTTCAATCAAAACAACCCAATATCAATGTGGCCCCACCCATCATTTAGGCACCACCCATCCACAAAACATGCATACTTTTTGAATCAAACATCGGTTGCTCCATTTTTATGTGCAAATCTCTCTCTTTCATCTGCAATCACTAACTTGATAAAACCTTGATTCTAATCAAATTCTTTGCAATAGATTAGAATTCTCAACATTGGCGGGTAGAACACGAATGCCGTGGAACAAAAATAGGTAAGTGGGTCGAGATGTCGTAAGAAAGGAAAGAAGGGTGATCAAGGGAGAATGAAGGTGTTGGGGCACATGATAGATTAGATGGTGCTTAGGTGGATGGATGGTGGGCATGGGTGTGATTGGAGGGGCGCAAAGTGCCTATGTGTGGGGGCTGCATGATGTGGGTAAAAAGCAAAAGAAAGTGGCCTCGGCAATGGCCGTGCTTATTGGGTTTCTAAAAGCCAGCAAAAGGGGGACCAACACTAGCATCAACCCTAAAAAAGGTTCTGAAAACCTTCAAAAAATGCCTTTTTCTGGGGTTTTCGGGATATCGCAAATTGCCTCGGGACTTCTCTCAACTCAAGTGTCGTGGTTGATGCTTTTCGGTTAAAGATTTTTTGTTCGAAAGGATTTGGTTAGTGGTTTCTCCATTCTCGGCGATAGTTGAGAATCAGAGAATTTGTTTGTGCGTGAGAGCGAGGGTGCGGATTGGCGGTGGTGGGTTGGCGCATGCCGCCTATCACTTTAAGAATGGGTTCGTGGTCGTGATGGGGGATTAGGGTTCGCTACCACCAATACTCGAGTCTACATATTAGATTACCAACCACCTTAAAAGACAAGGCATCGAATTCCAAGTATTGAAATAGGATATTTCTTCTTCGTTCAATATGATGAAAAACTTGCAATAATCTCCTAACTTTGAAGCATACGGCGAGACAAATGTGTAACACGGACCCTAGTCTATCCACCTCATGCACAATATTTTCAAACGTTCTTACAGACGAGTTGGAATACGTATTTTATATTTCAACGTTGAACATTCATCGATACTATTCTCTAAATCATATTCCTAGAGTCGCTAAAGCAGCACACTCATTGCAATCCTTTTTGCTTCGAGCTTACTGTACCCGACAATGGATCGAGACTGCCCTTTTTTCCCGACCAAGTTCCTCGACAGCCATCGCCGAGGATCCGTTTCTTTTTGAACAATAATAATCGATGATAGTCAGAGAAGCAAGGGGAGAAAGAAGCAGAGAAATGATGGTTTCCTTCTTCCAACATTATAGAAATTGCATGCACGCCTTTTATCTCACGTTCAGGCCCCCTCCCTTCCCCTATTTCTCTGCCACGCCACCTTCCATTTTCTCTTATTGTTTGCTCGAAAGTCTACTGCTGAGTGGCATGTAGTTAATCACATTTCCTCATTAAGGTTTTCTTTTTTCATTTTAAATTAGGGTTTCATCTAAAGCCGAGTATACTTTTACTTTCTTCTTACTTATTTTTCATTCACCTAAACTATGTTAAAATTGCCCCTGATCCTTTGCAGCAGACCGTCTTTGTTTTCACTCAGTAGACTGTTACAATTATCGATCTTTCTTCGTAGCAACGAGTGTATGTGCTCGCATATATGTGTTAATATAGATACACGTATGAATATGCACATACATATATATGTATATTGGCTTCCCAGACTCGAGTCTAAGCAATTATACATAAAAATGGAAATAAGTAAGAAGATGGTTGCCCATCATTTTCTGCTGATATAGCTCTCGGCACGTCTTGCCTCCTTTTCTTTTCCAACATTCATTTCAAGTGAAAATAGTTTCCAGGAACCCTAAACTACGCTTTCTGTCGTGTTTTGCTTTGTATTAATCAGACTAAATTGCATGTGGAACAGTATTACATTACTGATCATGATCAGTAAATCATTCTATGACGAGTTTAAGCCTTAATTACCCGGTTAATTAAGCCATAAAGTGTCTGTCTTTACAGACTATAAACCAAATTTTAGCTCCAGAAAATATATATTTGATATTTAATCCTTTCCAACTTTGATGACAGAACCCGAGAAGAATTATTGCACTGCAACTTCATCATCTAATTCACTCCATTATATTCCTATAATAATTAATCTTGCTTGCCTCTCGTCCGCATGCCGTCTCTCTCTCTCTATAAAATCCATAATCACCCCACCATATTCCATCACCCATCCACCTCCATCTCAGCTGCATCCACGTCTGAAAGAGCTCCGATCATTTGGGAATCTCCGGCCTGCATTTCAATGGCGGCTTCTGGTTTCGAGGGCTTTGAGAAGAGGTTGGAGCTCCAATTCTTCGGCGACGACCTTGTTTCGCAAATGGGTCTACGACGCTTGGACTACGAGTCGCTGCAACACGTTCTCCACTCCGTTCAGTGCACCGTCGTCTCCGCCGTCGGGAACCACTACTTCGACGCCTACGTGTTGTCGGAATCGAGCCTCTTCGTTTATCCAACCAAGATCATCATCAAAACATGTGGGACCACCCAGCTACTCAAAGCTGTCCGGCCGTTGATTCAGTACGCAAATCTTCTGGGCCTCACTATCTGTTCTTGCCGGTACACCAGAGGCAGCTTCATCTTCCCCAAAGCACAGCCTTTTCCACACACTAGTTTCAAAGAAGAAGTTATCTACTTAGAAGAGAGTTTACCGATTCATCTCTGCTTCAGAAAAGCCTCAGTTATGCCATCCAAGCTCGCTTCTCACTCGTGGCACGTTTTTTCCGCCATCGACGAAGCCCGGGCAATGCTTCATCAGCCGGAGCCTTACTACACCGTTGAAATCTGCATGACGGAGCTCGACCGCGTTCTTTCCAGGAAGTTCTTCCGTCATCCCGGCGACTGTAAGACCGGCGACTCTGCCGGGAAAGAAATTACTGATATCACAGGAATAGGCGACATCAATCGGAACGCTCTCGTTTGCGATTTTTCTTTCGATCCATGCGGGTACTCGATGAATGGGATCGACGGAGATCACTACTCGACCATCCACGTCACGCCGGAAGATGGTTACAGCTACGCTAGCTTCGAATGCATGGGATCGGTGTACGACGATCCCGATGAGTTGTTCCAGATGCTGAAAAAGGTTGTCCAGATTTTCCGGCCTTCGACGATGTCGGTATCTACCACCAGCGCGGGCTATGAGGTGTGGACGCGCATCGCTGGTGCTCTCGACCCTCTTGGATTTAAACGCCGGAGTTGCTCAGCTGACGAGTTCCCCGGCGCCGGGAGCGTTGTATACCAGACGTTTAATGTTCGTCGGAAGTAGGGCAATAGACAGCCGGGACGCTGACCGAAAGTTCAGAGTGAAAAATTTGAAAGGATACGAAACAAGGCCGGTGAGTAGTCAGCACTGTAGTTAAAACGACGGTGATGACGTGGAAAAAAGTGATTTGTTAAAGTGAAATTAAAAAATATATATTTTTAAAATGGGGTCCACGAAGATACGAAGCTATGGCCGTTCGATCATTAATTTGGAATATCACGCCTATGATGTGGTGTGGAGAGTGGATTTGCAAATCTGAATCACGCTGGTCGTTGATTTTTATCTCTCTTTATTTTTCTTCCAAACTATTACTAATTTTAATAAAATTGACGATATTTATTAAATAAAAAAAACTGAAAATCCATAGGCTAAAAAAATTAAACTTAGCAAAACAAACATTAAATAATTCACCACACACATTGTATTAAATTCTTACCAAACATGATCAGGGTTACGGCTCATCTTGTCGTGACCTAAAATAGGGCGAAAACAAAAAGCATCAGTCAATCGACCAAATACATCAAAAGCCAATCACCTAGATTGAATTCTTGTCATGTATTTATAAAACATATCACATATATAAGTGACCGTTCAATAAAATACTCTCACAATAGTATTAGGAAATCAATCTCAGTGAAAAAAGAGTTATGCTTAAGGACAATTTTGCCACATTATAAGGAAAACTAAGACAGAAGATTTAACCCGTCATCTGGCTGTTAATAATTCAAACATGCAAAGGTCAATATGAGTTTGGTTACAATCATGTACATGCTCATCTTGTGTGTACCATACAAAACTATAACTTCCATAATGTGAACTTAACATCCGACTATCACTTTAAAACATTAATGTGTCGTTGTGCATTCTATTTGACGAACACATCAACCGATCATCTTATCAAACAACATACAATCAAGTATGTAGGCCTAATTAGGGAAAGTCACAAGCAATACTACTTAACAATTATTATGACCATAATCTTCTATAATTCTAAGATCAAAATAGAACCTTAAGGTCAACACCTATATTCAATATGTTCTATGGCATCAATAAACACTTCACGTCATAAAAAAAGCATAATTTAATAGTTAATGGCATACGCCCAAGTAGGGGTGGGCATCGGATCGATCGGATCGGATCGATCTGATCCGATTAGCGTTGAAAACTCAAAACACCCAAATCCGAATCCGATCTGAATCCGACAGATTTGATCGGATCGGATCGGATCGGATCCGATAAATTGACAAAAAAAAACTTCCCCCGATAATCCATCCAATGCAGTGCAAGAGCAAGTCTTCGTTAGCAAAAGTTGATTGTGAGTTCTGGAAACTGAAATTCGACAAAAGTATGCAGTGATTGAACAAAAAATCTGACAGATTAAAAAAAAATACATGCATTCAGATTAAAAAAAAAAGGAAGAAATTTATACCTCGACGGAGCAGCAGAGCGATGGGGTTAGGGTCGTCGGCATTCGGAGTTCGTTCAGAGTCGGAGACTCGGAGGCCTACGCTGAGCTGAGCGTTCGTCGGCGTTGGGCGATGGAGTTAGGGTCGGAGACTCCGAATCGATCGGATGAAGATCGATCGAAGACATTCAGAAACTCGGGGTTCAGAATCGGGGTTATTAAAAATATCTCAATCTGACAACAATCCGAAAATCTGATTGATTTTTTCATAACCTTACCAATTACCTTATCCAATCCGATCGGATCGTCGAGTTGGGTCGGATTCGCCCACCCCTACGCCCAAGACATCAAAACACAAATATAACATTATTTGTCAATTCATAGCCTATAAATAGATTACCATTAACACAACCCAAAATACTATTCATTATTTTGTAACAACTTTTAATTACGATAACTTAATCAACACAACTTCAAATGCTTTGATTCCAAAGCCTAAATCTCACTCATTGTATTTATCTTAACGTGTTATGCATTAGTCGAACTTAGAGCTTTCAAACAAAACCAAAAACTACACAGATTTGAGAAATTTTAAACCATTTTGTACAAATACGCACCAATTAATATATTCTTTCATATTTACAAACAACTAAGCCATTAGAACATGTTTGAGTATCATATATATATATAGCACCATCAACAATAACTTCTAAGTTTCGTGCACCATCAATTGATATATTCTCCATTTTTCTCCCTCTCACTCTCTTTCTCTCTCCACACACACAAAACATGGCTGATCATCAACCATTCCCCAACGTTTCTATAGATATTTTAAGGTGAAAATACAACACCGTCCAACTTATCCTTTTAGTTTTGTCATTTTATCATTGTTTGCCTATTTTGTTGTTAAAATATTTTAATTATTGTCATTCAATCATACTTGTTTTAACTAATTAATGTAGATAATCCTCAAGATTAAGTTAATTAATCATGATTAGTATATTTTAATCACTTACTGTTTACTAACTAATTACAACTTGATCACAATCGGACATTGATCCAATAGTTTCACATGAGACTTTCTCATTGGTTCTCCACTTTACTACACAAAATCAAATTACTACGCCAACTCAAATTTTACATCTAATAGTCTTTTTTTTTTACTAAGAATTATTGAATTGTATCATTGATTAAGAAAGAAAGGTAAGGTAGAGGGTGATATCTCCTCAAAACATGAAGTTGAATTGAACTTACTATCATGTCTATCCAAGTTTTATCTCACCTACTTCTCCTTTTTCCATTCACCATTTGACACGTATTGTTCGAAACATTTAATTAATGATATTTAATCTATCTTGAGAATTGGCTACTTTTTTGGGTATTACACCACTATTTTTTAATTTATAGAATTTGAATTCCTTAGAGTTTCGATCAACCAAAAGTTCTAACTATTTTAGACGTTTCTAACTATTAGAAAAATAAAATACTCATTAGGAGTTTCGGTTGACCAAATTTTTTTGGTCAGTGTAAAATCTTTCGGTCGAGTTTTACAGTCACTTGACATTTTTATCATTTGAGCTTAAAACAATTTTAGCTGACCACAACTTGAATTTCAGCATTTATATTTTCTAAAACTAACTCAAACAAATTTTGTTCTAACTGAAACTAAAAATAATTAGACAGATATGTTATAAGTATAAATACTCTAATTATAGTGCATTTCTAATTAAAATATTAACAATAAATTAATCATAAAAAAACACTTATTAAAGAGCCAAAGTCAATAATCTCTCAATTTTCAATGATGACAAATTAATACGTAAATTACTCCATCGTAACTTATATGGTATGTTCCTCCTTTATAATTATCGATAGGAGGCGTATCCCTAACCAATAATGTTTTTCAAATAATCTCCAATAAAAAACAAGATGAATATATACTCAACTTAATTCAAAATAAGCCAACAAAAAATATTCAATCAATTTCATATAATCAAATGAAACATATTACAATTCTATTCAAGATTCAACAATGATCCCAATCAATTTAAATTGTAGCTTATTCCAACAAAATAAATTCAATTAATTCAATATGCAGAGATGGTATTAAATGCGAATAAAATAGTCTTCTCCATTGAAAAGTATCACAAAAAATAGTTAACAGCAAAAGAAACCAAAATATGATACCAAAAATAATTCAAAACTAATACGAAGCCCTTAATTATCTATTCATACCAATTGAAGTTGACTAATGACAGGGGAGTAAACCAAAGCAAAGATATTATACAGTTGCAAGATTATATTTAAAAAAAAAGAGAGAAATTCAATTTTTAATCAAACTGTTAAGTTAAGTTTTTGATGAATTAACCATCAATTTTAAAAATTATCAAACCAGCCACTCACGACAGATCATACCTGACACACCATCAAAAAACCTTTGTCATGCAAATGCCCATGTGTCGGTGGCACCTACCATTCATCAACATGGCGCAACATGTCACATTCCCATGCGGCCGTTCACGCCTCAATTTTTTCTATAAAAGCTCTCATTTTTTTTGCATTGAAACTAGTACTACTTATCTTTTCGAGTAAAGACGAAGTAAATAATTAGAGTTGTTTTGTAAAATTGAAGGAAGTTCGAGCAATTGATGACAATAACATGATTGAACGACATAGATAGGCCGGATGCTGAAATAAATATGAATTGGTTACATGAGTTGAGATATTATCAGAAGCTAATGGTAGAAATAGTTTTAGTTGATGGCAATTATCGAGCATACGATGACGAGCCTGATGTAAATATTCAGTCATCATTAGATGGTGTCAATAGCGAGATTATAGTTGTGCCACCTCATTCAAGTAATGAAGAGGGGAATTGGTGTTTGGGAACTGAGGAGTCCCAGTAACTCCTAAAGTATATTGGTCAGGGTATTGTTATACGAGCAGGTAGTCTTCAGACATACCTCGCAAGCCACGCGCAAGTAGTCTTTGAACAGACCTCATGGGCGATTTGCTCGATTGTGGTATGGGTGTTTGGGGGCAGTACTACTCCTTGGGGCCCGATAACTCATAAAGTATATTAGTCAAGGTATTGTTTCACGAGTAAGTAATCTTTGGACAAACCTCTTGGGCCATGAGCAAGTAGTCTTCAGACAAGCCTCATGAGCGATGAACTAAATTTTAGTATGGGTGTTTGGGGGCAGTATTGCTCCTTGGGGGCCAAATAACCTCAAAAGTATATTGGCTAGGGTATTGTTACACGAGCAGGTAGTGTTCGGACATACCTCTTAGGCCATGAGTATGTAGTCTTCGGATAGACCTCGTGGGCTATGAGCTGAATCTTTAGACAACCGCCGGTTTTTTTTTGCCTCATGAGACATGTGCATTTCTATCTCCATCTTTCTTGTGTGTGGCGGAAGTGTCCTTGAGTGACTCTACTCTTTCAATGAGATTGATTTTTTTTAATATAGCCGTGAGTGTATTTTAGTGATATAGTCACTTATGTATGGATTGTTTTTATAACACCTGACAATGGCATGGGCTTAAGAAGCAGATTTTAGTAAATGAATTGAATGTGATTTAAATGATTTGAGAAGTGGGTCGTTGTGTGACGCTCTATTTTCATTGTGAGGGATTTTTCATGAAAAATTTGTGAGGACATTTTATTGTATAGTCACATATATATACGACGAATTTTATAAATACCTCACAAGGGCTTGAGAAGCTGGATTTTATACTGGATAACAGAACATGATTTTATTAATTTTAAAATTCATGCATCATCTCGAGTTTAGTAATATTTTTGAGATGAAAATCCCTTTTTAAACAAAATACATTAAATATAAACCTCTTATTGCGTTTAGTTATGCACCCTCTAGATTTTCCTATTTCTTCCCAGTTAGTTAGCTGTTGACGCATAGTTGGTGTGAGTGTTTTGGTCATGGTTAGAGTTCATTTTCTATAGTAATTTCATAGTGCTTTAGTTTGATTACATTTTTTATGGCCTTGATTCGTTTTTAATTGAAGTTTTATTTAAATTTTCTTAACTTTTGGGTCATATTCGAGTCAATTTTGTGGGCTTGTTGTTTGATCTGCCATTTTTGTTCCGGTCCCGCTTGGACTCGTGACAGAGACTGATTTGCTGCGATGGATGAAGAAGAGAGTAATTGTGCGATTTGAAGATTATGGCAGTTGAGATTCCAAGCGAGCAAGAGCGTCGGCCATTTCCTCGCCTCTGCCTGCACCTTCGCTGCGATCAAGTCTGAATTGTCGCCTCTTCTCTCTCTAAAATCTTGGTAGATTGCTTTTGTCCCGTCGTTCGATTCTATTTTCTCAGGCACTGTGCAATGGTGGGCAGCTGTGTTTTCTTGGAATACGAGCTTTCTTCACTCCAACCCACTCATGCACGCTTCGCATCTACTTGCCCTCTCCCTCTCTCTACATTTTTTGCGATGAAAACTCTTCCACGCGAACCCGCCCCACCCCCACCATCGCTTCCTTTCTTGAATATTTGTGGTAGCGTTTGCGCTCCTGGGGCGTGATCTTTTTAAATTCCGCTGAAACCCCACCGCACGTTCTGCTCGAAAAGTCTTGCAAATCCTCTTCGTTTCGTCTGCAGAAAAAGTTTCTGGAAACCCTTTTCTTGGGCAGGGCCCGGGCGATAAACTATTTCTCTGATCACCTGCATTACTGGGTCTTCTGCTTCCCGGCTGTGTTTGGTTTCTTCTTCATTAGCTTTCCGACTTGGCATTCTTCCCCGATACCACCACGTGAAAAGTCCTCAAGTATCGGATTGCCGGGTACCTTGTCCACGATTTGGGATTCAATTAAGTTTCAGGTTTGATTAATTTGCTTTTAATATTGCTCAAAACATCCGGGCTGCCGTTTGAATCATGGGTTGTGTAAATGGTAAATGTTGTAGTCGGTACCCTTGCTCGTCGGACGGAGACTCGCCGGAATCGCACGAAACCGGTCCTGTCAGTGTACCAGGGAAACACAGTTTAACAGAGAGATCATTGGAGGTTGTATCTGTTCCCTCCCACGATTACCGTTTGGAATACTCTGTTCTTTCCCAGCAAGGTTATTACCCCGATACTCCAGACAAGGAAAACCAGGATAGTTTATGTATCAGAACTCAAATCCAAGGCGACCCAAATATTCATTTCTTTGGAGTTTTCGATGGGCATGGTCAATTTGGTGCTGAGTGTTCTAACTTTGTCAAAGAAAGGCTAGTGGAAACTCTGTCAAACGACTCCACTTTGTTGGACGATCCAGTAGAAGCCTTCAGTTTGGCATTTTCGACCACAAATCGTGAACTACACGAAAGCAACATTGATGATTCATTAAGTGGCACTACAGCAATCACTGTTCTTCTGATTGGGGAAACCCTTTTGATTGCAAATGTGGGAGATTCTAGGGCGGTGATCGCTGTTAAAGAAGGGAATCAAATTGTGGCTGAAGATCTATCTCATGATCAAACCCCCTTTAGAAAGGATGAGTACAAGAGGGTGAAGTTGTGTGGAGCTAGAATCCTGAGTGTTGATCAAGTGGAAGGACTGAAGGATCCCGATGTTCAAAGCTGGGGAGACGAGGAAAGCCAAGGGGGCGATCCTCCACGTTTGTGGGTCCAAGGCGGGATGTATCCGGGCACTGCATTTACAAGGAGTGTTGGAGATAGTATAGCTGAGGGTATTGGTGTTATTGCAGAGCCTGAAGTGTCGATGATTCACCTAACCGCTGATCATCTTTTCTTCATCGTTGCTAGTGATGGAGTTTTTGAGTTCTTGTCCAGCCAAACTGTTGTTGATATGGTATGTTCCCCCCATGGCTTTACAGTGAACTGTTTTGCTTTTATCTTTTTGGTTGAAAGTCTGTTGGTTAATTAAGGTTTACCAATTATCCCCAGGAATGCTTTAACTGTTGTTGTTTTTGCTCTGATTAGCCGCTTCAGTGCAGTATACATGACGTTTGAAATCTTTGAATGGTTAACTTTCTAGCTTTGTTTATTATGTTAGCATTCAAAAGAGTGACATGTTAATGATACCCTAAAATTTATTAAAAATCGAATGGCTTCTTGACTTACATGTATATTTTTCTCACAGTTCTCTCACTATTTATACCAATCATGTAAATTTTTGTGGTAGGATTACCAGAACATCTCAATTCTAATCGGTTTATAGATCTTGATGTTACTACTTCGTTTCGATAAATTTTTTGGTTTTAGAAACATGGCTTTCAAACTTTATATTTCTCCCATTAATGGATTATCTTGTATCCTTTTCTACTAGGTATCTATGTATGCGGATCCTCGTGATGCTTGCTCTGCAATTGCTGGAGAATCATACAAACTATGGCTGGAAAATGAAAACCGGACTGATGATATTACAATTATGATCGTTCAGATCAAAGGCTTGTCTAATGTAAGAAAGACTCGAACATAACCATCTTCGCATTGATCATCAATATTAGCTCTTAGTCATATACCAAGTTGCTGAAAGGTTGGTTTTATGATGATGATTTGAGTGGGAGTAAGAGAGTCGTACTGATTTCTCAATTTGCTTTTACTGTCGTTGCACAGGATAGGCTTGTTACAGTTAAAGTTCAAAATCATCACAGTTCGTCTCTATTACTCGAACCAAACCATCTTTGCATCATTTCATCGTGAATATTAGTCGGAAGTTCTCCGTCCCGTAATTAATTGCTGTCTGGCTTTTAGAAATGATTTGAAACTGAGTTTTTTAGCATGATCTTCAAAGTGTTCTTGGGTTGAATGGCTTCATTGATGGTATTCTATCACATGTAGGGAGGTGCTGCTGCTAGTGCTGGATCTAGCACGATGAGGATTAGGCCTGCATGGCCCGTGAAAGGAACGGCTGAGGAGCTATCTTCGAACGCTGGTGGGTCTGGCCTTTATCGATCAACGAGAACCGAGTTTTCTGATCTACCAACTTCCCATCGTGTGGCCCTGATGAATTGGAGCCCGGCAATTGTTGTACCATCTCCAACACATCACAGACCTTTGGAAGTGGTGGGTCATTAAGTGTGGCGTCTAGTATTCTTCGATGACCATGGAATTTCTATCTCTTTACATGCGTGGCTGATTGAAGTTTGAAAAGAGATCTCAGGCATTATTAGCAACCTTTTTAAGTCTCATCCGACGAGTTTATACCATTTACAATCCAGGACATTGTACTTTGCTTTTCCTGTTTTCTTTTTCAGATCAAATTCTACTGTATGTACCAAGATTTAATGCACTTATTTGGTATGGGGGCTGACTGAATGTTGTCTTGGATGGTGCGGGGACCAAATAAGATGCGGGGTAGCTGCCCAAGAGCAATGTCCTGAGGCAGACGAGGCTTGTTTGGCTTTCCAGGTCCTGATAGATTGATAAACCACTTTATCATCCGACAATATGAAAGAAGGGAACGATAAGCAAATATGGACATCATGTTTGGCTCTGCCATTATGCTTTTGCACTCCGATATTTTGTTGGTGTGGATCGAGAACACGAAATCTAACAAAGAATTCAACAAAATATAGCTCAATTCTTCTAGATAATGCACGGTTATTGAGACACTGGTCGTAAGTCAGAAGTATACAGACAGCTTATCATCTATCATGTTCTCTGCAATACGGTGCATTGCTCCAACAACTTGCTTAAATTTTGTGCTTGACTCTGCAAGCAACTATGTCCCTACCAGTTTCTTCTAATCCAGAACTGAAGCAAGGTATTCTGGCAGAGCTAACAAAACTAACTGTTTTATCCACTTTTGGGTAACTTACTTTGTCAATCTCTTGCCATTTAGAAGAGGTTGATCTCTTGGCCGCTGTTGATCCCTGTCACTTAAAAGAGATCCATAGCACACTTCGATGATTCCATCCAAAGATGGCTTATTGAGATGATTTGGCAATAATATATGAAGGTCGCAGTCTATGTCTCCTGAAGTTGGATAGGTGTCATGATGGGAATCCAATACATATGTGCAAGAGTGAACTCCGCTGATTAAACTCATCAGGCGCCAGTTGAATATCCGAATGAAATCATGATCCACTTTGGTACAATAGAGTAGCCTAAATTTTTATGCTGAAGATATGCGTATCTCTGTAGCATTATACATGCTTCCTTTGTTGCTAGCCCACCCCCCAGCATTTTACATGATTTTTGTGAAATATCTTACCAAACAAGTCTCGAGATGACCTCTGCAGATGTCTATTTCCTGGCGCATGTTAGAACTCCAAGTTAACTGAGAGATATCGTCGGCAAAAGGAGGAAGCTTAAGATCCATTAATGCTTGCTTAACAGGCTTGATATTCTCCGCCAAGCTCCATCCTATGGTAGGTAACCAACTGCTCACCATCGTCTGGGAGCAGAGAAATCTCTGGACAAGGCCAATGGGTAGTATTTTCTTTGGCTGCCGTACAAACTTCCGCAAGTGTCCTATCTAAGGCATTATTGAATTCTGAGATACAGTCATTTGGACCTACTTCATAGTCTTTCAAATTACTGAGCACCTCCAATGAAGAATTCAAGTGAGTAAGCACCAGTTCATTTGTTCTTACATTATTGTGAACGGGTTGGTGAGGTACTTCCTCTGCTAGCCACTGAAAGCCCTCCCTTAGTTGCTCGTCACTGTAAAACCCATCTGGAAGTCCCATTTCATGTTTTTCAACCAAGGAATAACCAGAAAGCTACTTACCCGAGACTTATCTATCTCATGAAGACTCAGGCCATCAGCCAAAGTGGAAGAAATATCTGAAATCTCGAGGTGATACAGCCCAATTAAAATAAAAAGGGGTAAGGCTGAACCTAAAGGAATTGACATCACCAGCCTGTGGAGTTGGACCTTTTGAGGGTCCCAAGGGGTGTTTTCAGATATAACAAACAAAATTGCGCCTGCCCCAGCCATGGTCTCATCAAGGTTGTCAAAATTTTACATCCTTTAAAATAGACAGGCAGCACTGCCCATTGATATCGGATTGGTTGAAAGCCCATTTCTTCCATATAGCCAGGCCAGGGGACGAGAAAACAAGATTAACATCGCTTTTGTTGGAGGGCATTACTTTTGAAAGCAGCCAGGCTCCTGCTGTTGAACGGGCAACTTGGCTGTTCTGTCCTTGATTATCTGGCGGCGAGTTACTCCATTGAGAGCACACTACAACTTTCCAGCAGATGCATTTACTGCAAGGATTTCTCTGGTTCAATTTTTCGGCAACAACATCAGAAACATTCAGACTTGACCATGATAGTTGGTGCCTCTTATGTCGCTCCATCATAACACAGTCAATGTCAAACTCACCAAAAGCACCTGTTTGCTGCATCAAAATAGTACTCTGAGCATCAGGACGAACAAAATCAGGTTTAAAAACTGGAATTCACAATTAATCAGTTTTTTGGAGGAACACATCAAAACAAATACAATATACTTTAGTTAAATAAGATGATGCATAACACTAATAATTGAAGGAAGTTCAAAAAAAAGTATAACAAAATAAGAATGAGGTGCAAGTAGCTTGTCCGGGCGATTGGGCACGTCAATGTCGAAGACAACAAACTTTCCGGGCGATCGGAATCGTGGAAGGAGAAATACGAATCGGAAGTTACAGGATGATTGAGAGCCCCCCAGTTACATAGACGTGGCGCTTCCCAAAGGACGAGTCTGTTCGGGTTCTCTCAGTTTGGCCTTTGGCGGAGAACCCAGTCTGGGTAAGGGCAAAGGCCCAACTATTGAACAGTGTAAGTTGGCCTCGTTCCCTCCATGTTGCTCGTAATAGCCCGGAGTAAGCGCAACTGCTAGTACAGAGGCCGAACAGTCAACTATAGCCTCCGAGAACGGTAGTTGGCGCGGTGCTTCGTAATGTCAAACCAGCCATGCTCTGCTTTCTCTCTTTCTGGAAGTGCTTCCAAATCCATTCTCAGCAATGGCTGTTTTTTCTTCCCTATCACTCCCTCCCGTATTTCTCCTCTTCTTCCTCTTCACTCTCAATTTCATCCCCTCCTCAAACTCACTCCCTTTTGTAGTTCTACACGGTAATCCCTCTGATCTTCCTCTTTGCTTGCTCTTCGACTGTCTCTTCATTATTTTCGACTGTTGCTTCTGAGCCTTTATTTATGTTTATGGTGAATTTCTGAATTGAGCCTGTTACCTGTTCGATGATATTCCACTGAAAAGAGTGCGGCCACTTTCTTTCTGGCTACTTATTTTCCTCTTGTAACGTGTAATTCACTAGTTTTCAAATGTTAACGCTTTCATAAAATAGTTACAAACCTGTTATGAGGATCTCCAAATCATCCCCTGCCATTTCAAATCGTTGAAGCTGCGAGGGAAAATATTTCACTTCCAGTTTTGTTATCAGATCGAACTCTGCCCCGAATTGTCTTAACTAATGGAATGCCATTGGATTCCTATGAAGTTGATCTTAAATACTTTCAAATCTTTGGAACCTAAAATAATGTTAATGTGTTATCTCAGGTATCAGTGATAAATGCAGCCAT
This sequence comes from Begonia fuchsioides, assembly GCA_003255005.1. Classification (NCBI taxonomy): domain Eukaryota; kingdom Viridiplantae; phylum Streptophyta; class Magnoliopsida; order Cucurbitales; family Begoniaceae; genus Begonia; species Begonia fuchsioides. The sequence continues at coordinate 11,882 of QAOC01026100.1, read as the reverse complement.
CGTGGAGTAGAACGCTTCACCACGCTTTTAACCGACTGGTCTGGTTCTCAAGGATATTGCATGTATGCCGTCATATTTATTTTCTGGTCATGATACCAAAATGACTTTGCCTTGCTTTACTCGTTATATTTAGCTCTGGTTTAGCCTGTAGTTTACTCGATAAAAATTGAAGCTTATCAAGGCAAAAAGCTCTTCTTAAATAGAGCTTCATCCAGCTAAATATCTGTTCAGAAAACGATTCATTAAAGTTGCTTACCTATTCGAAAATGCAATTTTCTTTTGATTCGGTCGCTTCATTGACTGCTTTTCTTTGTTTCTGAGAGGCTATGTGAGTCTGCTGATTAAATTGAAAACTTAAATGTCCATAGAGAGATCGGAGATGGAGGGTGGGATTCTTGGACAATGCCCATAATGGAACAAGTGAGCATTAAATTAATTTCATTATGAAATGAAGCAACCTACAGGATTTCGAGTTAGTAAATTTAACAGCCATTTTCTTTCGTTTTTTCAGACGGCTATCGCTTGTGAGAAGGTAGACTCTTTGTTTTGTAATGATCTTCCTCTTTAATAATAAAAAGAAGAGCAATAGATTTGATTCTGAAAGATTTTTTTAGGTGAAGAATATGAAAGAATTGAGTGATGGATATAACCTCGTTGGGTTATCACAGGTTAATGTTCTTATTCTTTTGCTTTCCACAAATTGACTATTCCTCTTTTCTATGGAATTCTATGATCATTGTGTTTAACAGGGTAACATGATCGCTCGAGGACTTATCGAATTTTGCGACGGCTCACCTTCTGTAAGTAATTTAATTTCATAGCCGCTAAAAACTTAACAGGCATTATAAATGGATGTCCATAGAATCATTGTTTTCTAACAATTTCTACAAAACATTTCACTTTCACAAAATGATTGTTTTTTGCAAGGTGGTAGTAGCGTCAGGAATATCGATGAATGTGTGTCTTGTTATTCTCACATTCTTCATCTCGTAGCTTATCTTATCTTTCAACTCAATAACCTGACATACAGGTTAAGAACTACATATCATTGGCAGGTCCACATGCTGGAATCGCGACAATCCCGTTCTGTAGAGTATGCACCTTTCTACTGTGTTTTTACCCACTTCATCTCATCTTTTGGTCAAAGTTTTGTCTTTTCAAATTTTTTCATTTATTCACATAGATGGTTGATCTTTAAACATCACATGCATGATGGATTGGCGGTGTCAAGTACTTAAAATCTTTTTTGCAGGATAAATGGTTTTGTGTTTTTTTGGATAATTTAATGAAATGGGAGGTATATAGCACTTACGTCCAGGTAGAAGCTGCTGCATTTTCACTTATTCATTGCTTAATTCATCAATGTCTTGTCATTTTTCCAATATTTTACTTCACTTTATTATTTTTGTTTAACTGGTTCCCATATTTCTACCGTTGTGAGTTCATGTTTTCTTAAACCGAACCATCTAAGTTTACGATGATATTGCAGAAACATCTGGCTCCAAGTGGATTCATCAAAATTCCAACCGTGAGTAAACATTCGGCTTTCTTAAAACTAGGTTCTCTGTATCGAACTTGTCCATACCTATGGAAAAAAATCAATTTCATTATCAATAGAACACCTCTTTTCCTGTCCATAAAGACAGAAAACTACTTTCAAGAACGATTGCATATGGATTGAGTCAATATGATATGCTCTACCATGTGACAATCTTCCAACAAGTTTTTTTGTGCTGAACATCATATTTTTCTCATTTTCAGGACATCACGACTTACATGAAAGACTGTAGATTTCTTCCGAAACTCAACAACGAGATACATAACATGACAAATTCTACGTACAAGGAACGGTTTTCCAGCCTCGACAAATTACTGCTTATTATGGTGAGTTCGAGATTTATTTCTTATGAAATTCAAAGATCTTAATGTCTCAGCCCTTTTGTTTCGTTTCTGGTTTTAGTTTGAGCAGGATAACGTTTTGGTTCCAAGAGAAACCTCTTTGTTTGGATACTACCCAGATGGAGCTTATGATCCTGTTTTGCCTGCACAAGCGGTGATTTAGCTTTGCCTATTCTTTAATTCTATCTCAAATTTACACTAATGTTTTTTTGAAAAACTATCAATCATAGTGTTTGTGTTTCAAATAGATTTGTTGCGGACGGTCTAAGAATAATAATTTCAAATGATTAGTTGTCGGGTTGAGATGAATTTTTCATTTACATGACATCTTATTTTCGATCTTTGTAGACTCCTCTCTACACTGAAGATTGGATTGGATTGAAGAGTTTGGACGAAGCTGGAAAAGTGACATTCGTAAATGTGACAGGAGGTCATCTGCAGATATCTCGCAGCGACATGAAAAAATATGTTCTCCCATACTTGATAGACCGAGATGTTTCGACCGAGATCGAAATTTTTAACTCCCCATTTAATGATTGGCTTTCTATGATCCGGAACTTCATGTCGAAACTTATTCCGTATGGCGATGATGACATGATACTTCGTGTTGTCGAGTAGAAGGTGACCGTGGATGACAAAGATTAGAGGGATTATTTATTTTATTGTGTGATTGTTACAATAAATTCGTGTGGATAGCCTCACCATTCTCAAAATGAAGTGAAAGCAAACTTTTGTAAGTTTTTGGCCCGTGTCTCCGTTGAGAATGCTACGAACTAGGGGTGCACACTGCTAGACTGAAACTGGTTTCAGTTTAATTTTGGCAAAACTGATCTTGAAATCAACCTAGCCAAGCCACGGGTCATGATATTTATGTGTTTCTTTAAATTTTGTATCGAAAGGCTGTAACTTAAGGAAATTAATTGTTGAATTAAAACTCAGAGACGTTTGCAACTTATGAAAGGTTCTTTATTGAACGGCGGCTACTGCATGAACTCAAGGAGGTTGGACTCTTCTTCTTTTTTATTTAAAGAAGAGAATTTTTCCAAAAATCTGCGCGTGACAATGTAATTATAAGGACATGCATAACTAATAAAGTTTGACATTGCGATGTGATACGATCCCCACCGCCAGGGTGTAGTCACATTTGCTTGCCGCTTGTGTCCGAGATAGTTCTATGAAGAGGGTCTTCTTCTCCCGTTTTTCTTCTTTTGGTGAATGTGTTGTCGATTCGTTCGGTCTGCGGGTGATTATCAACTTGGTATCACAGCATTTCGATCCTACCGAAGAGAGGATGACGACCCTTTTCGACGATGAAAGGCTCGATAGGCTGGAAGGGGTTTTATCTGATTTGAGAACAGAAGTGAGGCGGCTCACCCAACTGCTACTTAGGGGATTCTCAATGCTCGAATTAGGGGAACACGAAAGGAAGAATGAGGCCAGCACCCTGGAAGGAGGACACACGAGGATTTTACATCATTGAACTGCTGTCGCAAGGAAAGAGAATGATGTCTAACAAGGGGCCAAGGTCACGAACAAGGGGTGGAAAACATCAATCCACATGTAGAAGAGGGAAATGTATTGTTCTCATTACCAACCACAACCCGTTACGAAAAAAGAGGGTAAAGGATATTCGGCACAACCAAGTCACATCCACATTGTTGGAAAATTCAGCAGAAAAAGATCATGGATAATCAACGATGGACGTTGATAAATCAAAGATGGAGAAATCGACCAAAATGACGGAAAGAGGGATGGCTACAGAAGGGAGAGTTGAGGCTGTTCCGCTTAGTACCTACCACTGAAAAAGATAGGAAGTCATCAAGGAAGTGGAGAATCAGGTCCTCCGTGTTATGGGAATCCTCGGGGAGGAGGAAACGGCCAAAGCAAGAATCTTCTAGTTTGGGGATTTTTGACCAAGGAATAAAAATTGGGAGAGATGAGAAGATTGAGAGAAATAGAAAAATGACGGTTGAGCCTCATCGGAACACGCCAGACTTGCGACGTGGGAGTATACGATATGTTGTTTTTGCTGCTTCGGTAAAACATCAAACCAGAAAGAGGGAGAAGGAGATTAGGGCTCAAAGGATTAGGGGGCAGGTCGGCAGGATTGCTTGAAGAGGACGGTCACTCTTTCCAAGTGTGCCACATAAATGAATAAACATTGGACTTTGGTAAAAGTTGATCTGTTAGGTTGTGAGAAGGTTATTGCTATAGTAGAAAAGAGGGCTCTAGCCAACGCCAAAGAACATAATCCCTAACTCACAAAAATGTTATGTACAAGGAAGAATCTCCCTATCAATGTTGCCGCCGCGATAAAGGTTACTACCCCATCCAAGCACCCAAGTGCGTCAGACCTCGACCATCTTGGTTGCCCTACACCCTATGACCCATCATCCTCGGTATTACTCACTGAAGAGCAATTAAAAGAAACATTTAGCCTCAACTTTCAAAACAGTCCAATTATTAGCAATTTTCTCTTTATAGTATGTTCCGAGACAATTAATAGGACACCTTCACTTGAAGCGGAGGCAGTTGCTGGGGCAGCCTTTTCCCATTCACAACTCGAGTTGAGGTATAAGAATCAAAAGAAAATACGAAGGGGAGGAAAAGAATGAAGATCTGGGTTGTCAATGCACCCACCTCGCTATCCTTCAAGATAACATCCACAGACCAATTTTGAAAAGGAACCCCAACTTGATAGGAAGAAAAGAATTTGACTGGCCCCATCATCTTAATGGTGCAGAATGCCTATCAATTGTTGGCACTAACTATGGAGATATCCTGCATAGCTATTTGACTTCACGCCAGACAACAAGTGCTGGAAAATATTTGAGAAGGAAGGACAATATAGACATAAGAAAAAATGACAGAATGCATTCAAGGACCTCTGAGTAGATCCACTCTATCTTTCCCTACAGGTTATATTCTTACGGATGATGGGTATGTTCTGGTGGTGGATCTAACAAACCAATTTGCTTCTATTCCAAGGAGCTTGTGTATTAATATTCAAATGATCTAGATCGTCTTCACATATTGGGAACCACAACAAAAGGCCCAAGTTGGCTATATTCTTTTGAACCTATAATTAAATAATCTTCTACTGTTGGGGTTGAGGTGTCGACATTGGAGAAGACAGATTGTGCAATTGTCATTGTTGGTGAATTCTTACCCCATTTGATACATGACTTTCAGAGAGAGTGCAAGTTCATCAAAGGGGTCTTCGTGATGTGGGAAGCAAAGACAAGTCTTTGATTAGTAAAATAATAGTTCCTCTTGGAACAACTGCAAAATTCTTGACATCAGACCCGATTGCAAAAGAGGTGGGCGAAACAAAAGAGTTGTTTAGATTGTTAGTATCAGAATAGAAATATTCCCCAACAAAACTATGGTATGAACCTATTCTTCAGAGTCTCTCACACAGGTATCATATAATCATTTATGCGTGAGTTTCTATTTTTGGATCGCTAAACTGACCTTACAACTCCACAATAAGGAGTTCACATGGCAGTGTCGTACCTTCATGATTAAGAATGTCTTCAACGAATTCTTTACAATCATGGTTTGCGAAGCTATTATGATCTTACAAAAAAAATATGGAGATTTTGCTACAGAGACAAAAAAAGAGGTTCATGATTTTGCTATTGCGATGGTGGATTAGCAACTACTCGAAAGGGATGAGATAATCGAGCAGCTCCATGAGTATTTACCACGAGCCCAAGTGCTCATGAAACACAATGCAGACAAGAGTCATAGGGACGCCGTGTTTGCCAAAGGAGATCTAGTGTTTTTAAAGATCAGGCTATATCGACTCAAATCCCTAAATCAAACAGTAAACCAGAAGCTATCTCTGAGGTAGTGTGGCCCGTACCCCGTAATTAAGCGCATTGGAAGGTCGGCATACAAACTCAAGTTGCCCGAAACTGACACTATTCACTTGGTTTTTCATGTCTCTCAACTCAAACTGGTGATAGGCACTATCATCCAAGGAGAAGCCTTACCTCCACAACTACAAGAAATACTTCCATCGTTCTCCAACCAGAAAAAGGTGCTAAGCATGAGACAGGTGATTGCGAGAGAGGGGCATCGGGAAATTAGGTTTGAAGGGGGAGAGGGAGCCTCCCAATTCGCTCACCGCTTGTGTCTGAGAGAGTTGTAGGAAGATGATCTTCTTCTCTGTACTTCTTCTTTTGGTGAATGTGTTGTCTATTTGTTCGGTCTAGGGGTGCTTATCAGGATGTCTAATCCTAAAATTGAATGTCTCAATTGAATACACTTATACTTTAAAGTATCAAGTCATATAACTAAAAATTTTACATCTTATTTGAGAAACATTAGTACTTTAAGATACCAATGGATGCATTTCAAAGTTTGTTGTGTTATTTGAAAAACCACTACAACTGTAAGGTAATAATTGATAATTACTTAATTCATGTAGCGCAACATATATCTACTTGATCAAAATGGGAACTACTGCGATAAGGTGTCTACCGCAAGCATGAGGTGAGAAATTTTAGAGAGTTCTGTGTCCTCTAATGTTACAAGATGTGAAATTCTAGAGAGTTTCAAGAGTTGACCGTGAGACAAGGTATCTAACTTGTTAAAAGTTGTGAAAGTTTCAAAGAGCCAAAAGCATCGACACTCAGATTGTCGCATAAGATAAACCAGATATCGATGGGTCAAGGAAAGTGTTAGTCCCCAAATCGTTTCTATAAGATATCTATAAATACTAGTGCGAAGGCTCAAGTACAAAAGCGGAAATATCTTTCTCATCCTTTACTAACCTTATATAAAAGAACATTTAAAACCTCTAAATGCACTTGTGCTTCAAACAAGTTTCCAAAACAACCATTCATCACAAGATAACAACCTTTGACCACATCATTTAGTCCCTCATCACAAGTTCATTCATCCATTCATATTTCTTTATTTCATTTTTTTCTTTCTTAGACACCATTTCACCTCCTTGAAGCACACAAACTCCATCTACTTCCAAAATTATTCATGACATTAATAGTTGCATATAAAATCATTGGCGCATGTAAAACAATTTTGTCTTTTTTAGAAAGATGCATGATGCTCATGACAAACATAAACATTGAGTCTATTATCAATATTAGCATTTTCATGATCATAATGCAATTTCCAATTATATTCATGAAATCTTCACAAAATGTAGTTACAAAATCATGTCTCATAGACCAATTTAACTAAGACCTGGCTACATACTTCAAGGTTTTAGCACGTCCTACTTTAACTTAAATTATACACTAATTTAATGGGTGTTGTGTCTTGAATATTCTATCCATAGACCAATTTAACTTAAATAGAAACTTAAGAAGAAATCAAAAGGTTCAATCAATTGTAAACTCTTATAAGAAATCCAAAGGTTTAACCAACTATAAAAAAATTAAGGAAGTCAATTTTAAAACTATCGATACAAAAATAAAAGGGTGATTATTAATTTAGCTCATGGTTATCTCAAAATTCAAAAGTAGTTCAATTGACACTTGAATTTTACCATAATGTTGACGCACATTATGTCATTATGTTTTTCATAAATTATTAATGTTCATCAATTTAGTTATCACATTTAAAAATGTGAATTTATTATTACAATTTATTATATTTCTCTCTAAGTGGTTATAATTAACCAAATTAACTAAAGTTATTAATGAAATTGACTAACGTTTTAAAACTACAAAAAACATAATGACATGTTCTCAGCTAAAACTATTGTAAAATTCAAAGTAGTTATTGTCCATTGGAGAGCGCAAACAACTTTGAAAAAAAAGGCAAAAAAGTCAGCTCATTGGCCAAGCACGATAAATGAGTAAAGCTTCATTTAGTTACTCTTCTGTGTAAGGTATGTGATATTATGATTGAATATCTGTCTTGATATGAGATGAGAGTCTTGCTCATAATAAGATCCGAGCATATAGACTAGAGTTTAGTTCCTCGTTCTTCTCTATTGTAATTTTTCTTTGGAGGGTTTATTTTCAAATTTCGATGCCGGTTTTCTATTTTGGCAATCATAGTTGTTTAATTCTGTTTGTTTATGGCACGTGTTTATGTCTTTCACAGAACTCTTGGGATTCAATTTATAGTACTATTTCATTTTCCAATAACAGCCAGTTATAGTATTATGCCATTTTATAGTAACCACTCAGTGAACTTTTACCCATCTCATACGAGGTATGCGAACCATGAACGAGACGGACCATGTTATGGGGCAGGTCAGGTGCTCTCTGAGGACCTAGTCGGTGATCTTGGTTTTCTGTATCGTCTTGGTCATGTCATCGGACGTAAATACTCTTCTAAAATGAAATTTAAGCCTATCAAACTCTTGAAATTGCTGCACACAATGAAACCATTGGTAGTTGACTGATGTAGCAAAATGTTATTCCAAGAGAAAACGACAGTTGTAGGGATTTTCTAGGATTGGTTTTGGTACAAACAAATGGAAGTGAATTAATGCCACCATATATATCTATTAATGGATCACAATCCCACATCATTCATGCATGCATGCATGCATACATAAAATTCAAATCTGAAAAGTGGACTTTCCAAACATGCACTTTGAAAACCCTATAAGAGAAAAGACAAAATGTTGAGTTCATGCTACCAACTATGTATCCGCCTCATACAGAAACATAATCAACAATCTAGAATCGCTTCTATGTCATGGCAACTCCCAATTTCTCTCCAGATCATTTTCTTTTTCTTAACAAAGTCCCGGTATTAACGATAAACTTCCCAATATTGTTGACGGGTATACGAGTTGATTGTTGCCGGGCATAAATCTCAAACACGACTAGTAAAGTCTAACAATATCTGCGCGATTGTTGTTTGTTCATTTTGAAGAAAACCGTGACAAATACTGTCATACTTGTTGGTTAATGAATGGTACAAAATGTTTATACAATGGAAGTGACTGGAATTAACACGAGAGATTAGAGAAGCATAAATGGAAATGAAATGGAGCGTATTTGGTGGAGGTATCAAAAGATGGAAGTAAAGTTATGATTAGTAATGTACTACTTTGAATCCAGATTTCGATATAGAGATTGGAAATCCGGTGACTGCTACTGGTTTTGATGAAGAAAAGAAAACTCTAATCATGTTTTTTTTCTGAAAGAAGTTTGATTTTTAAAAATTGAAACTGTTACGAACCATTGTAATGCTTCACTCTTGCTATAAAATCCATGGCTATCTCACTCTTATTTCTCATGTAGAAACTCTCTCTCTCTCCCCATATGGACACAACTGAGTCTAAGAACACTGTTTCTTATGGCCCTGAAATGGCGTTACTCAGTCTTCTGGCAGAGAGAGAAATAGACCAGGAAACAGCCATGAAAATCACAGCCCTTTGGATGTGGTTTCAAGTTCAAGGCTACGGAGAAAAACTAGCGTCAAAAATCAGCGCAAACGACGATGAAACTTTCATTTCTTCCCTCTTGGAAGAATCCATGGCTATTCTGGCTGTTTTAGACTCGTCTTCGATTGCACCCTTCCCTCCAAATCTGTTTTCAACCACTGGCACTCTCTTAAAACCTAGTCCGGTTTCTCTCTCCAAAATCTTCAGTGAGTACATGGAGAGAGTGTCGAAGGGTATAGAAAGCTTGTATAATGAACTGACTTGTAACTCGTTCAACGATGCTGAAGTTGAAATAAGAGAATTCCATGAGGAAGAAGACGTCGAAGAAGAAGAAACGGAGGAGGAGAAAAGCCCTAATGACGATGGTGACGATAATGGAGGGACTGTCTCTATCAATCCAGAAAGCAGTATTCAGTCAACCGAACCTGCAAAACGTAAGTCCGTATTAAACGCATTTGCGAAGGAATGGTTCCCAAATATACATGCGGCTCCTGAAGAAAGTAGATGCCTTTTCTTGACCTTCTCCAATGGCTACCCTCTCACTGAGCGTCAAATTACCAACTTCTTCACCAGGTAACTCTTTCTTCTTCTTCTTCTTCTTCTTCTTCTCAAATGGATCATTTCTTTTCTTGCAATCCGTTGATTTACCTCTAGGAAATTCATTCTCTCTCTTTTTTTAATCCAAAAGAATTTGGTTAGACTGCGAAAAATTCTTGAATTTTCAATAATTCTCGTGTATGTCCAGCAAAATTTGAGAACTAAACATATGATTGAGATCTTAATACATGGGATTTTCGAAAGAAAATGACTGAGAGTTGGGAAGCAGGAAGTACGGTCGATGCATAGAGAGAGTTTATATCCATTATCAGCAGCATAGGAGGGAACCGCCGCTGTTTGGAAAGGTGATCTTCACTGTAACGTACGTACCAGCGGTGGTGTTGGGCGGAGAAGGGGAGGCAAGGTTTGTGGTGGACCGGAGACCTATGTGGTGTAAGAAATGTCCGGCGGCGGAAGGGCAGGGAAAGTGATTATCTATCAGGTACCAAAAGAAAACTGATTATGTTGCAGGGATTTGGAACATGATGGTTGAAAAGTGACGAGAGGTCTGAATAGTTGTGTTCCGAAGGGCTGATTTGGATTCTGATTAATCTATCTTCTGGTCGAGAATAGAGATCGCATGTTCAATCATGCTTATTTTGATGTAATTTTCAACAGAACCCAGAGCGAAGGTTTTTCTCTCTATATCTCCCTTTCTCGGTATGGAATGAAGTCGAAGAATGAATTTGGTTATCAATGCTTGAATCACCGGGAAGAATTCAGTTACTATACTTAGTCGATATTCGTAGAAAATATTTAACCAATTATGAATTCAATACACTTTGGTCACAAAAAGGATGAACTCTCCTTACTCATAGGTCTCACAATTTATTTAATATTCTTTGTTGGCATTCATAAATTTATTTAATGAAATGAGTCCAATATATCTTGTTTATTAAGAAGACTCTATTTAGTATGTTTAAAACAATGGACGAACATTCTTCGCTCGTATGGTAGGTTGATCAGATCTTTTTTTCTCATCGATGATTGGACTAGGAACAATTGAATTACGATATTTAACTGTAACTTATCATATTATTTCCTTAGGCTTTCAATTAGTTACTATTTCATTGGTGAAAAAATCACATTGCATGGGGTACGTTTAATCTAGTTCAATTAGCTACTATTTTCAATTCATATACCAAATTGTTAGTAAATAACATGATGTTTGTGTTGGCAAATTAATAATTTATTCGTGTTTTTTGAAATTATGTATATTGTCAATATTGTGGTCCGATTTTCAAGAGTCGCCAATAAAGTAACTATTCGTCAATAGAGTCGATTGTGGTGACGGTCCATTCATAACCCTCCATATATACCATTTGATGGAAATAGTCTATATATATGGGTTGACATTGAAGGTCCCCTAAGCCTATTTTCTAATACGGAAATTACACCATCAATAGAGAAATATTAAGGTTTAGAAGTGATTTTTCAAAAGGGAAAGCGGCTGTCCCAGATTATCGTCAATGACTGGAGATATTTATTATTCTGCATATTGATCTAAATTAATGTTATATCAAATAAAGTTTTAAAGTGTTACAGTTGGTATCAGAGCCTTAAAAGGCCTCTGCCTTGACGTTTTTTATTTATTAAAGTTTTGATGTTTTCAATAAATTGAAGGTTTTATTTTCGAAGTTTTCGATTTGAAATAAATGTTATAAATCATTCGAAAATTCGATTTATAGCATTATACAATGAAAACATTAAAAAATGATGTCTGGAATTGTGAAAAATCGTTGGATATTTTATGAGTTTCTCGGATTTTTCGAGTTATAGTTTATTATCCTACTTGATATTTTAGAAAATCGCAGAAGCTGGTGTAGTTTTCTGGGGGTCATAAAGTGCATGTAGTTTTTGTATATACAGAATTCTAAAAATGTAGTTTTCTGTATATACAGAATTTTAAAATATGAGTAACCTGAGAGTCGAACCTGGCCCTCACTAATCTGGGGTCATAGGCTAAACCATTGGGCCAGACACCATTTCAGATTATGGTTTGTTTTTA
>QAOC01026081.1:25572-69825 GCA_003255005.1 Begonia fuchsioides | reverse complement strand
GACATATGTTGTGCTTGTGCAAAAAGACAAAATAATTCATTTTTCATTTTCGTATACAATTTAATTATGTCACCTCTAAGTGTATTACGAGGAATTCGTCGAAAATTAGGGTTAATATATTCCCTAATAAATTTTTCGTGTACCTCGCTATCAAACATCGATAGCGGGACCTCGTGTTGAGCCACAAATCTTGCAGCACCTTCTCGCAATCGTTCATGCGAATATAAAAATGTAGTGTCACCGCTAGCCGATAATTGTAATTGTCTTTTATCGAACGTTTGCTCGTGTGCGTGACAATGTTGATAATGTCTACGAATCGTACTAGTCGTCGATTCGTAAGCATAATTTTTGGCACAATACTTACATTGTGCTCGATTTTCTAATTTTCCTCTGACATTCATTTCGACAATTTTAAAATGCTTCCAAACATCGGACGTTTTAATTTTTTTGGGACGGGGAAGTGATGACGTGGATGCTTGTGCAGATGTTTGTCCAATTAAAAATGCCGGATTATATGTGTCAATTTCTTGAATATCATCATCGGAATTGGTAACATATTCTACGTTTCTTGGATCCATCTCGATAAAAAAATAAAAAATAAATTGATACCGTTCACCAATTACTCGGGTCGATATTGACTTGTACGTGGCAATAAATCTTTAATTCCACAAATACGAGTCCTGCAAAAAGATTAGAAAAACATTAGTTCGACGTTAATAGTAAGTTTGACGATTAATTAACAATATAGTATCGATAAAACATACCTCGATGAGTAATTTGTTAATGCTTGAATAAATCGTCAACGCATGCGAAAGTAGTTACGAGAATTGGAATTGAGAGCTCGAGAGAATTCAAGAAAAATTTTAGTAAATTTTAACACCTACATCAACCATATTTATACCCAAAAAATCAATATACCCGGTTTTTCTTTTTACACTTCATCAACGGCCTAATGACCGTTGCATTTCTGCCCGTTGATGGGCGAAATGCAACGGTCATCGGACCGTTGTCAAGCAGCCCACGTGGGCTGCTTGGGAGAGAGAGAGAGAGTAATAATTGTTGCTGCTCCAAATTCCAAATCAGTCACGCACATCTCCTTCTCCAGAGTTCAGAATCATCTTCTTCTCCAGAATCCTCTCATTGAAGACGGCTTTTTGCGAATGGTTTTCAGGTGTGGTTTCGACTCCGATGAACAGGAAGAAGAAACTAGAGCTTCGGTTTCTTCATCGTCAAGATCTCCGAACCCTTCGCTGCTGAACAAACCACTTCCGACTGAAGAAGTGCTGATGCGCACTCGAGGGATCGCTTTCCGGCTGAAGAAGTGCTGATGTGCACTGGAAGGAACAAACCACTTCCGGCGACGTTGAGCCTCATTCCTCGAGCTCGACCGACAGGCTCGAGCGAGCCAGGCTCGACACTGTTCTTGTCCGAGCCTGGCTCGGATCGACAACTACCCGAGCCAGCTCGCTCGTTTGCAGGCTCTAGGTTCAAGTGACGAACCATCGAGTTCGTCCAATGTTAGTGCACCACTACTAAAAGATCCTTTATTTTCTAGATTATACGCCGGGTCATCTTTTACGGAGTCCAGAATTAGTATGTCGGAACTTTACGTCTACCTACACGATGCTGTAGAAGAATTTTCTGATACTCTAGACCTTTTGCTATGGTGGAAATTGAATTCCCATAAATTTCCAATTTTGAGTCGGATAGCGAATGATGTGTTAATTGTTCCGATTTCTACAGTGCCGTCGGAGTCAGCTTTCAGTTGTGGTGGTCGCGTTATTGACTCATTCCGCACTTCTCTATTACCAAAAACAGTGGAGGCCCTTATATGCACTCAGAGTTGGATCCGTTCTGAATCTGAAACTCCATTTTTGTCGGAGGTATTAGAAGATTACAAAATGATTGACGAAGGTATATTTCAACTACAGGTTATTTATTAACATTGTTGTTTATTGATGTTATATTAATAAATATGTTTTATGTGTTTTTGTAGAAATTACGGAGAATGCAACCGAGGGAGACGTAGAGCCGATTATTGAACTCTAAACGACGAATTATGATTATTTTGTATGGTATGATTATTTTGTATGGTTTCTGGACTTTTGGTTTTGAATGAAACATTATCGTTTTGGATTATTGATGTATTTAGATTATGGATAGTTTTGAATTATAATGAATTATTGATGAATTGTTTTGGATTACGAACACATTTCAAAATTTTTGGATTATGTTATATGTCTGGAATATTGGATGATAGTTTGAATCTTGGATGAAATATTTTGGATTAGGTTCTCGCATTGCAGGGAAAACAGGGGATCCTCCACGGAGTCTGCTTCATGAACAATCTGATCCGATCCGATCCGATAACTTCAAATAGCTTCGGATCGGATCGGATTCGGATGGAGTTTTGGAGCCGATCCGATCGGATCCAAAACTCCAATCCGGATTGGATCGGCAACAATCCGATCCAATCCGATCCGACGCCCACCCCTAATTTAGACAAATATTTTACCCTTTTTCTCTTATAATAGACATTTAATCTAACTAAATATCCCGACTCACTTAAGCTCTCGACTTATTTGACAAGCTTGCCATACCATGAACATTTCCATTGGATCAGAAATATAAATGCATGTGCCCAAAATGAACCGAGATTCTAGTGTTTAAACTGGTTTAAAACACGAGATACAGTTTAGAAAGTAGAAACTATTCATTACTCTTAACCCATCTCTCCAATTCTGTATTGATTTGCGAATATGTGACTAACTCAACCAAAACTTCTATCGATCCCTCCGACCATGTTTCGGTCATCTTCCCCATTACTTAGAAAAAGCAAGCTACCGATTCAGATACAAGATACTATCATTGCCGTCTGGACAATTCAATAGCTAACCAGTAATTACAACGATCCAATTGCAAGAGCAGAGCTCTACCAACTGAGCTAACGAAAGAATATGCATCCTTCCTTGGTTCCATCAATTGCAAAAACCACAAAGATTAAAAAAACAAGGATATTTTATTTCAAAAAATTAAACAATGTACACTTAATGTTTTATTGATGAGCATTGAATATAGAATTATATTTTGTTATTTTTTTAGGATTCTAAAGAGTTGGTCAGCGTCTATAGTGGTTTGGTGGCTCTTTTTCAAGAGGGTAGATACCTTCTCTACTAACAACCTTTACTTTGTGGGAGAGAGTGGATTCTGTTTATTTCATAATATAAGACATTTCTTGTTTATTTATTTATATATAAATAGTTCTTGCTTTTTTATATTTCTAATTAAAAAATAAAATTGAAAATTTTTATATCATCTCTTGATTTATTATTAGTTAATTAGAAACAAATTTATTTTTATGATTAAACTAATAAATTCTTCTAAAATAGTGTAAGATTGTACACACTTATTGATATGCTTTCAATTCTCATAATCATCGATCTTAGGTCATTATTACCTTTGCATAACGCGATATCAATTATTTCTAATTAACGTGGCTCTTTCACTGAAGTAAACAATCCAGGGATCATGTGATTCAAATATAGTTATTTTCTTTTGTATTTCATTTAATCCGACCTTTCATGCAGATTTCCCAATTTTAATTTCCATTTTCGTGCCGTTGCCATAAAAGACACTCTTATTGATCAAGTTCTAGCGAGAGTTTAGTGTCGTGAATTTATTTATAATCGGGTTCATCGCTTCATACATAACAACATTTGTGGAGTGTTCGATAAGCATAGGTAAAGTCATGGCTAAATCTTCGTAACCCTCTACTTTAGATTTACCCTCATATTCTATTTTCTAATCAATGTGCTAAACATCTATTACTTCAATTAAAGTATAATTAATTAATATAAATAATTATTTATTATATTTATTTTATTTAACACGCCAGCGTGTACAGTAAAAAATTAATCATAAAATAATTTTAAATTTATCCAATTTGAGCTGTGCACGACATTTTAATAGGTAGAGAATATGTATATACTAGCGGAGATTGTAGAAATATAGTGAGAATATCATGGAAATGTGTTGCCCTCCATGCCGAATCCATGTCATGGTTCGTAAATTAAGCAGTTTCGATTGATCAAATACCATATATTAACATATTTAGGGCGACTCTTGTTCTGTTTAATGTTCTTTTTCATGTCACATATAACGCATAATGTAATTCTAGCGTACTCTACTTTTTATTATTTTATAAATTCTATGTGTAATTTAATAATTGAATATAAATATAGTTAACTATTTAAATCGATAAACCATTATCGTTCTTTGGAAGGTGTTCAAAGAATTTTCAATCTTCGAATCTCCTTGTTTAATCTCTCTGATTCTTAATTCTTTCGATAGCATCATCTTTAACGCTCCTTTAATGGTCTGCAGAATATCTTCAAAAACTAGACTCGTAAAAATAACGTAAAACCCTAATACGCATGGCCAAAAACTAGTATCTACCACATGTTACATGTAAAATATCGTACAATATCGTACATCATTAATATACCTACGTAACATACCTGCATATACTATTTAAGAACATGAACGAAAAGTAGGAAAATATCGTACATCATTGACATTCCAACGTGCACTTCGTCTTTGATTTACGCTAGTCCTTCTCATTCATAAAACTTATGGGTGAAATTTTCAAAGATGCTACATCGTAACACTAGCCTTTTTTATAATATGATTTGATAGGTGATAAATGTGATAAAATTGAAGAAACATAAGAGTTATGATGGGTAATTACAAAAGACAAATTATAAGTTGTTAGTGGAAAATTTAATTATTGGAGAACAATGACCTTGTATAATACTTCCATCAGCTGCTCTTCAGAACCCCATGAGCTTATCTAACCTCCCTTTGCCCTTTCTTTCATCTCTACCCTCTCAGCCCTTTATTCCATCACTCAATTCCTATCTACTCTCTCTCTCTCTCTATGAAGGGAAGTAGATGGGAAATGATGCCGTTGTCTCACATTGTTATGTATGCGTCACCCGTTGGTCAAAGTTGGAATAGGTTCCTACCCAAAACTAGATACTATTGTGTGAATATCAGACTATAAAAAACGACCTCTACTTAAAATCACAGAACTCAAATCAAATTCAAGAGAAATCAACTCTTCGCTAGCGGCTCATACATGATAATTTCAGGTACTTCATACCCAGTTTCCTCTTCTGCCAACACTTTCTATCTCATTTAATTTCTCTGTACTTTTCCTTGCATTACTCTCTCTGGATTCTCACTTTTTACACTGAAACTTAGTTGGGTTGAACTGTCATTTTCAGGTTGGGAGCGAAACGGGTGGCTAGCTTCCATGCTTGCTTTGCCAAATGACGAGTCCTTTTGCAGAGTAACCTTTGTTTCGTTGTCTGTTCGACCTTGAAAAATAGTTACCGTTTAAGCCTCTTCAGTACAAAAAAGGAATGTTTTAGGCAAGATATACCTACCTTCAAAGTTACTCCACCAGGAAATAAATGCTTCACCTAACCAAGACAAGCAATAAGTTGCACTAACCAGCGAGCTTTTTTAGCACTTGCAGGCTTAGTCATGGTTCGCAACTAACCAATGTTGGTTGACTGACTTGAATCAAGTAACCCTAACTCTTCTTGGTTGAGCCAAGTAGTGTGCGAGATGAAACTCTTTTTATGAAAATTCATGTCAAGTTAGAAATAATTGAATTACGGTGACCTTAAATCTTTTGTTTCGAGTCAATAAACCCTTGTTATGGATATTTTTTAGGGTTTCGTCGTCATCAAACTTACATTAGCTTGATTAAAATAATTTGTAGGTGGATTTTGGTCTTGATAATAGGTTTTTCTAAATAGGGTTTTCCACCTTATGATGCTAGGATCTACCTTACTTTTCATAAGGAAAAAATGGATCCGTCCCTCGCTCCTTCTGTCTAGGGTTTTATCCATTTTTATCCATTTCATAAGGAACAAAACTACCAAGCAACTGAGAACCAATGAAAATGACTGATATGAAGTTTTTATTATTTTCAGTTACTGCATGAATTTTCCAGCTTTGAACATTACTGACTTATTTCCTCCCAGATCATTAGTTTTACAACTTTACTCGATTGATGAACATTTAAGATGAAAGGTTATGTTTTAATTGTTGACCTCCGGGACATGTAACCTGGACGTCTCAACGGAAATGATTTTTGGAGGTCGAACAGGTCACGAATGTAAGGTGCACGCATCATAGACTTGTCATTTGACAATGTTTTTCATGGAATTCGACATCCTTTTATTTTGTTCGAAGATCCTGTCATATGTATATTTTAGATCACCACCCAGGTAATCCTCTCTCTCTCTCTCTCTCTCNGAGAGAGAGAGAGAGAGAGAGAGAGAGAGATATTAGGTTGATAATTGTACTTGGAAAGCCATCAATTGGTTAAGAACATAATATGAATTTAAAGAATGTGTATTTAATTAATCACGGGAGATCATAAATTCCAATTGCTAAAGATCTCACTTACCAAAAAAACCAATTTTTTAATTACCTTTAGATGCTCCCATGACGTTAACCACATGAAGTCATGAGCAGCTAATATAATATCGGACCAATTCAAAGCATTCATCATCGACCATTTCGTCGCATCATATTTTCATTACAATATGTTTTGATCATCCTTTCATAGACACTACATGGAGTTCATGTTCCCTCCTAAATAAATTGTCCCCTTTTAGATGAAGCTTCACTTTACTCTATCGATGTGAGATTGCAATTCTCCTGTTATGTAATGATATCTCGCAGTTGAAACTATTGTGAGCTTTAACACAATACCCTTGACCTTGAGTGCCTAACACCTTTGTTAACGACACTTTCAAACTATTATTCAGTTTTTAATTTTCATGATATAATATTGTCTATTTTGGAAGCGAATCTAGCAATCTTTTTATTAGGTTTTACTCCAAATGTATTATAGTAGCAAATCAGAAAAAAAATATAATCACAAAGCTCTTCTAATATGTACTAAGCCGTCGTATTTACAACAACTTAGGTTGTCATTGTGTTGATACTATAGATGAGTCCACACGTGTCATATTTGACTTTCTTAAGGCATTTTTCTTTTCATGTGCATAATTTTCAAAAGAATAATTATTTAATGCCGAGATGAATTTTGGTGGCATGGTAAGTTACGAATAATTAAATTTGTCAGGAATGTAATTCTAATAGTTGTGCTTCGCAGGACATTATACAGTAGTCGTGTTTTAAAAGAAGCATTTAAGAATTCATTATCAACTGCTGGTCAAAGTTCCTTTCGTGTATAAAATAATTACCCAGTTAGAAACAAGTTAAGTATGCTTGAATCTATCCGGCGACATATTCATCTGATCTTATCTTCATCTCTTCACGACCTTTAAATTTGCACTTAACCTAATTTTGCCAAACCCATCAGCTTCATCTCGATGTAATTAAGGCTTTCAACCTTTTTCCTGATTTCTTTCTGTCGCTTTTTTGATCGTTTATGTAATTGTTCTATATTTGATTCAAGCTGGTCGAGATTGAAGTTGACTTTTTGTTTTGTTCCTTTTCTTATTTTCTTGTAGCTTGTTTCGTCGGACAGAAAGTGCAGGAAGAGAAGAAAACTTCTGTGATTATGCCAGAAAAAGGAAGCACCTTGGATCTTCAAAGTTCATACATCTGTCGGGTGAGTGAACTCCATGCTGATTTTGTCAACTGAGCAGCCTTTTTGCTGGCTTGTCTTCGTTTCATTGTCTGTTCGGCCTGTTCTTGTTATGAGAAATGAATTCTTTTGTAACCCTAAAAGAACATGCGAAATTATTTGGTTTTTTTCTTCAAAATACTAAAAAGTTTTATTATTCATACAAATTAGGCCTACTAAGAGGCTACACTTTTCCAAAACCTTTTCTTGATCACGTTTTTGAACCGATAAATCTTCGAAGAACACATCGCAATTTCTCAGATGAGCAGTTTAATTTGAGAATAATATAGTAAGGGTTTTTAAAATGTTCATTTTATTCAGAATAATATACTAAGGGTTTTTATATTTCTCTTTAAAGTACTGTTACATCAAATTAGCTTTGATCTTCTAAATTTAAAAAAAAAAAGGATAATTTAACTTCCGAAAAAAGGGATTCATTACTGCATAAACTTAAGAGGTTGAAAAGACGATGAATGTGAGATAATGGCAAAGGGACTCTTCAATTGCCAAAGCTTTAGCATGGAATTCATGGCCTACTTCCATCTCAAGCAGCAACCCTCTCTCCCTTTGAGGTATATTTCTTTAGCTCTTTGAATTTTGACATATTTTTGGTCTCAAGTCGAGAGTTATCGATACATATTTCAAATTTTATCCATAAAAGTTAGAAACCTACTTCTAAATCTATCTTTACTATTTCGATCTCGGTAATAATCCGAGAAAATGTCTCGATTACTTTATTTCATAGTGAAATCCAAATTTGTTAGGTTTCACACGCACTAAAATTGCTCATAAGTGTCTCATATTTATGATACTAGTGTAACATTCTTTGTGACAAGGTACATGGTTGAATTAGGGGGATTGTAACTAAATTTTGATACGTAAAATTCGATATTTGCGGAATATATTTTTTGCACTTTCGAAATCAAATTGCTTTGAGACTTTTTATAACTCAGTCACTATTCGAACAAGTATGATTTTATGTTAAACACTCAAATTTGCAGAATTTGGAAATTATATATATTATATAAATGAAAGGGCAAAGGTAAATTTATCTCCTTAACTATGAGGGTAGAGTAGCGTATACTTCAAAATTTAAAAGTTAACAATCAACATTCTAAACTTAACATAATTTTAAAAAACATCATGTCATCGTGATTTTTTTATTTAGTGATTTTCTTCACATTAGTTAACATTATTTATCTATTAATGGTGATTAAAATTTAAACATATTATAATTTAGTAAAAAAAAATTGTTTTTCTCAAGTTAAAAGGTAAATAAAAATATAAATGTATCATTACAATATTTTTTAGAGTAAAATATCTAAAAATCTTGAACTTTGAAATATTTATCTAAAAAATCTCAAACTTTAAAATAGATAAAAGAAACCTTAGCGGGAGAAAAATCATCCCTGGCTGGTTCACTGGGAGTGGACTAGAGGGTCCCCCTTTAGTTTTGCCACACGGCCTTGAGCCGGAATGGGTCGAGGCATCAACCCCCCACCTCAGGAGCGAGGGGTGCATGCGGGGGTCAACCCTCGGGTAAACTCCTGCTCCTGATGCGGGGGGCACCAGTGGGGGTCTTGGACTCCTCGCTTCAGGAAGCGAGGTGCTCCGGCGGGAGGCGTCAGGTAGGAGGGTTAAAGACTTCCCACATCGGGGTGCGGGAGATTATCTTGCCGAAGCTCATTGTGTTTGCGACTTTGATACGATGAGCCTCAGTGATGTGTTCATTAGGACTGGCCTTTGACGGTGAATTGAGATGAGTGATCTGTCTGCAGGGATATTAGTCAGGACAAACTGCGCAAACTTCAATGTAGTTGGTCAAGTAGGTTGCAGGAAGATATTTTTATTTGACTGTGAGGTGACGATATCGGTAGCTAATTTCAATCAGATGCTCAGCTTTTAGGATGACGAGGAGGTAGGAGGATGACCCTAGAATTATCCCAATGAGAGATGTTTAGGTATTGAAAAGTAATTGACGTAAGAAAACTTACACAGACATAAAAAATTACATAAGTTTGTGCAACAGGTTCGAGAACTGTAATGAGTTGTTGTGCTTGGTCACGAGTGCCACAAAATAGATGCATGACGGGGTTCGAGAACTGCAACAGGTTGTTGTGCTTGGTCCTCTTAGGGAGCGACATTGAAACCCATAAACGTCTTCTCATCTTCACAGTCTAGAACCTCAACTGCAGATGTCGAAGGTCGTCTATCACACGCAGCTTGCCCACATGTTTACCATGCATTCTCCCTCCTCGCCAGCTAACTGATGATGAGGTCGAGGCTCGTCACTAAGACTTATCTTTGTCTTGGATTTTCTTTTTCTTAAGCCTCCGAGTTTACGCCTGATGACTGGAGGTTTGAGTCTGCTAGCAACATCTACGACTCCCCACATAAAGCGTGCAGCAATGGACCAAATAAAGTATGATTACATGCTCATGTAAGTTGATCGGTGGAAGAAAGGATGAACGTAGTCGTTTATCGAAGCTCTCATGAACTGCAGCAATAACATGTACACACGAGATACCTGTTGTGTCCCATTGGCGGGAGTTGAAGGATTGTCTCATAATGTCTATCACGCACTACTCATTCTTGTCACTTACCTCAAACATGTGATTGTCGAAAAAAAAACAACACTCGTATTACGTGAGAATTTAAGTAGTTCATTCATTGTTTCCCATATCCTAGGGGTGAGGGGATAGGTTGACCGTTCTATCTGTTCACACCTTTTGACTATACATAGCATTATAAATTTTTGAATCATTTCCAACATTGTCACTATATGTTTGTCTCTTGATAGGAAACTTTATTAAAAGACTCGCTGAGATTATTTAGACCTATATCGCACTTTGAATTCGAGAAAAATGTATGTGTTGTCCAACGCAATATAGGAATGACCCGTAAATATCCAGTAGTGATATTCTGCAATTCGCATGGTCTCATGAACTGCTTAAGTGAACTCGTACAAAAAATGAATTTGTGGATGAAAAAAAATAGTAAGCTTTAAGAAAGTGTATCCATACATATCTTTTGATGATATGATATGCGGTCCGCCCAGCCTCTTCATCTCTTTATATCTCCTCTTAGCTGCAACAGAAATCAAGCCAACGCATCTATGCATTCTAACTCCACCATTGTCACAACAAGGAGATATATTTCATCGTTCCATCTACTCTGGATGCAACAAGAAAATGGCCTTAAGTTGCACCCTTTAGAAAAAAACCATCAATGAAAATAATCGATCTCTCTTCTATCGTTTGCTACAAAAGTTGTAAATATTTTAATATTATGATATTTCATTATCATCTCTATGATAGAAGGTAAATCTCATGAAAATGACTTTTGAATCGATTAGCATACGCACTAGCAATCTATTTTGTCGATGCTAGCCGATTTTTCAGTTGCCGAGCACATGTTATTCATTTACAAAATTCTTTATTTAGACAATAAAGTCATCATTTGTCCTTAACGCGTGAAATCGTCTTAAACAATCATCTTTACGTACTGTTGTTGGTAGATGAGATTCACTTTTTTTAATCTAACATGATAACTATTTTCACAACATAGTTAATATTTTTTTTTTAAGATCTTTTGTACTATCTTACCTTGTGTGACGTATAACTTGCTCTTTATTTTAAGTGATAGTGTCAAGATTATGCATTCGAGACCCTTGTCCTCGCCTAAGTCGGGTGGTATTCTCATCACAATGGACCTAATTTCATCTGATAAAAATTGAGCTTCAACAATATTTTCATCATTATACGCTTGCATATCGTTTTCCATTTGTTTTTCTATAACTAGCGGAACTTCATTATACATCGGCTCATATTCCCAGCGACCACCTGGACCTTGGTGGTTTGCCTCTTTCTAGAATTTTTTTCATACATTTCAAAGTTTGAAGTTTTTTCGATATATTTTATCAAAGTTCAAGGTTTTTTAGATATTTTACCCCATTTTTTATTTCTTTCAAATTCCTTAAAATTCACTAATTTGACTAAAATTCCTTACCATATTAACAAATATCTTAAAATTAACAAAAAAAAAGTGATAATACGAGAAATTGCACGTACCTACCTGACAAGAATGCATATTAAAGATGAACTTTCAATCAAAATGATAGAGTGAGAAGGATTCAAGAAATTTCTTTGATATTTTCAAAGGTCTTTTATTATGCATCAGGTAGAACGATTGGATACCATAATGTATTGTTATACAAAAAAAAAGAGAAAAATAAATTGACGGAACATATAACAAAAGTGGTAAAAGAGTGCTTAACTGCAGATGCAAGAACTTCAAACCAAAATATCAATTACATGATTTTGATAGAATACTTTATTGAAAGTGCTTGGAAGTTGCA
Source organism: Begonia fuchsioides (assembly GCA_003255005.1). Lineage (NCBI taxonomy): Eukaryota > Viridiplantae > Streptophyta > Magnoliopsida > Cucurbitales > Begoniaceae > Begonia > Begonia fuchsioides. The sequence continues at coordinate 57,796 of QAOC01026081.1, read as the reverse complement.
CAAAAATATTCTCAAATTTTGATGGATTGAGAGTCATAAGAAGATAACAATTGTAAACATGTTGGAACAATTTTTGCTTCGGTAGGTATTGAGAAAGTGTGTAGGATAAATGTTTAAAATGCCATTTCCAATGATGTTTTCATTGATCATTTACTTAAATTTTTTAGATATTTGAAAGACTTAGTGTTAGATAAAACATGTATCCACATATATTGTTTTGCATAGTTTATGAACTTGATTGTCAACAATGGTCTTAAAAAAATTAATGTACAAATAGTAGAGTTCGCTATAGAAGTGAAATATGTGAAATCCTTACCTAGAATGTTATAGTAATTTAAGAGTTATATTGATATATTCAAAATTAAATTCATTAATACTATGAGCCTTGACATGTCTATTAAATAGAATTACCTTATGTTAGTAAATACTGAACAATTTTCACAGTCATTTTAAAAAATTAGGAGACTATATAAGAAATTTTATGTTGCACATAGAAGATGATGGACCGCCAACATATACAGATTGAACTAACATTCATGAATATTACAAGTTCTTGAAGGTGTTTGACGATAACAAATACAAAGTTTTAGCATCGCTGCATACTAAGTCAATATGTACATGACCAAAGTATTTGAAGTGAAAATGACCATTCAAAAAAATGGTGAAAGTAACGTGTTGTTGCAAAAAAAGTGGCCAATAGAATGCTAAATAAGATTCACATTCGGAAAGTTTTGAGAAATTCAATTGTAGTTTATTCGTATCTATTTTTCTAAATCCAAGATGCAAATGGAAAATTGTGTGATAATATAATATTATAAAGAATAATCCTTAACATAAAAAGATAGTCTATTAGTTAAGTAGTTATAATGCATGCAATTAGCATTTGACAAGAGTCACATGTCATAGCTTTTAAGCTTGTGTTTGATTTTTAACTTTCAATTTAATTAAACGCTCTCTTTTTTAAATTGTATAAATCTCTTTTGGATAATAAAACCGACGTCGTATGCAATATGCAATCCGGTGGTTTGTTTCCTCATTCTTCCAAGGGAAATCTGTGTTAAAATTCCAATCTCTACTTTCGAACTGCCCCATTCCTAATTTCTCCGATCATGTTCAAAGGTTCTGCCTTCCTTTTCCTCCTCGCCATCTTTTCCACCTTTCTCTGCCTTCCCCCTCTGCAAATCTCAGCACGAAAAGACCACATCATCGATTTCCGATCTCCCAATCTCTATCCCGAGGGCCTCGCTTGGGACCCATCTGGCCAGCACTTTCTGGCTGGCTCTCTACGCGACCGTACCATCTCCTCTATATCCGATGCCGGGGTCGTCCAAACCCTAATCTCAGACCCTGCTCTCCCGGAAAACGTCACAATTTTAGGCCTCGCTGTCGATTCCGTCAACAAACGCCTCTTGGCCGTCATCCACGCACTCTCACCGCTCTCTCCCTTCAACGCTCTCGCCGCGTACGATTTATCTTCCAACAATCGGATCTTCCTCTGCCGTCTTCCGGCCATTGAAGGCGGCAGTGAATTGGGCGATGTGGCCAACGACGTCGCCGTCGATTTCAAGGGCAACGCTTACGTCACTAACTCGGGGAATAACTTTATATGGCAAGTCAATATCAAAGGAGAGCCGTCGATCTTTTCGAGATCGAAGGTGTACACAGCTAATCCCGTGTTTCCGCACGCACAATATAGTTCGTCGGGTCTAAACGGCATCGTTTACGTAAGCAAAGGGTACCTTCTAGTGGTACAATCCAATACGGGCAAGATGTTTAAGGTTGATGAGGACGACGGTACAGCGCGGCTTGTTCTGCTGAATAAAGATTTAAAAGGAGCTGACGACATCGCAATGCGCAAGGACGGTGTCGTTTTGGTGGTGACCTTATATAAGGTGTGGTTTCTGAAGAGCCACGACAGTTGGGGAGAAGGAGTGGTTTATGACGAAATCGACCTTGAAGAAGAGAAGTCTCCTACTTCGATCACCGTGGCGGCACAGGACAGAGCGTATGTATTATATGGGTACGTGATGGAGGGTATAAAGGTAAAAGAGGCTGCGAGGGAGAAATTTGGTATAGTGGAGGTGAGGTCACGGAAAGAAAGTGGGGAAGAGAGTGTTTGGATATACGTTTTAGTTGGACTGGGTTTGGTTTATTTCTTGGTTTGGCGATTTCAGATGAAGCGGCTGGTCAACAATTTGAACAAAAAGACTCGTTAGTTTTGATTTCATTTTTTAATTTTATTTAGAATTTCCTTTTTGTAATATCTATTTTCATAGCTTTTTTGGGTCTTTTTTCAGGTCAATAATAGTTTATTTTTTTCGGTCAAACAATTTGAATAACGTGCCAAACACTATGAACCATGTGTTTAATTTTGTAGACGTCCGATATCAAATCGTGGACATCGATTTACGACAAATCTAGACGTGGCATCAACAAATTAGATTTCGAGGCTTTTGTTGCAGTGAGGCTCAAGTTGGACAATGCCCAGAGCCCAAAACGTTACCCTAGATCTTCAGTGTACTTGAGAAATTTCATATTGTTAGATTAAAATTAATTTCAGATTTTAGATTCCTAAGATATCATATGGAGTAAATATAAAATTATTCCAGAATTCTGAGTGTATATACAATTGTACATCAAATTTGATATTGAGCTCTCGAACCCGCCAACTTATTATTGACCAATTTAAATAAGAGTTCGTACAACTTTATTATTGAACCATGTCTAAAATGTGTTGTGCTGATTAACAACTAAAAACTGATATTCACCAAGTTGTTTGTGACATCTTCTGTACAGTCCAATAACTCTCATCAGAATTACCGAAGAGTGGAATGGTCGAATCATCATGGTAACTCCTCATGTGCCGTTGCCTGGCCTTCATGTTGTTTCTCCCTGCTCGTCGCCGGCTCCAGCTCGATCCTCTCGATGAGATGAGCTTTATCTCCCCAATACATTAATATCATCTTCCTTGATTATTCGTAAGAACTAATTAATTTTAACTCTGATTCAGTAATATTGGTTCATTTTTGTCTAATATTACCATGTATCTAAAATCAAGCTACTTTAATACCTGAGTTTCTTTTCATTGAATGTTGTCATGACCTGTTAGTTTAACTTAGTTTTCCGATGATGCTTCATATGTTCATTTCGTTCATAAGCTTGCCAGCCTTAAACATCGTGAAGGTGATTTGGGCAACAACGCGAAGACTTCTATATTTATAGTCCTAAACATGTTCGTGGAACATGCACTGTGTATAAGTTAGACCTTGCTTGAACTTTGGACTATGAATAAATTAGACCTTAACAATAAATAATTAAGTCTTGAACTCTTAACAATATATATATATATATATATATATGAATATTACAAGTGACGTAAAGTCGAACAATATCGATAAAAATCAACTAAAAGAAGCCGAAACCAATCGAAATCGACTCAAAACCAAGTTCAAATAAACTGAAACTACGTCCAAATTTACAAAGTTAACTTCATTAAAAAAATAAACTTTACATTGAGCGAATCTGGATGTTCGAAATTCATATTATTCAGTAAAAAATCACCTTTAAGTTGGAAAACTACAAAAATGCAAGGTTTTAATTTATATTTTACCAAAATGTGAAGACCCACTTTTATATTCAGTTCATCGGTAGTCTATTTTGGCGTCTAAGGGTTCGGCGTGACACTAAAAAGGTTCCAATGTGCTGCCACTGCTTCAATTATCAATAAAATCCAAATGAGAAAAATTTCATTGAAGACATCATTCCTGAGTTTACTTTCCATAAGTGCTCAATAAAGTTTGTCAAGCCAATGGTCTTTGAGTGAGGCTTCCAGTAGAGCATGAGCAGCAAAAAGCTGAACAACGATAATACTCGTATGATAATCCATTGTCAAAACAAATAATTGAGTGTCACAACTCATGTCGTGTGTGTTGGCGTCCATTACTTGGGAGTGTAGTGTAGTTTGGTGATGACTTATAAGTTGAGTTTTAGATTCGCTCTCTTTAACTAAAATTATGCGGGTTTAAAGCCAAAGCGAACAATATTGTGTGAGCAAATTTTTTGAGACTTGACAAATGGTACAGAGTATCGTTTTAGGTTGAAATGCGTCGACCGTATAGGGGATGACGTCAAACGCGCTCTTAAGGGAATGGATTGTGTCGATCTCCATTATGGGTGTTCAACTCACATTGCTCGGGAGTGAAGTTTGGTTAAGAAATTTTTCTCTCCTTAACCAACGTACTCGTTTTGGCTTAGCTCAAAAACAGAATCAAGCTAGTGCTGACCCAATGCAAAGTATTAACATATTTTTCAAGATTTAACAATAATAGTGTTCTCTTTTCAAAAAAATTACACCATCTAGTTGTTTGTCAAATCTAGAGTGAGACCGTTCTTTTGAATTCATGAATATCTTTCACTTAATCATCATCAGATTAAATTGGAGTAACTTAGAATGTATAGTTTAACAAAAATTCATCAGGGTTTGGAATAAAATTAGTAATGTGTACAAGTAGATGCTTTTATATCATCTAATACAACACGTTTTAGATGGTAAACCTAAAAATAAATCTTTGAAGATTGTGAATTAAAGTACACAATATTGTGGTAGAAGTACCGTGAAATGTTATGATTTGAGTCATTCAAACCAGAACGATGAGGGTGTCGAATCCTTTTAACTGGAGTTTATTGTGACGGTCTAAGTAAAATTAGTAGAGGTACATAATCTCGTTTTGATTGAAAAAGTAAAGTGTATCATGCATATAAGTAGATTTCTCTTCTTAAAAATATAAACATATTTTGAAGTACAAATTTAAAAATAAATTTATGATGCCTTTGTCCAAAAATAGTCAATACACTACTTTGAATACCCAAGTGTGTACTAGATACGTTCCAAAGTCTAAGGCTAATGGTGTAGCCCAGAAGTAACGGAGTGAGAGACAGTTGCCCATCAACATAACTAGATTACATCGATGCATGGCCTCGTCTCTCTCGCTCTCTACACGGTCCCTCCTCGTCCGTTGGTCCATCTTCCACAGCTCCTGTCCGTTGTTCACCCTACACTGTCCCTGACCTCTCTCGCTCTCTGATTGAGATTTTGTTTGCAAGCATTTATATCCTTCTCAATCACGGCATATATCGATTCGGTCCAACTCTCCACTTGCACGTGAATTTCCATCTAAAAATGTTATATATTTCCCGTCTAGGGTTTCGTAAACTTCACCTGAATTAATATTACCTCTTCGCATTCACGTTCCTCGTGAAACAGCTTCAGTTTCTGCAGAAAAATATAATTTCTACGGCCAGCACCAGATCGCTCAATTAGTTTATTATTCATAGGGTTGAGGGTTCTACGAAAAGAGACGAAAGAAGAGACATTCCTCTGTGTTCTCGGAAATTGCTTCGAAACTCATCTTTCTGGATCAAACCCAAAATGAGTTGATCTTTTAATTTTAATTCAAATCAATTTATTTTAAAAATAGATGTTCATTGATGGATTGGTCGTCCATGGATGCCCTAGAATGAAGCCACGCACACGAGGACAACTCCACACCTTCAATCTTTTGCCCCCACTTAATAACTCCCTTGTCTACTTAATTTATTATTAATTATCATGTCTATTTATTTTTCGCTTCTTCCTGTAAAAATATTGAAAAAAATACTAACATATATTATATATATCTAATTCTTTTTGTCCTCACAGGTATAGATCCATTTACTTGTAGGAATCAGAATACCTAGAAAATATAAAAATCAGTGGTCAATATTGATTTAAGTAGACAGAACAGGACAGGCCACATTTTTCTTAATGATGTTTAGCCACTAGACCTAAACGTGAAGAACAGTACGGACAAAAATGCTTCATCCATTCGTATCAAAATGGGCTCCCTTTCAATTTTGTACTGTTTTCATTGTAGATTTTAGCAGAATTTCAGTCAAAAGCTGTCCCTACTTTGCTTGGATCCTCTCTCTCTCTCGGGTTCTATTTCAATCAGTGACTTCAAAACCCTAGCAATCTATCACATGAACACATTATGGGCATCCACATGATCATGGACCCACCATTGCTTTTGCCACGTGTGCTTTGATTTGAACCATAATCTTTAAGCTTTTTACCCATCCTCATATCACTGTCATGGATCTCAGACTCAGTGCCAATCCAAAGCACTCCCTTATCTGCACTCGCCTTGTCGTTTTGTAGTTATAATTAACACAAGCTCTTGCCCCTTTTCTCTTGTCTTCGCACTTCCAACTCATAGCACAGAAAAAGGCTCTCTTCTTTAGTCGTATGTGCTCTGTGAGAGATCTGTTCTTAAAGTCGTTTCCAACTTTTCTTCCGAAAATTCAATAAAATAAAATAAAGACGGAAACAATAATACTTTCCTTTTTCTCGTTTGAAATATAAAATATGCATATGTTCTTTTAGCTCAGCAGATCATATTCCACCTATTTTCTACCCTTTTTCTCGTGGAAAAACTCCGAGAAATACGTAGATTTGAAGAGTTTTTGCGGAGTTTCGCAGGGTAGGGTTAGATCGAAACACGAAGCAAGGAATTAAGTCATAAATTTCTGCATCCTAAAGAACCAATAACTAAAATGAACTAAAACAATTATTAGACACTATAACGATTGCGACTAACTAGTAACAAGTTGGCAAACGCATAACTACAAAATCCACAAACATTCATCCCTAGATTTTCAAATAATATTTATGACCATGTGATAACGACGAAACAGAGATGGAGACATGATTAAATAAATAAATAATCCAAAATAGTTTGTTGTTTTTTTAAATCAAATCTTAAATTATGTACAAAAATGGACATCCACAAAAAATAAAAATGATTGTTGACGATAATAATGTGATGTTTATTGACCTTGTTTTCCCGAGTTTGTACCTATCGCAATATTTCTTAAATCGACATCATATTTGATTGTATGAATATGACATACACCTGTACAACTTATTGCGTAAGCTCTTTCAATGTAACTTCGATTGAATTATGGAGTCTTGATATCAGTTAGCTGACAACATCTTGAGTAGATCTGTCTTCTTCTTTTGAGATTACTTGTTCTTAATCTAAATCATAAACCCGTGTTAAGTCTTGAAACACCTTATGAATCTGCAACATCATTATATGTAGTTTAAAATATGCATCAAGTAACAACCTCGTGCACTTGTGTAAATTCATCGTCAATATAGGGTCCATTGGTACTTTTAGTACGATATTATTTGCTTTAAACTGGAGTTCGTAAAGATTTGTTATCGGATTTATAGCTCAAAATTCGTTGTACTAAAAAGAAAAACTCTGTATATAAACATCACATTCTTTTACATTTTCATAAGCAATGCAAAATCGTGATAACCACATAGGTATGACCTCAGCATTCAGAATCGACAAAATATTAAATCATTTTTATCATCACATGAGCTGTTGTCACAATCAACATCATCAGTGTTGTTATCTGAGTTAAGTGAAGAGAGTCCCTGGAATTTAGGGCGCTTGGTGCATAGTTCCCGGGAATTAGATTTCAAATGTAAAAGGGAACGATCCCATCCCAAGGAGATTGGAAAGATTGAATAAGGTCTAAATGTGGGTACTATATACATAAATAAAGGATGAATTAATATGGTAAGATGAAGAGCGCACGTGCGGAAGGAGAAAGCGCGTTTGTTTGGTTTCATGTTTCTGCAAAAACATGTCAAACACTACACTCTTCCTTGTCTCTCTCACTCTCTCTCTCTCCCCGACCATGCATGTTGTTCCTCGCTGTGTCGCCCATTAGCGCTTTCTCTCTCTAGATTAAAGAATGTTTTTGAATTATAAAATAGAAAAGTAATTGAAAACTAGAAAACTCTCCTCGTACTTCCAAATCGAGCAGCAAAATGGATGAAATCGTGACGATGAATCCGCATAGAGAGAATAGCTCTTGAGTGAACATGGTTATTGCGGTGTGCACTCAAATTCGTATATTTGCAATCTATGTACTAGGGTTATGATTTACTAACATTATTCATTAACTTTGTAATGAAACTAAACGAGACATTCACATGGATAATCCCTATTTTGGTCCAAGCAACTTGTAAATAAGTGCATGGTCCACGCTCCTCCAATCATAACAATTTAATTCATTTTAAGAAACAAAATACAGCTAAGATCCAAAAACCAAATTTAGGGTTTAATAATAATGAATTTGTAAAGTTAGAATCAGCATGTTGAAAGAGTTTAGATATTATCTTGATTGAATTACGGGAGTGGGCAAATTTAGATGAGAGGCTACTACTTTTTCCCTGCGTAGCAGACAAATTCGACATTTTTCAACGACAATTAAATCCTTCAGGAACCCAAACCAGACTTTAACTACACTCAAACGATGACGCGGACAGAGAATTAGATACCTTTTTGCCCGTTTTTTCTTCCGGCTCTTTTGAAAAAAACAGGTTTCATTTGGACTAGCTAGACGCTCACCAAAAGCCAATCTTCAATGAACTGGAATCCATTTTTCTTTTTCCATCTGCTGATTCTTCCGCCATTGTCAGCGCAATTGGAGCTTCTGCTTTATGTGGGAGCCTGGAGGGTCCCATAACATCTAAATTGGCCGGCGTTGTTCTATAGCTTGATATGCTTTAGGAGGAGAGATTACAAGCCAAGAAGAATATAGTAAAGCAGAGTGATGGGCAAAGCTATCAACATCCCAAATATGACCCTGAAAAGTTGGTATTTATGTTGAGAAATAGCTTAAAAGAAAAGGGGCAAAAATGGGCCAAGATGGAGGTTTACTCACGCTGTGTTGAGAATGGCTGGGTGGACATTATACTCTTTGGCAAACACAAACGGAACAATCCCTTGAGGAAGAGCAGCCTTATTTTTCCATCAAAACAGGCAACAAATTTAGGATATTATAAACAGTTTGAATCAACACATTTAAAATTAGCGTTTTAGAATCACCTGAACTATGGCAACATGGAGAAGGGTGCCGCGGAGGCCAACGGCGATGGAGGCAATGGCCATGACGGCGGGGCCTGTGAGGAATCGGACGGCCATGGCAAATGTAGCGACGGAGTTCCCACACGCGATTAGCTTTGGTTGCAAACCCATGAATATACCTTTCACCACCAAACAAGGAATCAAGGACCCTCCAAACGCCACGCCAAAGTACAAATTCCAGTCTCAAAAACTAGACATTGCAAGAAAAATGGCAAGGTAGAATGAATCACTCACCCAGGCTGAACATAGCCATTCCGAGACCAGCATCGGACAGTATGGAAATAGATTTCTCTATTATTTTCGGCATAGCCACGTGCCACCTACAGTTTCGTAACCCGACCGAGAATTGTAGAATCAGAAATCAAAACAAGGCCAGCTTCCAAGATGGAGGATTGAAATAGTTTGATCAGTTGGCGAAAGAAAGTAGATGATGCTTACCGGAAAGAAACAAGGGACCAAGAGAGGCCAATGAGGCTAGAATAAGTATTGGGGTTTCGGATAAGCTTTCTCCACACCATGATTAAGATCAGACGGGTCATAACGCTCGTCGGAGGCATTTGTTTGACGGAACCTGACTCTGGTGCGCCACCCGCTTTTGGATGAAGCTCCACCGCCGAGCTGGAGCCCAGCTTGTTCAACCCGGTGGGGCCCTCTTTTGGGTTTCTTTCATCTCCGTCTCCTTCTCGACCTGCGAAACTGAAGTCTTCGCCGGCGTATGCCTCCGTCTCAGGAACAGCTTCACAGAGTGACAGAAAATGTAAATATCACTGACATCAGTAAAAGTGCTATTTTTTTCTACTTGAGAATCGATGTCCCTGACCGATTAACAAAGACGGATAAAATTGTTCAAATGATTAATTAGTTTTCAAATATTGGCCAGTGTTCAAGTTAAGTAGTGGAATTTGGAGTTGCTTTGATCATGCGTTCTGCACCTTTGTTTTCGCCATTTTGGGTTTGATCAGCGACCAACATCCTGATTTCCTTGGCGCCGGGTTCAGACCGCCCAGATTGTTCGGATGTTCCGAATTCCGCCCCGCCGAATACGTGGAGCCCAGCTCTTTCAGAGACTGGCGATGCGCTGGAGCTCCAAACGAACATATGGAGCTCCTTCGCGTCATGGCTCGCTTTGCTATTTGGAGCTTGCTGAGGCGGCGCCGGCTGGGACGCAGGCTGAGGTTTTGAGGCACTCTTCGTATATTCGGGATTTGGAGCCGGATATGACGTCGTCCCCGGTTGACCCGGGTAGAATCCGAATCTTGGAGAAGTTGCAGTCTGCTGGGCGCTCTCCTCGAAATTGGACGGCCTCGGAGTCGGCCCTCGGGAAGATTGGACGGAATACAAGTCCGCCGGACCGAAATTCGATAGTCGGCCAGTAAAGCCTTGGTATCCCATCATGGAATAAAAATCGGAGTTGTTGAAATTGGAACCTCGAGGAGTTGGATTCCTAGAAGAGCTCAGGCTGTAAATCTCGGCCCCGGTGAGGTTTGACGGCCGAGGCGTCATTGCCGGGAGGGAACACGGACCGAGAGACCTCCTCGAAGCGTTCGATTTCCTCACAGTCACGTGAAGCTTTCCATCTTCCCCGATTTCGGCATTTGTTTCTAGAAAGTCCCGACCGTCGAGAGAGACGACATCGGAATCAACCTTGAACGAAACAATCGAAGCTGCGGTTTCTGGAAATTGCTCCATTATCAGAAGCTTGGCGCCTCGATACTCAAAGAGGAAGAGTAGAAGCGTATACCAGATAATACACTGCAACACAACAATCTGAACCATTAAGCTTCCGGAGTAGTCGCCGTACATGCCGATCAGCAACGGAATCCCCATCACAAGAGTGTTCGGAAGCGTGGAGAGAGAAAATATGGTGATCATCCACTCCAGGCTTCCGTTTTTAGAGAAATTAGTCCAGATTCCAAGAACAAGGAGCATGATGATTTTCTGGAGAGTATCGGCGGCGACGAAGCGGAAATTCATAGCATAGGGATCATTTGTAGATATGAAGTGAAAGGAAAGAAGAGGAACAGCGAATACAGCGACGAAACGGTTAATGCCGGAGCACTGATCCGGAGAGAAGATCTTCCACCACCGAACAGAGCCATAGGCCAACATCATGGCCACATAGAGCGGAATCACCGCCGTCATGACGGAGTAGAAGTCTCCGCCGGTAATCATCTTCTTCGAGAAATGAAAAGCGTCCGATGCTCAGGCTCAGATCTTGCAGAGGAAGATCAAGGACATTGAGAAGAAAACCGTTGTGCAACGAACTGGCTCAGGAGCTTCTGATCTCGATCTTACAAACCAAACGTCACTCTGAACTTGAACCCGCCCCTGTACACGGACTCTTCTTCGCATTTATAGTCACAAAATTAAACTTATGCTGAAAAATAGACGACACAAAATTAATTTCAACTATAAAATAAGGACCGTTGGATCAGACGTGGCAGGAAGGCGGAGGTGATGAGGATTGAGACGGGGACGAGGTGGTGGCATTGTTTGCGTACAGTGAGTTGTAGGGTATATTTTGTAGACTTTCAGGGCTGTTCCGGGACCAGTTCGAATCCTAACCAGGGTTAGAGTACCGATTGTAACCAGATATCCGGGTAAACTTTGGACACTCGTGTTTATCACGTGGCTTGGCTTTATTAAATACGAGTATTGGTTCGAGTTGATTTGATTTTTCAAAAAAATAAAACCAAATCATTAGATTATAATATTAAATTTTTTAGATTAAAACCAGAGCACCAAACCATTATGACCAAACTAAATTTTAAATATTAATCTTTCGCATTAAATATATTTAAAGTAAATTTAATATAAATATATTATTCTTCAATTTTATTAGCCATCTCAGTCACTACTTTTTTATTTATATTTTTTTTATTTACAACGTAATATAATATATTAGAATCTTAATTTAAGTAATTGTTTATCAAACATCTAAAATTTCCTTATGTTTTATGAAACAGTAAATAAAAGTTATTTAGCTGATAAAATAACAAATAAATGACTGAGCAATAAATTTCATAATGAAAATAAATCAAATTGAAAGCTAAATTACGAAGGGGGTAGTGAATGTCATAATAAAAATAATTTCACTTGTGTAACACGGTAAAAAAAAAAATATTTAATTTTGCTTATTTATGTGGACAATTACGGCCTCATCCAATTTTCGTGTTCAGTATTATTAAACTCGCGAACCAGATTAATGATCATCTAGTGTTTCTATAGTTTTAGTTATAATTTACTAATGAGAGGTATTAATTAATCGACGAACATCGTTAAAATTAGTAAAAAAATGTGATGAAAAAATATCTGTTGCAATTATGGTCAAATTCAAAGTATTCATAGATGATTTTTAAAGTTGAAGATATCTGTGCAATTATGGTAAAATTTAAAGTGTTCATAGATGATATTTCATTGTATCATTTGCTATTTATCCAATGTATATCGATTCTCAGCAAAAGATTAGTATAGTTGTTTTAATTCGATAAAAAAGCATGATAACGTTGTTCAAATAATGATGATTATATTATTGTTGTTTTAGACTAAAGTTTAGAATATTGAGAATGTGTTGGTAACAATGATGATAATATTAATAATACCAACAATTATATGAATTTATCTCCTAACGACAAAAACTCCTCCCAACTTCAACTTTAAATTATCTCTCAGAAGACATTGATTCCGATTGGTCGTCCAAGTAATTATATAATTCTATTGTCGATGCTCTTCAATTAGTACTAACTGCCGAGTTACAGATGGATAGATTCCATCAAAATTTTAAATTATCTCTATTTTTAAAAATAATTAATGATAAATCAGGTACCATTATCAATACCTTGGGGGAAAGCTGAGGATAATCAGGATTAGATATGCATTAAAAAATGAAATCATATCCCAATGAACTCGAATACTATGATTTGAACTATGATATACATATTGGTGTCGTTTATTTGAACTATGATTTTGTTTTTTCGTATTCATAATCTACATTTGCTTTATGGACTTTCTTCGATCGGGTGTTAACTCTTTATGAGAGTTAGGGTCTATACAAAAAACACTACTAGCTCTTGATTTTGTACATGATCATATGATCATACACAAACACGATAACGAGTTTGAATTAAAGAATAATAGAGCCATCTGTAGTAAAAGCAAGCCGGACAACGAGCACTAGTAGTAGGGCAACTCGACGCGTCTACAATTGGTCCAAAAAGATCAAAGGTTCTTCGCCTAAGCTTAGTGATCATCATTCTTAGATATATGTACATCTAAGTCTCATCTCTAAAGGTTACTCATTGATATTTTTCCCGTCTACCGTCATTATCGTTTGGATCGAAAAAGAAATCCATCGTCTCATCTTACTATAGGAATACCTTGATTTTGTGTTCTCCTATCAATTATCATACTAGTTTGGAACAAAGGCAAGCATGCATCCACAACACGAGTGAAGTGCATTAACCCGAATGTCGATTGCCCATAGAGAGTCAAAAGGGCAAGAGCAAGATCAAGCTCGGCGCCGGCTGAAGATATCTCTTATTTTATTTTGGTCTGTCCGTAAAACCAAACCGTTAGGCTCGTCCGGTTTTTTTATTCGTGCATGAACGGTGCAACCAATGAAGAAGTTGATTTTCTAATAATAAATAGGGTTAGATCTAACATATGCTCCACTATTCATGGAAATTGAGGGTTAGTAACCAATAACATCCACTTTGGCATTCTATTCGTGGCAATGATAATATTGTCTACTCTAGTTTCGTGGCTTCGAAAGTTACAAAACCCTAAAAAGTAGGAACAATCCCATGGCTCGAAACCGTGCATGTGATGGTGCAAAAGCCCTTTCAACTTTCAAGTCTAGCATTGATTAGCCCTATAAAATTAGGGTTTCCCAAAAGCCAAAAAGACATTCAACTACACATTATGGTGTTCTATGAGCGCAATAAACCACGCTTTTTGTTAATTTTTCTGAAGTTAATTATATAATTTACTCCGACTAAAGTTACACATTAAAATTTTAAGTTAATAATTATGTTTTTTTTAATAAAATAATAATCCCAAGGCTTATACTTACCAATAGAAATGAATGTAGTCACACGAATGGTTATTTTAAAGGCAAAATAAGCATATTCAATGGGCATGTGACCTACTTGTATGACAAAGGGTTTGGCCATGACATGGACTTGGAGATAGGGGAAATTAACTATGATCTCTTGGTTCGAGAATTAAAATTAAGATAATCGAACCATTTCTTCTATTGCAGCCTACAATCCGAACTGGGTTATTCACATTTCATTTGATGATCAGCGGCAAATTGAAAGCTAAAAGTCCTCTTAAATTAGATTGATTTATTCGAAAGATTTCGTTTCAATTTTTTATTGTTTCTTATAAATATATTAAATTAATTAAATTTTCAGTTAAACCACATGAAGAACGTTGCTTTGAATAACTGATTTTCCTTTTTGTTAAAACAATAATTTGACGAATAAATTTGTAAAAGAATATAGAAAATACCAAATTTAAGAGTTATAAAAAAAGTTAATTCGATGATACACAAGTATACGAGTAAAGTGGATGAGTAGAAAGTGTCCCTCGATCACGTTGTGGTTGTGGGCCATTTGGCTAAAAGAAAAGAAAAGAAGTCATGTGAGGAGAGGTTTGCAGCAAACGTGACCACCGAGTGATCATCACTTGTTGATTAAAATTATTTATTTTTAAAATACACATAATATGTCAAACAGTAATGTTAATATGTGTAATAAATATATTAATTATTTTTTACAATTTACAATATTAACTGCACTTCTTTATTTAAAATTTAAATTAACGTTTGATACATAAACTTATTTTTTAAGAAATTAAGCGTAAACTTGCTCAAAAAGTATATCATCGTTTGGAGAGATGTTACATGAGTGGGAGAATGAAAGCTCAAGTTGAGCATTGTTCAATACCAGCCAGCTTTGGAGCCAAACCTAAACCGAATCGATCAAGATTTTGTTCTAAACACAACCAAAAATCAACGAGCAACCAATTCATGACCGATCTTCTCTTCTTTTTCTCAATCCATGGATGATATCCTTCCATAATTACGGAACGATAGGGATTTTAAAATATTTTTATGATAACCGAGCAAGTATATACAGTGAAACATAAAATTAGAGCTGGACAATTCTAACGTATACAATCAGAATCAGAGAGTTAAAAGAGCTAAAGCTTAATCACCTAAAAGGCAAAGAGGCTGCCTCATGCTAAGCTCCATTTTAAGGCCAGGAAAACGCTCCAAATCATGAGAAGCTTCTAAAATTCTCTACACGTTAAAAAGAATCATCAATATATAATGAGTAATCAGGAAAAAAACAACCCGAACAACTAACTGTGAGAAAAAGAATTTACCAAGGCTGCGAGATGTGCTTCCTGTAGAATATTCCCGTCTATTTCCAATCGTGCAATGGGAAACTCGGGAAGATGTCCCGACTGTTTCTTTCCAAGCAAATCGCCAGGTCCCCGTAGAATAAGATCAATATTCGCTAAGTGAAAAGCATCGGATGAATCTTCTAGAACCTATGGTAAAAAACAATATAAATTATTAGCATTAACATATACCCAAATCTGAATATTGTATGATTAGTACAATTAGTAATCTTAGGTTTACTATTTTAACTTACTTTCGGACGTGTCAAGTTGTGATTGATCTAGTTAGAATGTATTAATTGGTATTATAATTAAAATAATTATTTATATCATTTATTTCATCAATTACACCTTGACACGTCTGAAAATATGTTAATATAGTATGTTAAGGAAGTAAACCTAGAATTATCCTTATTATAATTTAACAACCTTCAGTCGATTTAGGCCTCCAGCAGTAGATGCTATAAAGATGCATGTAGAGTTCTTCACACCACGTCCAACTCGTCCCCTAAGCTGGTGCAGTTGTGCGATTCCAAATCTTTCGGCATTCATAACGACCATCATGGATGCATCTGGCACGTCAACGCCGATTTCGATAACTTGTGTGGAGAGTAGAATTTGAGTTTGGCCATTTCTAAATTTTCTTAAGGATTCCTCTTTCTCATCACTCTTCATCCTTCCATGCAATAAACCACAATTGTGTCCCTTAAATCTGTTAGAAATGGATTCAAAATCAGCCGAGGCTGCACGAAGTTGAGGCAGCTGTTCAGATTGTTCAATGATTGGATACACAAGATACACCTTCCCCCCTTCTTCTAACTCTTTCCACATCATCTATAGCAAAAGAACATGAATCAAATTAGGAAGATAGCTAAGTAAATTAACAAATTCATGCAATAAACAGTTATAATTGTTGACTTAATAGAATAAATCACAAAACGTGGCCCTAAAAAATGGAACAGTAAAAGGGAGAAAAGTGATAGAGTAATTAACTAATAGCTTATGTTTTGAATTGAAAGATATCAGAACTTGCGACCTAAGATATCATTTGTCTCATGGTCCCAAATTCAGGAGTACTGACCATGGCGTTAGGGCGTAAACATGAGTGAAAATGTTAAGACATAATCGATGACATGGCTAAGCTCAAAAATCACTATAACATAAATTATTTTGTTGGAGTAGAGCTTTAGACTAGAAGATCTGGGGTTATTTTCTGGGTTTGAGCCCTCTTTTTAGCTATCCGTACTTTAAATAAATAATTTTTCTGCATAATTGCAGTTACTGATCAGGAACAAAACTACACTACAATTCAAAGATACGCACAAAATAGAAAAAAAGAATTTTCATATGTTGAAGGGAGAGGGAGGCTGTTTTTGGGGAATTCCTTACAGAGAGAGAGATGTGCCACTCCTAAGGTTATTATTCATTGGTATTTTGTGAAAATTTCTTACCCATTTATCAATAAAATAACAAGGTAGAGACAGATCTTGGCTTGGTAAATGAAGTACTAAATAAAAACGAAACAATACTACGTTCTTATAGCCATTCATGCTTAAGAAATCAATTAACATTGAACATTAACAAGGAAAACCAAGACCTCACCTTGTAGACTTCCTCAAAGCCATCGTCAGTGCCTTCAACAGTAAACGTTTTTACTGGTGTTCGTCCAGGAGGCAAGTCAGTTATCTGAAATTAAGGGAAATGAACTACTTTAAGAAAGAAATGTAATGAATTTCACCAACTAAATTCATATTGATAAGGAAAAGAATGAACACATACACCCCCGTGAAAGGGAGGTTCATAGTTTGGCAAGTTTAAACATCTTGTAAAGTCAACAAACTGATAGAACATCCTATTCGCGATAAGTTTAGGACAAGAGAGTCGCTGGAAATGGCTTTGGGGAGAAATAAAACTTGAACTAAAAAAGCGGATAAAAGACGTAGGACCTTACACGTCACACTTTATTACAAACAAGCAACATTAATGGAGTAAATAAATATAAAAATCTAAAGTGCAAGATGTGTAAGCAGCTTTAACGATTCAATCTCAAATGAAAAATAAAGTATTGATGAGAGAGGAAGCGTAGAATACTTCAGTAAGGGACATATCCCCATATAAAGCCAGAGCAAGTGTCCTCGGAATAGGAGTGGCAGACATAGCAAGAACGTGAGGTGCCATTTGGAAATCACCCTTTGAGGGTCCATCAGAATTTTCACTTGCCATTCTTGAGCTTGTGGAATTGAAGTACAGCTGCAGAAGGGAAAAACCAAGAAGTTTCAAAACCAACTAAAGGTTAATGCCAAAACTGAAGGAAAATTAGTCCTTGTGAAAGAATTCGTCAATTATAACTTCAAAGCTTGATAGGATGTAACGATCACGTTTCTAAAGAGAAAACCACAAAAAAAAAATGCTGGATTATTTATGTGTCTTCAATGTGCTGGATGAAGTTAATTTGTCAAAAGACAAAGGAAAGCTGGCATTCTCATTAAACTCAGACAGTATTTTACAAATGGCTTTGAATTTCGATTTAAGACAAAATATCATCAGAAATACATAGAGTAAAAGAATTTGGAAGCAAACCACCTTACTGTTAAACCTCCCTCTCTGAATTACACCAAAACGATGTTGCTCATCCACCACACAAAGGCGTAGAGCAGAGAACTCCACATTTTCGGATATTAAACTGTGGGTTCCTATGACCAGAGAGATCTCTCCCATTTGCAATCCCTGTCAATCCCTAGTTCAACCTCAGGTATCACAAAGGAATTGAAAGTTTGAAAAATAGACTAGATGAACAAATGCTTACTTGTTTAATCATCCTTGCCTGCTTTACTGGGGTTGAACCTGTAAGTAAAGCAACAGAAGGTTTAATCTCAGTCTCTTCCATGTTCTTCAACAAACTAATAAAATGATCATGATGCTGGATGGCAAGCAATTCTGTTGGAACCATCAATGCTGCCTAGAAAAAAAAGATTTTGTAAACTGTGTTATTGCACACATCCAATAAATTCTAATATAAACTCCTAACACTCGAAGTACAATTAACTTTTCCATAAAAATAATCAAACAACACCATAGAAGGATCGAAACTATGAATAGCTAACCTGATATCCAGAACCTAATACTTCCATACACGCTAAAAAAGCTACAACTGTCTTCCCACATCCAACATCACCCTACAAAACAGATATCTGGAGTCTCAAGACATTTGAGCAGCACTAGAACAAAAGTATAATAAGGATGAATTTAAAGATCACATATAAAAAAAGGTATTAAATGAATGCAATCAATCAGACCTGCAAGAGCCGATTCATAGGGATCTGTCGCTTCAAATCCCATAGAATTTCTGAAACGGCATTGAGCTGACTTTCAGTAAGAGAATAGGGAAGGGCCTTCAAAAAGTTCTTCGTCAGATCACACCACCCCATCATATATTCAGAATTTAATCGAGGTTTCCTAAACTTGTCCAGTAAACTATCTTTCTCTAATTGTGTACCAAGACCTTCCAGCATTTGGAATAAGCGTCCCAACTATTGAAAATATAAAAGTCGGGTTGGTGTGAGTCACAGGCCAACTTATTTTATTTATAAGATGCAAAATTATGTAGTATTAGTAAGAAAATAGCATGATTTATAAAATACAACTAGAATAACCATTGTTTTCTTTGTATTAGAAACGAACATCCATGGAAAGAAAAAGGAACACGATCACGGTAAGGGAAAGACCACACATACTCAGCAAGGTGAGCTTACACAGAAGCCATGATTTTTCTCTTTCTACAAAATAGTAACGTCATCCTATTTGTGCCAAAGATAAGATTATGAGTAGGACATTAACCAATTCCCCCAGCTAAAATCATTTAAATACTATAGATATATGATGCAGGAAAACATTTCCTATTATATTATATTTATTTTCAATTAATTTAATATTTAATTTTTTAATGAGTTATTTCCAAATATTAAATTTTCATATTGCAAATTCACCTGCAGGTAGAAGAACTCGTCAAATATAAGTCTTTTGCGAGCCCAATCTGCGTCGGTTATATTCTTTGGTTGATGAATTCCACTATATGCCTGTTTCAGCAGAATAATTCAGCTTACAAATAAAACTACGAAAAATTCCAGAAAAAAATTGCAAACAGAAGAAGATGTCAACATATACGGGAATTCAAATATTAAAACTAAAGGAAATATGCAATGACCAATTTAATCTAAAATCAAGCGTCACTCAAGAACCAAGAAATCCAAAAGTCATTAACCAAACTGATGAAAGAGGATCCTTAGTACCGACTTGTTTGATTTTACTAGTTTCTAGAACGCCTCTAAAAAAGATATCCTGAAACAAGGTAACTACAGCATGTCTTAATAGAATAGAAGCTGATTACAGGAAACCAGTTCTTTTACAAAATAAACTTGTCTGCTTCTATAGTAATATCTTTGTTATCTTAGAACAGAGCCGGTAAACTAGCCAGCTGGCTCGTATTTTTGTCGAGCCGAGCCAAGCTCGGACCGGAACAATACCGAGCTTGGCTCGCTCGAGCCTCTCGCTCGAGCCCGAGCCGAGCTCGCCGAAAGAGGCTCGCGAGCCCGACGAGCCAAGCTTGGTAGGCTCGCGAGCCCGACGAGGCTCAACGTCTCGCATCGTCGGGCCGTCCGTCGTCGCCGATATCGTCGCCGTCTGTCGTCGTCGCCTCGCCTCGCCTTGCCGTCCGTCGTCGCCAGATCTGGTCGCCGTCTGTCTCGTTGTCGTCGCCGCCTCGTCGTCGCCGCCTCGTCTTCGTCGCCGCCTCGTCTTCGGCGTCGCCTCGTCGAGGCATCGTCGAGAAGGAGGGAGGGAGAGAGAGAGAGAGAGAGAGTTTGAGGGGGGACCTATCGGCTCTAGTCCCAGGTCCCCCCCCCCCTCTCTCTCTCCCTCTCTCTCTCTCGCCAGCAGAGCAGTCGACGTGGGCTGCTTGCAACAGTCTGATGACCGTTGTAAATCGGGAGGGGAGAAAAAAAACGGGTATATTTGATTTTTTGGGTATAAATAAAATTGATTTGGGTGTTAAAATTTACCAAAAATTTTCTTGAACTCTCTCAAGCTCTCAATTCCAATTCTCGGAACTACTTTTGCTTGTGTTGACGATTTATTCAAGCATTAACAAATTACTCATCGAAGTATGTTTTATCGGTAATATATTATTAATTAATCGTC
This sequence comes from Begonia fuchsioides, assembly GCA_003255005.1. Lineage (NCBI taxonomy): Eukaryota > Viridiplantae > Streptophyta > Magnoliopsida > Cucurbitales > Begoniaceae > Begonia > Begonia fuchsioides. The sequence goes on along the minus strand of QAOC01026081.1, from coordinate 37,208 downwards.
AAACTTACTATTAACGTCGAACTAATGTTTTTCTAATTTTTTTTCAGGACTCGTATTAGTGGAATTAAAGATTTATTGGCACGTATAAGTCAATATCGACCCGAGTAATTGGTGAACGGTATCAATTTATTTATTATTTTTTATCGAGATAGATCCAAGAAACGTAGAATATGTTACCAATTCCGATGATGATATTCAAGAAATTGGCACAAATAATACGGCATTTTCAATTGGACAAACATCTGCACAAGCATTCACGTCATCACTTCCCCGTCCCAAAAAAAATAAAACGTCCGATGTTTGAAGCATTCTAAAATTGTCGAAATGAATGTCGGGATGTGCCAAAAATTTTGTTTACGAATCGACGACTAGTACGATTCGTAGACATTATCAACATTTTCACGCACACGAGCAAACGCCTGATAAAAGAGAATTACAATCATCGGCTAGCGGTGACACTACTTTTTTATATTGGCATGAACGATTGCGAGAAGGTGCTGCAAGATTTGTGGCTCAACACGAGATCCCGCTATCGATGTTTGATAGCGAGATACACGAAAAATTTATTAGGGAATATATTAACCCTAATTTTCGACGAATTCCTCGTAATACACTTAGATGTGACATAATTTTCGACGAATTGCATCTTACCAATTAAAATATTGTGATACTCGATCATCATCTCAAGTCGATAGTACTTATAGCGGTGGATCCGGGTTTGGAGACCCACTAAATGACGATATGGAATCGATAAACGAGAAAGTTGATGGCGACGTCCATCGGTTTGGCTCCGATCAAACGGAACTAGAGACATATTTAGATACGCGTTTCGAAATTCCTCGTGATACGACATTCGATATCTTGAGTTGATAGAAAAATAATTCGGAATTGTATCCGATACTTTAAAAAATGGCCCGTGATTTACTAATTCCTCATGTTTCAACTGTAGCTTCCTAGTCGGCTTTTAGTGCGGTTGGACACATTTACGACGATCGACGAAGGAGTCTTGCACTGGATCTCGTGGAAGCACTCATATGCATGAAGGATTGGAGCGATGTCGTTATGAGAGAGCAACAACGAGATGATGAACTCGAGGAAGAATTCTAAATTTTGGAATTTGACGACTAAATTTTTTTTAAAGTTTACATATGTATTGAGTATTAAATATTGATGCACAATATAATTATTTTGGTACAATGTTATGTAATTTTTCAATAAATGCTATGTAATTTTTTAAATTTTATAATGATTATTTTTTGAATTTCTCATTACGCTCGAATTGTTCGATTCGTTTAAGCTCGGCTCGTTTTTGGCTCGATTAGGCTCTGGAGTTGGGCTCGCTCGGCTCGAGGCTCGGCTCGAATAGCTCGAGGCTCGATAGGTCGTTCGAGCAAAAAATTTTCGAAAAAAAGCTCGACAAGCTCGGCTCGATTAGGCTTGACAGGCTGGGCTCGAATAGCTCGGCAGGCTCGACGAGCCGGCCGAACCCGAGCTCGGCTCGCTCGAGCCGGCTCGTTTGCCGGCTCTATCTTAGAATACCTTCAAGAAAAAAGAAAGAAAAAATCTCCTTTTAACCTTCTTTGTAATACTTTTAGAACCACAAAAATTTAATGAGTATTTTATCACAATATCTAGTTGTAATACTTCGAAGTTCAGCTTTGCTTCAAACCATGAAGCATTTGAGGAAAAAAATTTTACATAACCTACTTACAATGGACAAAAATGGAAGACTCAATAGTTCATGAGACAAGAGGAATGGATGAGCAATTTAAGTTAGAAAACTTGCTTAATGTTATTACCAGATTTCAATCTATCTGAGGCAACTCCACAGAAAGCAAATACCAACGGAATCTAAAGAAAACACAAACAATTGAAGAATAAGACACGATCAGAGAGACCTGCACTATTGCACTTTATTTTCCACAACTTTCTAACTACATTAGACCCTCTTCTGCTTATAATCATTCGGAAAACCTCTTCCCCAACTTGTCCCAATTCTTCTATACCCTTCCCTGCCCAATAGCTATGCTACCATGACTACCTAAATTACCATGTATTGCCTCTAATCCTAATTGTTTTTCGCATTTTCCCTTTCCTTCCTCCTTGTATAAGCCATTTTGACAATAAGCTTATCAGCATCATTATTACAAAGCAATGCACCACAATAACACAACCAAAACCACTGTAAATTATAAAGTTTTTGTTGGCAAATGATAACTCATTGAATCTAGCCAGTTCTAATGCATCACAGAAAACCAATTGGAATGTTGCTTATAAAACTTCCTGTGCTGATGAAATTGAGTCTGAGTCTCCTTATGATTTCTTGAACGGTAATCTACAGAAATAGGTAAGAGACAACATTATATTACATACTAAGGATGAATCACAAAACTCCATCAAGGATAATGGGATAAAGAAATGTAAACTGGTAGTAAGTGTTGGTTGTTTTAGTGTCAAATAAGGCATTTTGACACCTACAAGGAATTCCAACAAGCAAGGGTCGACCTGTCCGAATGAGTGTCGACCAGACATTTCAAAGGCAAAAGTTCTAGAGGACAAGCGTTGGTCGCACGCATAAAAGGCGAAAATTCAAGAGGCGAACAAGTATCGACCAGTATGAAAAAGTGTCAACCAGCTGAGGAAGTGAAGATTACATAGCGCTGGAAGTGTCGATCAGGGCGCTAAAACTGTCATCCATAACGGTAACAAGGTGGCGACCGCTGAAGCATGAAGTGTCGACCGGAGTTCCAATGACTACAAAGTTCAGTCTACGACAGTTTCGAAGGTGTTGACCTCAAAAGTACAAGTGCCGTCCGCAACAAGGACAGATGATTAGAAATCACAAATATAAAAGCATGATCTCATTTGAAGGAAGAATTTTTCAGAGAACTAAAACTCTGCCAAAATTGTCAGTGTGAGTTTGCATATTATAAAATCGAAAGATTTCTATTGCCAAAATTGAGAGAAAGAGTATCACATTTCAAAAAGAAAAGTCAAAGTATAAGAGTTGTTAGACACTTGTAAGTCAATCTAATGCATCATTGTGCGACCAATGGAAGAATCTTCATGATACTGTCTTGGAGCGCAAATATAACTAGGTTTGTCGAACTGCATTAACAAATAATGTGTATAATCTCTTTCTCTCTCCTTCAAAAATATTTTATCACAACTAGTCACTTAAGAAATTAAAATTATAAAATTACTTAAGAGATTGTCAACCTAAATCACTCTCGTCTCTTAGGTTGAATATCAGTCCTACAAGAAGCACTAACAAATCAAATTAATTCACAAATACCGATGAATAGTCAAAACAATATTTTCATGTGAAAATAACAATTAAAATCGGATGCTAAAGGTACAGTATTTTCAGACCTGCCCACATGCATAACCAAACACAATTTTAGTATCATTATGAGAAGTAAACTAACCTCACGAAGATTTAGTAGCCCGAATTCTTTAGTAATTGTTTCTGGAACGGGATCAATATTAGCAGGTAAGTCTTGTATTGCTCTGGATTACAGGAGGAATTTGTAAGAGTCTACAAATACTATTATTTCCAAGTTCAATGAACTAAAACTAAGGAAAAGTGGAACTCTACAAAATGGTTGAAAATATAACAAAATCGAAGAAAAAAGTCATTGACGAAAATATGACAACAATGATAAAGAAAAAGCTTTCGCAAACACCTGGAAATAATATCTCTAAGTGAATCAGGATGTAATCGTCCCTTTGAAGGGTAAATGGGATACAGCGTCTCCTTATCGTGACAAGACAAATCTTTTTCATCTTCAAGCACGTCGATAGTATACTCTCTCATTTCATAGTGATCCTTAGCAGACATTTTTCTTACCTACACCATAAAAGAACTAATTTAGTTGCAAGACCTTACCGTGTTATTCTGTCCTTTCGAGAAGACAACTCCTAAAAAAAGTTTTTCAAACAAACAGAAATGCAACATTGGGTAAAAAGAACATGAATGAAATAAATCCTATAATATATAGCTTTCAACAGTAATTTTGTATCAGCAATGAAATCATAATTGACTGTTCGTGCTCATTTGAAATTTATATTGATAAGAAGTCATTGAAAAGTGGAAAAAAATATCAAGGAAACAAAATCCCACTTCACTTACATGCCTATGCGTACTTAAATAATTCTCAAATATGATAAATTTCTAAATATTGTGATAGGAACAAGAATTGATCCAAATGAATTGTTCACACTAAAACGTAAAATGAATAAATACACTTGAGGACGGCTTTCTACCTCTGCGTTACACTTTCTCAATCTATCTTACATTTTATTTATGAACTTACTAACTCATAACATTTCCTAACTGCCACTTATTTCTATTAACTACCTAATACTAATTACAATTGATTGTTATCATTTCTTCTCCCCTAAAACATATTTTGTCATCAAGGTAAAAAAACAAAAAATTGACTTCCCATACAAAGAGGTTGCTTGAAATATTCTCAACCTTACAATCAAGCTCTATGTCCTTCTTGAGAGATTTGCACGCTACCTCTTATCCCAGAAGCAATTTTTTCTCATCTTGTCTTTCTTGATGTTACGAAAAAATTGCTCACCTTAGGTTATTCATAGACCTTAACTTTTTCATTGGTGTCTTCCTCCTTGCATCGGCTGTCTTCCCAACTACCACCATCAATCAAGATCATCACTAGAATCACTCCAACAGACAGACGATAAAAACCGTAAGGAGCCACCTAAGATGAACTACAGACTTGAATAATCATGCCTTCCTCAGCTTTGCTGGCTTTGTTCTGATTGAGCGAACGTCAGCTTCTGAAGGTTTCCCCCTTTATCTCTCTTTCTTTTTTCGTTCGGAACTGCCTTCAACCCAACAATAAATCCCCAAAGCAATTTTCCAATGTTCCTCCTCCATCTCTTTGGTCACGGTTCTTTCTATTCTTTGCATTTTTATCTTCTCTCTATATTTCTCATCATCAATGTTGGCACAATTGGGGATTTTAGCATTGTGACTTCCAAAAGTTCATCCACCATGTTATGTCCTTCATCTTTCCATTTAAGTTGGTTGTTGCTTCTCCTTGTGATCTATCAAAGGGAAGTTGCAAGCTAAGGTTGAAAATCTTATTTCTATAAGGAAGCTCATCTTGCTTGTCAATCTTCATTTGCCTCGTTTTTTCAATCGATAAATGGATGCTTGGTAAATATTTAACTTTCTCTAAAATTCTTTTTTGATAGTTTTGAGTATTGGTAACGGTAACATAGCAGGTCATTGGAGTTTCTTCTTCTTTAATATTAATGATATTCTTCTCGTGGCACGTCATATTCTTTGTAGAGTTTTCGTCACCATCTACCACACAATCCAAATTTCATGTAACAACACATTTTCTTGTTTCATCGTAAGCAAATCAGAGTTTGTCCATCCTTTATAATGTTAGAATATGCTCACAAACAGCTTTCTTAATTCTTCCCAAGTATAAAAAGGTCTTTTCTTATTCTCTCTCTGAAACGATGCCAAAGATGGTCCTTTGAAGCACACCCTTACGGTCTCCACCATCATTTCCTTCGTCAATCTATTAATCGCAAAATTTCTTTCTGCGCGATAAATTCATTCTTCGATGTTGTTACCAGAAAAAAAAAGGGGTAATTCTTTAGGGATTCATTCCCTGTTTGGAACATACCTTTCAGGATTTTTCTCACCCGAAGAAATTGGAATTATGCAAGGAATGAACTGTCTCCATCCGCTCGAAAAACATTTCGAACTGTTCTTGTAACTCCAACCATTTGCTTTCCACCAATCCTATCTTAGCAATCTTCTCTTTGATCTCTTTCATGTCTTTTCACTAATCCAGCGATTTTTTTTCTAGGAAAGTGTTCTCATACCAAATGATAGAATCAAGAATTGATCCTAACTAATTATTCACACTAAAACATAAAATAAATACACTTGAGAGACTTTGAAGACACTCTAGCAACACACTACTCTTTCTCAATCTCTAATATCCCCTACTCTATTCATCCTACATTCTATTTATTAACTCCGTCACTAATAATCTCAGTTAATTACAACCAACATCTATTAATTACTATTAAATATCAATACTAATTACTATTGAGTCTTATAAAATTGATGTTGTACTTATGTCAATTGATATTTTAGTGCAACAAGTCTACTCTATTTGTCACAACTATACAAATTTCTAAACATTAAAAACCTCTCTTAAGCTGTTTCTCATTAATTGTTCTATTTTTCGCTTGTCTAAGACAAAAGTATCCCCAACTAAATGCAATAAATTCCCATGAGTTACCTTTTATGGGATATTTAATGATATAGAACTATAATCATTAAAATACTAAATATATTGTTACTCTCTTATGGGGAGATTTTTTTCATCTATTAGAGTATTTTTTTCACTTTATAAAATATATTTCTTATGAAGAATAAAAAAACAAGCTCCATGCATATCAAAATGGGTTTTTCTCTAAATGTCATTGAAAAAAAGAAAAGGCGTAACCAAAAAATCATACATAAGATAAACCAAAGAAAATAGAAATACTCTTCATAAACTCACCTTACCACTAACACAGACTGTTTCCCCTTCTTTATGCTTCTCTTCAATGGATTTGAGAAATGGCTGATATGTAAAACGGGTACCACGAAAAAATTTCTTCAAATGTAAATAAATAGTCTGCTTTACCCTTTTATCCTCACTTATAGAGCATTTAGAAGTTGATTCTAAACTTTTGATCTCACATCCAACGATCACCTCTAGAAATGAGAATGAGTAACTAGCTCTTATTCCCCTATAAAGAATAATTAATTTCTTTATCACTATGCAACATCATAATTTCTTACGCAAATATGCGATTTGCATTCATGATATACTTGACTGTAAATGTACAAGAAGAAGAATAGTGATTCATGTGTGCCTCATATGTGACTTACTCTAATCTCAAAAGACCCCTACGGATAGAGGTGACAACCCACAATGTGCAGGCAGGATGTCCCTGATCTGAGGGTCAATCCTATAATAGTGGTGCCACAAATCTCATATTTCTTGGCAAAATATAAAATTTATAGTTAATAAATAGATTTATTTTCCTAACCAAGTACAACAAATCATGAATGAAATCCAAGAACAAAATCCTTTCGACGTCAACTAAAAATGGGCAATAGTGTACTAAGAAGACTACGAACGTTACAAAAGATTTCAAAGCCAAAGAGTAACTAAATGTTACAAAAGACATCAAAGCCAAAGACCAACTGTGAATGATAGAGATGTCAAACCCTGAAGTAGAGATTGTGGCAAACTGCCATGTAAAAACAATGAGGGCTCGACCCATATTAACAGGGGAGCACGAGTCTCACATCTGCTTGGAGAGATTGAAAATTCAAATTTTGTAAATGAAGTTCTCATCTCTACAATTAAAATTTAAGAAACTCTAAAGTTGAAATTAGATCAAAAAATTTAAAATTAAGTAATAAAAAGATGCATGATTAACTAAAATATAACTTTGGAGTATATTTTTGTAAAACTCTAAAGTTAGAGTTGTCAATTCAAATTGATATAATTAAAAATTAAAGATATCAATGGAAAAATAATTATAATTATATGTTGTGCATTGATAATTACTTAACATATTATGACAGAAGAATGGGAGAAGATTAAGTCTGCCTAAGGAAAGAAAAAAAATATCCACTAATGATTGGGAGAAATCCAGGGTATTTATGATGGAATTATGGGTAATGCAAGAAGCATGTAGTTTGGATTCTGTTTTACATTTTAGTTAAGGGAATGTGAAAAAGATGATGGATATTTTTTCGGTTTGTATGAACCTTGGTAGAGCTTGCAGACCTCTGCAAGAGTGAGCTCATTTCTGTTAACTAGTATTCCTTTTGAAGCAATTACATTTATAGTATTCTAAGGATAACATCAACAATCTAACAACAAAGAATGTAAGAAACAGCCGTGAAAACTAAACGAAAAGGTTACACGTGCCAAGATATAATCGCATTGTACCAACAAATAACAAAAAAGTAAATCACTACTAAACAGTAACAAAATCAGAGATTTGAAAGTCTCTTTAGAAAATAAAAGCAGCAATTTCGATATACAAAAGACAAAAGATATGACCATTCCAATTATAAAATTTGAATGAAAAGCAACAAAGGTTAAAGAAATCTACATGTCAATAAGAGAATAAGTTCATTCTCTTGATTTCTTTTTTATTTCAATAAGTCAAATCAGTAAGTTGAAAAGGTTGGGAAAAGACCTTGAGGATAAAACCTTTCCCGAGAAAATAAAGTATTGTCCATCATCAATTCCAATCTGTGCATTTTGTAGATCAGCATAGGTCCGCGGGAAGTGGTGTAATAATTTCCTCAACTACATTGAAAACAAAAGACAGATAAGGCCATCCCAACCACAACTGAAGCATACCCTGAAAACAACAAAACGCACCGTATGCAGGCCACAACTTTCAAGCTGACGAGAGATTCGCTTACTTAGTCCGGGAATGCAACTGACACATTTGTCGAGGATTAACTCACTTTTATTTTGTGATCCATGAGAGACTGGAGGTGAGTATGCCTCTACCATATTTAGGTCACCAGATGTTTCTCTAGTTTCCAAACTCATGGACTGAAAAGATGTGGAATCACCAAATGAGTGTTCTTCTCTTGGGGATAAAGTTTCTATCCCTGGATTTGAAAGATTTGTTGAACACTGTGGAGGCATTGTTCCATTGAAAGAGTCCTGAGCCCTATTTTCACTAATTGAGTTCGAAAGAAAGCTTTCATAACTTTCGATTGCCAAAAGGTTGTTTGTTTCAGAATAAGAAGCAGTTTCATCATACAACTTTATTTGAGGAGAGCTGCCTAAAATAATGGATGGAAATCTTTTGCAAGTCGAAGCGATGTCCAAATCATCCCCTTCTGCAGAATGCTTTTTCCAGTTGTCATCCTCAATCAAACCACGAAGACCATTATAACCCATCACAATCGGTACCTGCAAACAAATAACTTGAGAAATAGTGATAGAGAGATACCAAAGAATGAAAAGATTAAAACAGCTTCAAGAAAATAAATTTTAAAGAGAATAAAATTTATTTCTACTAACAGAATCCCATGGCATGTAAGAAATTGCTTAGTTTTCATTCAACCATTTTTATCATAAAAGAAATTGTTTTTACGAGATCAGAAAAATCTACTCAAATGCTAATGAAACTAATCATAACAATAGTGAGTAACCATAATATTTCCAGCTTCAAACTATATCCTAGTTTATATGGATTTGAAACCAAATGAGTTTATCAAAAGTAACTTGGTATAACCCGTAATCTGAATTAACAGTTACTCATTTCTATGACAATAATCAACATTTAATCCCTCACCACAAACTTCAATACACAACATAACCAACACTGATGAAGTGTATTAAAGATTATAATCATCAGTGCTGCAGAAAATTCCTCAAAATACATAGAGAGAGAGATCTTTTGGTTTTTTGTTTCAAACAAAAACGCAACAATGTGCTTCATAGAGTAACACGAAATGAATTTTACCATCAATGCTAAATAAAATGCATATAAAATAATTTGTACAAAAAATAATATACCTTATTAAGCAACTTGGATTGGTCTGTAATGCTTCCTGTTCCATGATTAGGGCCCTCTAAAAGCTTTTCTGTGAAATTATGTTTTGATCTAGTACATAACTTCAGTATCTTCGAAAGAAGAATATTTTTATACCTATACACAAAAAGACAAATAAATGCAGTGTTCTCAAGTCATCAATCATAAGTTACTGCCAAACCACAATACCTTATCCTTTTACCCCGAGTAGTCTGATATTCACTGTCAACTTCAAAACACAATGAAATTCTAACTTGATGGCCACTGAAACACTGAGAAATGATGTCCCATATGAAAAAATGGAGCACGAATAAATGAGGTCAACCATGTTGGATATCTTTAGTTTCTAGGGAAAATATCATTTTACACCATAAAGTACAACAGTATTTACAGTTGATACCTCAAACTTTAAATTTTGGTTCTTGACACATTTTACTTGGACATGTTATCAACCAACAATCTCCCATCACTTAATTTCACAGCAAAACCAAACCAGAAACCAGTACAAAAAATAAGCATCTAGGGCATAGTTAAATGAAAAACTAGATTGAATCAACTTTTAACATGAATTCAACGAAAAATCCCAGCAATTGAAGAGTCAATTTTACTTTGAATGGAGCACAAACAAACTTCTTCCCTTATTTATCATGTAAGGTAAGCCTCATTTTCAACTAGCATAGTAACAAGAGTTTCAACTAGTTACAAGTCAAAGTACAATGATTTAAAGTTCGAGCTATCAGCATCATACTTTAAGAGAGAATTTGTTAATTTATCCCAGTTTTCTAATATTAAATTGTCTTCAACACCTTCATTCGTAAGATAATATAAAGTGAGTTTTTTCCTATTGAAAATGGAAAAAATAGGCAGCCAGAAGTGACACCAAGCTCGCTAGCTTCGTAATAAGATGCATCATGAATCATTATTGCCGTATGAGACAAAAAGGAAGTACAAATACAAACTCCATACGCATTCAAACGTGTCTAATTTATTTCACAAACTTCCAGTTCCCTTTATGTTTTGGAGTGAACAGAATAAAAAATCAAATAAATTCATCATTTCATGGGTTTATGGGAAAATTAGGCAATGGGGATTAATACCCGTCGGCATGATTTTGCGATTGAGTCTGTCAAAGCCATGGGAAAGTTCACTAGAATAACAGAACATTCCTACGCAGAAAAATCATGAGACCTACAAAAAATACACTTCAAAATTAATCTCAAGGCTCCGAAAAAATACACGAACATAGCATCAAAATGAACAGAAACAAGGCTTCGGGATATTAACTTTCTCGTGTTTCCGCATGCATCCATTTTCCACTCCTGGAGTTTCTGCAATTCAAAAAAATATATTACAACTGAGACTCTTCAGCAGAAATCAAAACTTAATCTCGAAAAAAGGACTTCAAATCCTTCGATAGTTTCAAGAAAATTCCGCAAGTGGAAACTTAACGCTCTGCGACCATTACATCGTTTTTTAACAACCGAGAAGAGCGTAAGAAAGCGGGATAAAGCGAAACTGAACCTTCAATGGAATCTCGTTTTCCCACCAACTGGATGTGGAAACTAATCTTCGTTGAGTTCTAAATCAGTTGAGCTCCGAGTTGAGGCGAAACCAAAAAGCTTGCGAATTTGGGACTGCATTCTAATAATTTTAAAATTATATAATAAATAATATAAATAAATATTTTAATTATTACAAATTAAAATATTTTAATTAAATTAATCAAAATTCGATAGGTCATCAAATTAAATAAAATAAAAACAACATTACTCATTTTCTAACATGTAAAGTGCAATTGGAAAAAGAAAAAAAAAAAACACTTAGTCCAAGTCTGAGCTTGACCTTGGAGAAAAAAGAGCCGCAGAGTTGATGAGCACGAGACCATCTAGTCGCAGCATTATCCTTTTGGGAAATGATGACTTAGTTAACTAGGCTAGACTATAAACGAATAATGTCGTAAAAGACTGGCTTTCATCTGGTCAAAGTAAGAGGCAGTTGCTAGAAAAAACACATAT
>QAOC01026081.1:0-20847 GCA_003255005.1 Begonia fuchsioides | reverse complement strand
ATTTTTATCTATATCAAAGATATTCTTTTACCAACAATTCTTTCTAATAGAAAATTTTATAATTAATTTTTTATTATACATGTTACTACGCTAAATTATTATTGATACAATAAATATAATAAATATTTATTTTTATTTTAATATATCACTATAATTTGACGTTAACGTCCATAATAAGAAAACATTATTAGAAAGTAAGCTTATGATGTCTTTTTTCTTTAAAAAATGTAAGTTCTCAAAATCGAGACCATTGAAAATATGTTTGTGCGTAAAAAAAGGAAAAGAAAAGACGGGTGAGTGGCTCATGAATCACTTTTCCTCCGGAGTATCTTTCTATCCGAAAGCTATATTAAAGCTTGAAAACTACTGTTCCTATTGATAACGAGACGGGTTCTACCGTTGGTTTATTGGATTTCTTAGACTATTCCGGCAATGTTCTTAGACTAACATTTTTTGGAGTAGTAGATTTGGTGGCTTGATCAAAAAGATAGTATCTAAGGGAGATGGCCTCTTACCGTTTTTGTTTCCGTGCAATCCAGTCACGTATAATTTGTATCAACCCGCTAAATGATAGTCTTATTTAATTTAGTGTCCTAAATAGAAAATAGAGCAAAAATTACGAAAACGCTACGTTGAAAAGGCAAGCCGACCAAAGCGTATTGTCACATCATGCAAACAAAATGACGAAACGATACGTGAAAATAATCCAGTTTGGCTTTTTACGTATTTTGTTTTTCTCAAAAATAAATTTGAAAGTCTCTAATTACTGCCACTGGCTTTTATGGACTTTATGAATGCAAATAGACTAAATCAAACGTAAACCAAAAGTCAAAAGAAGTTTAGGAAAACTAAAACCTAATTTGAAACACATCCATGTATCTGTGTTAGTGCCGGCAATCGAGTCAGTTCGAGCCTGAGACGGTCGGCTCGTCAAGCTTGCCGAGCCAAACGAGCAAAGCCTGTCAAGCCTATTCGAGCCGGCTCGATCGAGCTTTTTTCAAAAAAAATTGACATGATAACGTTTGTATGTATCGCCTCTATTATGCCAAAGAAACACGAAAACAATAACATCGAATAAATATCTCAAAGAAACTCGAAGACAATAGCATCGAAAGTTCGAAACATAGAATCAACAGCATGCAACATGTCTTTTACGAATCGAAATAGAAACACTGAAAGCATCCAATTTGAAATCAATTCGCAAAAGAGTTAACAATTAATACTCATGCATTGTACGAATCGAAATAGAAACACTGAAAGCAACTCTACAATTTATAGAATTCACACATAACAGCTACATGCGGTCGACCTTCAGTTTTAAAACGGTCGACCTTACGTTACCGTTGCATATGGAAGTTATAGCCGTTACATTATAACGGTCGCCCCTCTTTATAAAAACGGTCGACCTTTTTACAACTACCGGTCGACTCTTTTTTCCACGCGGTCGACACGTTCACAACAATCATGTATATTGCGGTCGACATTTAATTAGCGGTCGACACTTAAAAACGTTCTGGAACTTATAGCGGTCGACCATCCAAATTTACATATGCATTAAGTGTCGACCGCGTGTATACTAAGTGTCGACCGCACTACAAGTAGTCCGAGCCAACAGCTGGCTTTCGAGCTGGATCGGTTGGCTCGGTATTTCCGAGCCCACGAGCCAACTCGAACGAGCTGCACTCTCGGGCTCGGATCGAGCTTTTGCTTGAGCTGCTACAGTGCCGAGCAAGCCGAGCGAGCCGGCTTGCCAGCACTATCTAGAACTAAGATTAAAAGTTCTATTCACGTCTCAATAGTCATAGAATAAGAGTATTTAACTTATATACACAGATTCTGTGCAAAGATCTTGCAAACGACTTGCAGGACTTGAATGAAAGAACAATGTTACGGCAAAAGCCGAGAAAAAAATGGTTGGTCATCTGACCAAAAATGGTGGTTTATGAACTATGTTCAAGCGTAGCTGCACATGCCATACGAGCACCGACCCCCATTTTGGCATTTGTTGTTACAGCTTCCACAGTGGCTCCGGCTGGCCATGGGATTGACACACACGCCGCCGCAGCACACCTGAGAAAATCCGCACTTGATCCCGCATTTGCCGCAGTTCATATTGTCTGTTTGGAGGTTCACGCATTTACTACCGCAACAGCTCGGCCCCGCGCTTCACTTAGGCCGCACAAACAGTTGGGTTCGTCCCGCACTTTGTTAGCGACAATGGGCGGCTCCCCCTGTCGCCGCAGAAACTATTTGGTCCTCGGAAAGAAGACGAAGCTGCTATCACTGTGAGGTCTGTTTCGGGCTTACCCCGAATAAGCTGTTCCGACGAAGGCCATGAGCGCTGTCGAAAAAAAGAAGAAGAGGTTGAAGGACGAACGCATCGACTTAGTTCAGTTAATTCAGAGATGACAATGTTGGTGTTCAACAGTTCGAAGCCCGACAATTACAGTGTGAGAGTTGTTACCTCTAATGAGGTAGTTACTTGTAGACGCAGGTAAAAAGACTCTTATTTTTAACCTACTGAATCACTGTAACTTACTCTCTCACATATTGTCAGGACGGAATGTAAGGATCTTGGGACGAGAAATTTCACTTTTTAGTAAGAAGAACCGAAAACGAGAGAGAGAGTGGGTGGGGAGGAAAGGAAAGAGGGAGTATGGGGAATATATAGGGGGAAAGGAGGGTGGAGAGAGGAAATCGCATGGAGCTGAGAGGAAGTGGAAGAGACTCGATGAACGAGTGGAATGAGTCTAGAGAGAGAAAAACGAGGTTGAAGTAAAACCGAGTTAGGCTTTCTAACAAACGACAGAAAGTGCAATTAAATACTCCCTACACTGAGGCCTCTCCGACTTTAGATGGCCGTTCTCCGACATTCCAGCGCATCTTCCCACGATATTTTGGTTATAAGCGCTCGAGATTTTGTTTGATTTATTGTTGATTTAATTAGTTAACAATCCTCATAATCGAGTTCCAACCCGACCCATGACAAACTCTTAAAAATGGGTACTCAACGATCAATTAAATAATTTGAAGACGTGATTGATAATCATGCATAAGATCAAATTTGTGGACAAACAGTGGCGGAAGAAGGGAAAAGTCAGTTTCATGAAGAAGGCAAGGCAGATTGTCGTCCAAGTACGAGGCAATAAGTTACGGAAACAGCGTGTCGGGTCATCGGGAAATTAGTCAAGGTGACGGGTCTATTCTGAGTCCAGGCTCTGACTCAGTTGACCTTCGACCACGTCGGGCCATAGCACCAAGCCCTCTTGTAGGGGCGAGCAGGTGGTTAACCCTCGTCCCCTCCACTCTGGTCCCTCTTTCTCCGGTTTCGTTGCATTCCACGTGTCGTTCCAGGAGTCGATCGTCTCTTAATGGAGTTCTGTAGATTCCGTCTCCTCGGAATCTTCAAAAAGAGACACGACGAAATACACTAACCTTCCTCTCTCCTCACCTTCACTGCCTACCATTATTCTGATAAAAAACTCTCTTCCTCTCTCTGCTATCGCTCCCGATTCATACAACACCGCCCAGCCTGAACCGGAGAAGAGTAGAGCCGGAAAAGATGGAGCCAATCGCAGACAGTGGGGCGGACCTCCGATCTCCCAACCCATGGCAGCGAAATTGCTGAAACTAAAGCAGATTACCCAGGAGAAAAGGGTTAGAAAGGCTGTAATTCTGCAATAGTTATTCTCTAAGCACAGGGTAGAAGAGATTTTGGGTAACAGGTGCTGGCGCCCGTACCTCAATCGCACTAGCCCATAGAGAGCTGTGAAAGCCCAAACTCAAGGCTCGTAAGTCGTAACCTATCGCTAAAATACCCCAAGAGGGAGATGGGAAATGAGAACTATTAGCCCCACGCAAGGTTTGTCGATAAGTAATTATCTGATAATAAGCAAGGATTTGATATGATACTTATGAGATCAATTCCGAACATCTGGTACACGAGTAAAGACTTTGGTAGCACCAAGCTGAAATGCAATCGCCTGTAATTGGATGAGTCTAGTACGAGAACTTACGTGGGGGACTCAAGTAGGTGACATCGGTTTTGCATTTTAAGGTTCGTTGTCCAAAAAAAAGAGACGAATTATCGCACAAATATTATTTAATCGATGCTGGGTTGAGTTATCCACCGTGACAGACAAATAATAGAAATATAATGTTTAAATGGTCAGCACATCTATGTGTACCAGATGAATGTAGGGCGTTGTGTCACAATGGAGGTGTGTGATTCAACACGCAACCCACAAACCTTGCAATTATTGGACACAAGTTTTATGGATGACCTTCCTATTGTTGATCAATTTCGGAAACCATCTTTTCCACAGCCGGTTCTGCTAATCCCTAACCAAGGAGCAGACCGGCACTTATCCAGTTTAAGTTCGGGTGGAGCCGGACCGTGCCCAACTTTATTTAATCCCATCACTGTTGCAAATCGAAATTAATTCAAAATGGAAAAAACAAAACATGCAACCCTTACCAAGCACTAATCAAATGTTATCTTTATTCTACATTGCACGTTACGTGGCTAGTAGAAATAGAATAAAATCACACGGAATAGCATTAAATATTTGGTTTTCTTAATTAAATCTCTTTTTTCAATTCTTATTGTCAACATGCTCCACGGTGTGTAATGTAAACACGAAACCATGTTCGATTTGGATAAACAATTTAATCAAACGATTGTTAATCATGCATTGGGTACGTTGATGAACCATCCATAATGAGACAATTGATCGACTAATTACATTCCACATCCTTCGATTTTTTGTCTTGTCCCTATACCATCATTCCTTCTTTCCAATTGTTGAGATTTAAAATTTCGGATTTGGACTTTCTACCTAAATAAATTATCATGTATTTCAAAATTTTAATTATAAATCATGTTTGGCTTTAGAGATATGTTCGAACTAGTGGTGTAGGCAAATCGAAATCAGTTTCAGTTTAGCATGAGAGAATAGAAACCGAACTGAAAATCGAATCGGTTTTCTGGTTTGATTGATATCATTTTGGGTTAAAACCCAAAAAGAGCTCGAGTTTTCAGTAAATAGTCCGATTTGAGCTTGAGTTTTAAAAAAATAAATTTTGGACTTCTCAAACGTTCGATACAGATGCATTGACCTCACATCGGACGTAGTAATCGAACGTAGTCTACGTCCAATATGGATGCATACTGCATCTGAACATTAAAAAATCTATAAATTGACTCATTTTTTCTTCTTACTTACCAAAGTCAGTCTTTGCGAAATTTTGCCAAATTTTTATATTTTTACAAAAATGTATGTCTGTCGTGGAAAATGTATTCGAGTCGCTGGACAACAACTTGATGATGATGAAAGATCATCACGGTCGTTGGACATTACATTAGAGACCGTTCACGTGTTCCGGAGTCGCCGGTGACTGCACATCGTGGAGAATTTCGCTCATCCAAGCAGGAGAGGGTGTTTCAAGACGTATTCGCATTACAAATTGTGATACCCACAGGTTAGATTTTCATCGTTTGAGAGCTTGGGAATTCGGCGTATGGCCGCTGACATAAGCTTACTAGGTTTTTTGAGTTATTTGACCCATCTACAGAGGGGTTAGCGTGGATATTTTATGTTGACCTTGTAGTAGATGTGGAGAGTGGCCATGAGAGGACATTTATGGTTGGCCTGGAGGTGTTGATTATACCAGATCACATCAACTGCGTGATCGGTTACGTAGATGATTCAGACGATGGCTGGGGAGAAATGTATAACAACTTTAGTCAGGCCGCACTTTATATTGTGGATGGGTACGAAGCATTTTATTTAGGTCAATTCGAGCGTCCGATAGTCGACCTGAGTCTTTGACAAAGCCCAAAGCAAACGAGCTCAACATGGTCATTCGAGTAATGCAAAACATGATATCTCATACTGTCACACCCCAAATTTTTCCATAATTTGATATTTTGTTTTGAGTCAAAATGCCTTTATTTTATGTGACAATTCTCCTTTGATTTGAAAATCATTGCCAATTAAAACACTTGATGAAATTTCAGCGGAAGACTTAATATATAAAACGAGCACCATACATTTGACTAAAACATTACTTAAAATCGATCAAAATAAATTCATAGGTTTCAAATACAAGACATTGGCTTAACTAGTTCTTACCCAAAAGTAGTTCATAATTGAAACACAAAATACTATTAACGTGTTCATTTCCAATAGTTTTAAACACAAAGACTATCCTCCCTCGGGTCGGTTTGGTCGTAACAACCCAAACGCTCCACCGAAGAACTTCATCTTCAAACTTCGGGTTCATCACAAGCTTCCACACTAATATCATCATTACCTGCATCACAAGACTTAATTTATGAGTTTAACGCTCAGTAAGTAACAAACAACATAATATGCACATGAATGCCATGATTTACACAAAACATGCAATTTTCTTCCATTCATCTATTCTTCCTTTATTACCGTTATATTGCCCCGTAGGCTCCTGGTTATGCCACACAAGTCCATGAATTTTGAACTATGTGCGGGCCCACCCCCTTCGATGGTTCATCACGCCATGCGCTCCCACGGTTACACCCCAAAGGCCCGGGTTGTTCGGTAATGACCTCACCCCTCTAGATGAGCGTCATTACTTGTTCACTATCTTTGTAGCGGTCCCACCCCTTTATAGATGACCTTGCTTAACGACCACAATGTGCATCGTTCCACATTTCTCCCCATGAAAACAATGCAATTTAAAATCTTTTCTTTCTCTTTTCACAAATCACATGATGCATGCTCAAAAAAAATAATTTATAATCACACAACATATTATCCATGCATAATTCTCATGTACACAACATCATCTACGAATTATATCAGCATGTCATTACCCAATACATTTCAACAATTCAAAATCACCTAAGCTAACCAACATACCATTATCCAATCAATTCAACAACATAAATCACCTAAGCTAACCAGCATACTATTGTCCAATCAAATCAACAATTTAGAATTTAGCTAACTATGTTATTCACAAAAAATATAGCACAAACAACCCTAACTCTTGTGATGTAGGCCCAAATAGGAAAAACACATACAAAGTTACTTACCTCAATTCCTTAGCACAAATTATAGCACTTGAGCAATAATCTCGATTATTTGGCACCCTATGGCACAATGATAACCACAAGTTAATTTTCAGAATTTATCTCCCATTTTTTTACCTTATCTTCAAAATTCTGTAACTTGAGTTCTACTCATTCAAAAACTTTGATTCAATAGCCATGCTTTTTCTTTTTTTAGTCTGTTACAACTTTGTAGGAGAAAATTTTGCTATTAGAGCTCGTTTAGATTGAGCTTTGAAAACAAAACCTTAACCTACCTAAGTTAATTTTCGGAATTTATCTCATGTTTTTACCCTATCGTCAAAATTCTGTAACTTGAGTTATACTCATCTAAAAGCTTTGATCCAGCATTCATCTTTTCCATTTTGAGTCTATTACAATTTCTCAGAAGGACATTTCCCATTAGAGATCAATTAGATTAGATTTCGAACACAAAATCCTAAGCTGCTCATAAATTCCAGAATTTTAACAACTTTGTGTAAAACGTGAAAAATGTATCTAACCTAACACTTTAATCCATTCTAACTCACTCATGATCCTTGAGATGGGGATAAAAGTACCTTGAATCAGAGAATCCAACTCGAGATGCAACTTGAGTGGCTTTTTCTTGTCTCATTGCACTTGTTGCACAAAACCCTCATTTGATGGCACCGATTTTCTTCAACCACTCAAGCTCTCAAAACCACCTCACTTGAACCTTTGAAAGTGAAGAAAAACCAGAGAGAGAAGGGGAGAATTTCGTGCTCCAAAATGAGGAGCTGCAGCTCACTTGTTTCTCTAAATTAGAGTGAAGAACTCATGCATGTAGGTTGAGTGTTCGAGTGGGCAATGTGGTGGCACCCATGCAATGTAGCCACCACACTCATTTCTTAATTATTTTAGGCTAAATTTCAAATTTATAATCCAATTAGTACCAAGTAGTTGCTCTCAAAATGTGATAATTGTTTTCACTCAATACCTCTCATTGAAAGTCCAAAACATCAATTCTATCAAATACTCACAATTTCGAGCGACAAAACAATAATCATGACATTAATTCATAAGTTCGGTAGCATACAAAATTTACGGGTGTTACACATACCATTCTTTGAGATAGGCAGATTGATTCATATATTATATATTGTCTTTAGACTATAACTTAGTTTAACCAGGAATATTTAGTTTTGCACCTCATTGCGGATATTCATAAGGGGTTAGTCACATGTGAGGTCCATCATGCAGTCAGATGTCAGGTCCTTCCGTCACTCAGATGCTGGGCCCGTCTATTCAAGATCCATTGTTGGCCTTCACGATTGAGCACATGAGTCTGTTTCATACCTAATAGATACAGAGAATGGATTGTTGGGTTTAAAGGTTAATTAAATCAACCACTTTGTTTTTGATGATAAATGAACAATTTGGGTAAGTTATAAGTTAAACTCAAAAGAATAATTATATGAATATGT
The DNA here is from genome assembly GCA_003255005.1 of Begonia fuchsioides. Taxonomy (NCBI): domain Eukaryota; kingdom Viridiplantae; phylum Streptophyta; class Magnoliopsida; order Cucurbitales; family Begoniaceae; genus Begonia; species Begonia fuchsioides. The sequence goes on along the minus strand of QAOC01026081.1, from coordinate 12,312 downwards.
TATGAATGTTATAGACTAAGTTTCAATTGAGATATACCCTTGACAAAGGGTATGGTATGTTTTAAAATGATGTGCTTAGTGTTGCAGCAAGTTTAGAATTCAGAAACGGCTAACTTGTGTCGACCGAACATAAGATATGTCGACCGAACATGTTCCAGAGGAAAGATTGTGTCGACCGAAGCAAGTTGTGTCGACAGAATATATTCCAGAGCCAATGTTATGTCGACCGAACATAAGATATGTCGACCGAACATGCTTCAGAACGAAGAATGTGTCGACCGAAGCAAGTTGTGTCGACAGAAGATATTCCAGAGGGAACTTTATGTCGACCGAAGTATACTTGTGTCGACCGATGATCAGCACGAGAAGTCAAGCGTCAAAGTGGTTCTAGAATACATAGATGAACTTGTGTCGACCGAACCTAGCAACCGACAACAACTTATGTCGACCGCTACAGTAGTTATGTCGACTGAACAGGCAACGTTATGAAAAATAAAGACTTCAACGGCTAGTTTGATGTGTCTAACGGCTAGTTCTTATGTGGACCGGTACAGAAGATATGTCGACCGAACTACAACNCTTGGTAAGGTATATACAGAGGAGGAGTGCGTGCGAAAAGTACTTCGAGTTCTTCCACCAGCTTGGCAACCTAAAATGACAGCAATTCAAGAGGCCAAGGATCTTAAAGTTCTGAAGCTACGAAAAAGATCAAGCCGAAATTTCTTCTGAGCAATCTCATTCTCTCAATCCTTATACCCTCACTTGTTCATTTCACTTGTGATTGAGAGAGTCGGTTTTCATAACCGCAATTCAGCAAATCTCTTGTAATTGAGAGAACCGTAAAAAAAAAGGGGTGACGCCTCTTATAAAGAAGAGTCATTGTTGTAAAGGTTTGATTGACACCCGTAAGTCAATCATAGTGAGCTCGAAGGTTCGAGACTGAAGAATCTTCAAGGAGAACCCTTGGACCGCGGACGTAGGCAAAGGTTCGTCCGAACCGCGTTAACAAACCTGGTGTCAAACTCTCTATCCTTAATCTCNTCCTTTGATGCAGCCATAATAAGAGCTTTAATTGTTCACCATTAATTTAGAATTTCAGCAGCCAACTCTCTCATTCTTTCAACGGCTCCACTTAGCAAAGAATTACAGCAGCTTAATTAATTATCTTCAATAGAAACTGAAAGGTCCTTGCTAAATGTTGTAATGCTCTTTGATTGCAATTTAAAGCCCTTCAATGTCATTGAAATGCCACCATCTACAACAAGATTGAGTAAAAATTCAGCCAATTTCATATAAATATTTGCCGAAATGGACGAGTCAACAGTCATTCGAGTAATGCAAAACATGATATCTCATACCATTCTTTGAGATAGGCATGTTGATTCATATATTATATATTGTCTTTAGACTATAACCCAGTTTAACCAGGAATATTCAGTTTTGCACATCATTGCGGATATTCATAAGTGTTTAGTCACATGTCAGGTCCATCGTGCAGTTAGATGTCGGGTCCTTCTATCACTCAAATGCTGGAGCCGTCTATTAAAGATCCATTGCTGGCCTTCACGATTGAGCAGATGAGTCTAATTCATTCCCAGCAGATACAGAGAATGGATAACTACCATACGTATCAAATGTAGCAATTCGACAGCTATCATACTCAGCAAATGACTATGATTGATGAGTTAGAGCACACCGTGAATGAAATGCGGCTCACGCTAGATATAGTTGGGCTCTTTCGGGTTTCTCCTTTTGACCAGATCCTCCACAGCTTCCATCGTATTGTGGCAATTTTCAGTAGCTTTGTAATTATATTTTTTTTCTTTCTTTTTAATATGATTGTACTTTTTTTATTTGAATGATATTTTGTTTTTTATTTACTATATTTTTTAATTGAACAAAACGTTAACATTATAACTCAATTTATAATACATTTATGATTTTTAGTATAAATGTAGTATGAATACATATTCAAGTACGTATCTCGATGATAGAATCGGTTCACGTAGTGATCGATTGACACTCGCATCCACTGCATAACAGAGATAACATGTACATACAAAATCTTTGTCAGTTTCTATCTATAACAGTTGTAGGTCGCATTTTCTATATTGACGATAAATTGCCTCTTGCCGCTGCTAACCTTGCACATAACATTTCCTGAAAAAACAACACTCTAATGCATTGCCTCTTGGGTCGATTGATTTAATATCTTCTTTATTCTCGGACATAGCATATCTGACTTTCGAAGCATCTGTCGTGTTTTTTCACAATACAAATAAATATGGATTTCCGTATCATCTCCAGCATTGTGATGATATGTTTATCCCGGGCTGGAAGAATAACGTTGTTGAATGACTCACTAAGATTATTCAAACTCACATCACATTTTGGGATCGACGAGAAGACATGTGTTGCCCATGTTTCCTTAGGGATGACTCGTAAATATTCAGCGGCCAATGAGTTATGATGGTGCAGCCTTGTCATGTGTCTTTCAAACTCGACTTCGGTCGAGAAATGTGCAGCACTCCACAAAAAAATCTTTGTATATTTCTCCGCAAAAGCTTCTTTTGAAATTGACGTATAAATATCCGAGACAAAATCTATGATCGTCGTCACCAAACTTCTCTTGAACTACATTGACAAACTCATTCTGTCTGTTTGACATTACAATCCACTCAAATTTGTTCGAACTATCAAAGACTAGTTTTAGTTGATCGACAAACCAACTTCATGAATCTATGTACTCCGACTCTACTACTGCATATGCAACAGAATATAGTCCATCGTTGGAGTTAATACCGACTGCCGTCAGAAGATGACCCTAACACACACTATTGAGATGACAACCATTGAAACATATATTCATGTATGCGAACAAGCATACATATATTCGTTCGAATTAAGAGTTTGTTACCAGTTGCTAGAGCTAGGCTCTAGTTGCTTGTCGACGTTCCTCGTCGTATCTAGTCACCAGTTGCTCGAGATACCAGTTATTTTAGTAGATATAAAATTTTATAATATGTGTATTTCATAATTTTTTAATATTTTTCAAAGATATTATTTTCATTGCAAAGATAATTTAATTTATAGATTTTTAGGGGTTCGTCGTCCTTAACGGAAGCAGACTGTATTTGATGGGAGGTTACTATATTCGATGAGAGGTCAATACGTCTGTATCGGACGTTTGAGAAACTCAAAATTTATTTTTTAAAAATTTAAATTTGAATGGAGCTATTTAGTCCAAACTCAGCTCTCTAAGTTTTAACCCTATCGTTTTTTGATTTCTAAGTTTGGTTCAATTTTGGGCGTGATAGAGAAAAATAAAAATAAAAACTGTGGCAACTGGAAGTTCGTCAGTCTCTTCGTTCCTGGCCCACCCCTGATCTCACTCTCACTTCCCTGCCTCTTTGACGAGATTCATAACTATAACCTCTCTCTCTCTCTTCTTCTCCTTCTTCCTCGCGCTGCGTCAGGTCTGTTAGTATCTGTTTCTTCTTCATCATGATGCTCGCCAATCAGTCGGACGCAATGACGTTTTCTGATTCTCCTTCATCTTTCTTTTCGGATTCGCATTTTTGACTTTTCAATTTGCGTTTCTGTGCTCCACCGGATTTCTTCCTTCTCATTTGTTTTTTCTCGAATTTTGGATTGCTGTTCCTCCGCCTGCTTCTTTCCTTCTATTTGTTTTCTCTAGGGAGTGATGGTGTTGGCGGAACATCCGAAGCTGGTGAGCGCGGATTTCGTGGAGTTTTTTTGTTGTCTTCTGACTTTCTGAATTCTGGAAATGTTTCGTGAATTTTTTGTTGCTCGATTTCGATTTTGTTTGTTATTTTGTTAGGAGTTTGCTGCTTCTTACGGTTTTAATGGATCAGAAGAAAAAGTTGGTTCACAGACAGTATCAGTTACGAATCATGCAAACGGATTCGAATACACAGCAACATCAGATAGCTTCGTTATCGACATGGACAGCTTCTCAAATGCCATCAACCAAGAAACTGCAGCGAATTCAAGAATTACTGTGAGTTCTTACATTTTCCTCATCCTTTCATCTCACTCTCTTTTTTCTGGCCTTCAATTGAAACGCCATTAAACGATGGTACGGATCCCCTTTACCTCCCAAATCGATATGATTTTTAATTCAATCCCAAAATCAAACAGCGTTGTTTTCCCCTTCCGATCCATGCTTACTGCTAGTTTTATTGATAACACACAAATTTCATTTCATGTTTAACTGACATTATTTTTCCAAAACCTCCAAACAACTAGTTGCAGAGAAACTTGTCCCGGAAAGGTTGTCAACGCTCCAACGGCGATGTCGATTTATCAACCCCAAAAGGTACTCATCGTTTTCAATTATATTTCCGAGCGATTATTAAAATCATTGTAAACGCTATTATACAATTGCTTTCCACATAATCAGTAGGTTTTGAACCAGTAAGTCGGTTGGATATATTTGTTTGTGGCCATGAGGGTTTTGCACCCTAGGCGAACGAAGATAGAAATTTGTCCATATCATGTTATGCGCCACAGATGCTAACCCTTTACCTACCCGTATTAGTTGAGATGAGCCTTTGCTTAAGATGTATTATAAGCCTAATTATTAGTTGCTTCAATGGAGAAGGGTGCAACGTCAAGCATTTGTAGATAAAGATTAGTTAGGAAATAAAAGTCTCATTCGAAGCAAGTTTGGCGAGTAAACTTTTGAGTTTCAGAGAAAAGGACATAATACCTAGAAGCAAGAATTTCGTCATGAAACTTTCTGGGTATCTTTCTGGGTTGGGAGCTGGGGGCATGTAGAGATTTGAGAAAATCTTAAAATATGTATTATTGGCATTAACTGTGTTGGAGATGTATGATTTGAAAAAATGCAGGTGGAGCAGTTGGGTCTGCCATGCCTGAAAAGCCAGCGGGGGTTGCAGTAGGGGCCCCACAGGATCATTCGAGCAGCGCACAAGTTCATCATCAGATCATCGTCTCCACCACCAACACCACCACCACCACGAACCTTAGGAGGAACAGTTTCAAGCGGTCTTCAACTTCATGCCTTATTGATCCAAAAAGAATTCTCTTTTTCTTCGCCACACTGTAAGTCGATCCGACACTTTAAAATTACGAAAAATAGCACGCTTCTTAGATCACTTTTTCGTTACAGGTCCAGTTTGGGAACTATCATACTTATATACTTCACCTTGACTGCCGCCCAGTACAACGCTGGCGAGAACGGGCTTGCTTGAACGCCGACGAACGAGGGTTAATTTAGTGTTTGAATTGATAGAAGAAAAAACGAATCCCCTCATGGCTCTTCAGTGCACGAAGAAGAAAATTGAGGATTGAAGAACACCACAGAGAGTGATAGAGAAAGGATGGAATGCCAAAAAGCCCCAAGTTCTCACTTCATCGGATTTTGAGAGATGGAGACAAAAGGCAAACACATCGACAAAGACATGGAATCTTCTCCTTTTTCTTTGTCAGTTTTGTAGGTGAAATAATATCCACATGTATTTCGTTTGCAATAGAGTATGGTTTTGCTTTGATTATGAAGAAAATTCCGAGACTAACAAGGGATAATATGGGAATATTCACCAGCTTTCCGTCGATTAAGATCAAATCTGCCCAAGTATTCTTGATGTAAATCAGAAAAATAGAATAAGCTTTTGGAAAGCTATAACTAAAACTGCCCATATATCATGCCCATATATCACTCTGCCAATAGTAAGGGTGGACACGAGTTAGTCTGACTCAATTTTATTTTAAAATATAACTAGAACAGGAACTTACAGTTCTGGATTATTAGAACCGACAATAGAACTAAATGTATCGATTCTATTATTGTTTTAATTATCTTTATTTTATATTTAAAAAAATTAAAATGTAATAATCAAATATAATTTTTATTATATTTTAATCGAATTTTAAGTAATTGTGTGAATTTATATCTCATTTTAAAATTTATATCAAATTTTATTAAGATTTATAATCAGATTTTACTCGATTTTATAATTTTTTTAACCTATGGTCCCGGTTCGGGTTTTACGATTTTTTTACTCCTAAAAACCAACCGCGGCCCATAAATCATAATTTTTTTAAAAATTATAACAAAGATCGAATTAAAATCAGCCGTTCTCATTCTTTTTTATGACTCCGGTTCGATTTTACCCATTGCTACGATGGAATCATGGTTCCATGTTTCGACGGCAAAGTTCACCCCTATATACATATACATACACACGCATTCAAAACTGCCTAAGTTCCCCCTATCGTATGGCTGATCGTGAAGACGATCATGTTAATACTGCAGAGAACGGCAGAAAATGAAAAAAGTATGACCGGATAATATAAGAAGTATCGAAAAAAAAGCTCGTACCATGGCCAGATTTCCTCCAAACCGGCTTCGAACAGTAAACAACTCTAGTAGCGTTTCGATATCCTTGGCATGGTGCATTTGTGCCGACGATCATGGTAAAGTCTTAATATTACAGCTGCAGTTTCTTCTATGGCCTTCCCTGTCACTTCTGCAATTGAACAAGCAACAATGGTTTCAGTACAGAAAATCATGTATTGGGTAGTTTGATGGAGCATACCAATTACTGGCCAGCCGGGATTTTGAGCAAAAGTCCGAGAAGCGAACTCCAGCTCTTGCCTCACATAATCCATTTCTGAATAATTATTTCTTAATTCTTCACTGAATCCTAAGCTCCTCGCTCTTGCTCTTCGTATTGTCTGCAGCACCAGAGGATTTATGGTCAGACCAAAAACCTTCTCGGGCTCTACCTCGAACAGAGCCTTGGGTATTGTTACGCCCATTACAAGAGGCACATTTGCCACTTTGTATCCCTTCTGCGCTAGATAGATTGATAATGGAGTCTTCCCTGTTCGAGAAACTCCTGCAAGAATAATGTCGGCCCTATGCAGGTTTTGTGGAAGAGCTCCATCGTCTTGTTTGATTGTGAATTCTATGGATTCTATTCGACGGAAGTACTCGTCGGAGAGCGGGACGTTCCGGCCAGGAGCTCCGCGAGGAAGTCCAGATGGGATAACTCCGAGATGAGAAGCAATTGCTTCAGTGATTGGGCCTAAAATGTCTGTGGAATGTATGCCCCATAAATTGCAGGCCTTTTTTGTTGATTCGGCCATGGAAGGATCAGCTAAAGTATAAACAACGAGAGCACCATCTTTAGCTGCTTGCTTCACTATCTCCATTAGCTGCTCAGCATCATCAATCTGCTCGTTATGTGTCCAAGCAATAGTGTTAGAAAAGTTCTAAGAAACATGTCATGGATTCACTCTGCAAAATCAAAATTTAGTAACAACGCAACAAAATTCGTATAGATAAGCATATCCAAACTTAGTAAAGTGGGACAGTCAAGAGATTATAATCCATCATCTTCAATCCAAGAACTGGTTCAAGTCGGAATAAATCAACCTCACTAGGTTAATAATCTATCTTGTTGAAAAAAGACGCCTCAAATCAGGATGGTCATCTCAAGTAGGCATACAATCTCAGAAGGTTTTCTAAGAAGCTAAGTTTCAGGTTTCTTCAAGTATTAACCATTTTATTTGTATCAATTTAGACAAGCTTCAAAACTAGGAACGAAGTAAAAAGGACAAAGTAATCATAAACTCGAGTTCCAAAAATAAGACTGATTTTGCATCATGATAGGCGATGAAGCGAAAAACAACCATTAATGGCGATGAAATTAACTTGAAGAAATCTCACCCCAGAAAACAAATGGGTGTTTACAGGGCAGCCGCGATCGACCAAGCAATGATCAAACTGACCCAAGGCGGCGTTGACAGAGTGCTCAGCAGTCCATCCAGTTCCATCGGATATCATGTAAATCGACTTCCCCATCGTTGTCTCCACAGCATCATCGCCATAGCCATCGCTTCCACTATCAGGGATCACCCAAGAGGGAACCTCTGCCAATTGAACTGCAGAACTCGGTTCATCCGCCGGAGAGCCGGAGAGCTTCGCCGGTTTCTCCAGCTTCCGGCCCGATCGCAGCGCCCGAGCTCTGAACCAGCGGTTAAGCTGAGCGCTACCCTTCGCCTTTGGCTTCCGAACCTGTAGGTCGGAGTTGGATTCAGATGGCGGAGCGTTGCTGCAGAGAGGAACGGAGGGCACCGGAGGTTTGGGTTTTGCTTTGGAGAAGATCGAAGCTGACGTGAAATGGAGGCTCGGTAGAATGAAGGTTGAAGAAACCATTGAGATATTTGCAAATTTATGTGAAGACGGAGTTTTCTTATCTTAGTAGTAATGGGCCTGGCTATAAGGACCAAAAGAGCCTCAAGCCCAATATTATGTCTTGGCCCAAAACATTATTTTCAAATGATTTTAATATTATACCTTACTTTAATGAACGTGCATAATCTTAATATCGAAAGTTAGTTCATTTTTTAAATAACATTAAAATATTTTATTATTAACCTTCTGTAATAAAGTCCAAGGCATGACACCATTGATTCAGCCTACAAAACGAAACTATTATGATTTATGATTTTAAATCTATTCGAGAAATCTAGGCAGCCCGATTTTATTGCCATGCTTTCGAACATCGTCCTGAACTTGTCGCCTGAATTCCCCGAAGCTAAACCGTCTATAAATCGAGGGTTTGGAGCCGGTTTGAATGACGGTGCCATAAGAAGGACAGAAGAAGTAAGCAATCGAAAACCTTTCGACTCGTGAATTCGTGACAACACGATGTTGAACACTCTTGTACACATCGTTGCTCCATGCCTGAAAATCCACGTCCAAGGACATTATATCGCCGTCTAATACGAGATGTTTTTTTTTCATAATAACATCGATAATTTATTCACCTGAAGTAAATCTCCGATGTTGATGATCAAAGCCTTGGGGTTAGGGTTGACCGCGATCCACTTTCCGTCTTTCACCAGCTGCAGCCCTCCGACCTGATCTTGGTGCAATATTGTGAGGAAATCGCTGTCGGTGTGTGGAACCAACCCGAATACTTCGGCCGGTTTGGGACATGGCGGGTAGCGGTTCATTCGGAGATAACAAGTGTTTGGGAGACAATTTTCTTGGAAGAATGTTGAACTGCAGCCTATCTTCTCTGCAAGAATTTGTGCAAGGCTTTGAGCCAGGCTACACACTTTGGCTGCAAATTCCTCCACTGTTGAGCTGAGTCACAAAGAAAAGCAACCAGCGAATTAGAACTTTGAGAGATAAGAATTACTCCCATTTTTAGAGATACTGCTAAACTTTGATGACTCGAATTTTATCGATTAAGCTCGTTAACTATACACGAGTTTGATTTATCTAATGAATTTTTCACGCATGCTCGTAGTTTTTTCATTTTCTCATGCAAATTTTAGCGACTTTCAAGTTTTCTTTGACTTCTAATTTTCTGTCCGACCCGACCCAAAAAAAAGCACTAAAAGTCATGGATAAGATCGAACTTGCACGGGTAGGCGTGATTCTAGCACTAAGGCTGGATCTAGGAGATGGGTTCAAAAGATTGGAAGGCAATAAAAACATGGGTATATCGTGCTCTACCAAACTTGACTTGACTGGATCAGGGTGACAGAGTGGTGGGGAATCGTTGACTGGATGGATAACTTAGATTTATCCGTTGACTTATTCGACTACGGCGATATTCTCATCACTAAATTCTTACTGTTATGATATCATTTTCAAGCTCGTAACACCGAGTAATTATGGAAATTATAAAATACAATTATTTAAATAATAATATTATTATTTCTTGAACTGGAAAATATAATCTTTTTCAAACAGCTCTGAGAAACTAAGGATTGGAAAAAAAATATAATCATAAAAGTGTTATTAAAAAAAGAAGACTGAAAATACGAGGTTTCAACTTGAGTTGATAACGTTGTTCAAGCTAAGTTTTCTGATTAAGAGAGAAAATGAGGTCATTATGACGATGATCGTACCTTAGACCGTTAAGGCTGCCGTCGGAGTCTAAAATATCAGACAGTGAGATGTGAAAGGCTTCCGACCAAGATAACTGCCGCAAGCAGGTGGCCGTCGGAGTCCCCCACCTGTAACTCCCGGCCGAGAAGTTAAGGAACTTGTCCTCCTTGCTCTTCTTCTCAAAAGGCTGCTCGAAAAGCTCCGTCTGTACGGTCCTTAGCCTCTCCAAAATCTCGCCGGAGATCCCATGGTTGACCACCTGAAAAAATCCCCACTCCATTGCAGCTCTCGCCATCTCCGACTTGCACCTCTGCTTCTCCAATTCGCTGCCGGATAACCGGCCGAGGTCGATGACCGGAAGGTCGATATTTTCAACCCCGGTGATATCATCGGAGTTGTCAAATGCCGGGGAAATAGTTGTGTGAGATAGGGCGTTGTAGGCGTCGTGAAAAGGTGGGTCTGAGGCCATGTAGAAGGGCTGAGCGCGAAATTAAGACGATTCATACCCCATGGCCAGACTTATATAGGCGGTCACAACCCACAATATTTATTTCAATGAATTTCAAATAAGCCACTTAACTATCCAATAAAAGTCAAATAAGTCGTTAAACTTTTGAAATTATCAAATTAGCCACGTGCGGTAGGTGCTAACATCCTCTTGTTAGTGGCACCTTTCGTATTACATCAAGGTGCAGCAGGTGAGCACAGCAGACATCAATGTCCTCTTGTCAACTAAGCGCGACAAATGACACTCACACACAGATCGGTGACACCGTCCTCTCGTCATTGAGATACAGCATGTGAACGCACCAGAGTTACCGTCCTCTCGTCAATGAGGTGCATCAAGTGGCACTCATATGTATATGGTGTCACCGTCATCTTATCAATGAGATGGTGAATTTTTTGAAACAAATTAATTGTTTTTATTTTAATTTCTTAAGCAAATGTTAACTAAATAATGTGAAATTTTGACTACACATTTGTAATACTATAAGACAATATATTAAAAAATTTTGTGAAATTTTAACATTTATTTGATTTATTATAATTTTATGAATGCAAACTACGAATAAATTCATTAAAATCTGTACACCAATATATTGCAAACAATGAATAATTTTTGCAGTATAATGTGTTATAATATTATAAATGCGTTGTCAAAATTTTACTTTATTTGGTCAAACATTTATTCAAAAAAATTAAATAAAAGCATTAATTTTTATAAAAGAAAAATTCACTGTCCTCATATCGGTGACACCTACCATGTCCCATTGATGAGAGGACGATGCAACCATCCGCATGTAGGTGTCAAATTGCCGCGCATTCTTGACGAGAGAACGGTGACACATATCGCGCTCTCTAGCTGCATTTAAATGACAAGAGAACGGTATTACCTTCTGTCTTTAGGGACCACTTTTTCGCTCTGTTGACGAGAGGACGGTGACTCGCACCTCAACGTGGTGTGGAAGGCGCCATTGACAAGAGGACAATATTACCTACCGCGAAGGATTGATTTGATAATTTTAAAAGTTTAATGGTCTATTCTATTTTTACTGAATAGTTCAATAATTTATTTGAAATTTATCTTATTTATTAATACGAGAAACAAAAACTGACTGACCAAGTCTTATGTCATTTTGTGTACTTGCATGCTACATAATTTTCTTCAAATTGATTAGGAGTTTTTTTTCGTCCCCTTTAAACTACCGACAATAAATTTTTTTTGACTTATTGTTAATTATTTATATAATATCGTAATAATATGCTTCTTGTATTCATGTTTTTTATTTTTCTGACATGACAATAATCAATTTTAGATTTGAATAATTTTTATTTTGATAGTATTGTGATTAGGGTAAAATATAATTTAAATTGTCGTGACAAATTAGTTTGAAACCATTTTTTGGTCAAGTCTAACCTTTCATCTATACACCTTTTGGAGCATGCATGCATCGTTAACCTCTGGGACTGATGTGCAACCGGAGCACACCATGGACCTAGCCCCGATGAGCACGAGAGATTTTACTAACTTAGTTGCTTATTTTGCAGGAAACATAGTCTCGAAAATACATTCCGAACATGATCGGGAACGACCTAAAGTCTCGATCACATGGTGTCCGATCACTCCCGCCCCCGACGCGCTCAACGAACAACATCCCGAGCACCTATCGACGACCAACAGACAAAAGGTCGTCGACGGGGCCCAAAGGAAATAAGTGGTCGGCGTGAGAGAACGCCCGATCCAATTATCTCGGATCCCGCGTTTCTCCCATGAACACATAGTCCTCGGCCCATAATACCGAGTCCGACCACATTTTTATTTAGTCAGCAAATAAATCATAGAGAAGGAAGACAAAAACAGCCCAAAGAAGAAGAACGCACATTCCATAGGAGAAGGCCCACAAAGGACCGCC
>QAOC01026069.1:0-19095 GCA_003255005.1 Begonia fuchsioides | reverse complement strand
GAAATATGTTTGTCTCAAGCATTTATTTGATCTAAGTTTGAAAAATATCAAATTTAAACAAAACATGATAACTCTTAGGAAAATTGGGAAAAATGATGTTCAAAGTAACAATTTCGTGTAAAGGGGATTTACTGTTTTGAAGTGTCTCCTAAATTAATTAGAGTTAAATTGTCATTAATAAGTAATACCTGAAAAAGGATTAGATGACTTAGGAAAATAGATGTCCATCATTAAACTATGTCAATATGATTGCTTGTTTTTTAATTTTTGGTATAGCGGATTATGATAAATTTTTCTTCATTTGATATGATTTCGGTACACCCCCATCCCCAAACTTTAAATTTGACAATGCCCTCATTGTCAAGACCAAAACAACAAAATAGACCGAAATCAAACAAAACAAAAGTCCAAAAGAAGGTAGAGAAACTCCCTCATGAAAATCATTCGGACTCAATGTCGTTTGGGCCGTCCGGTTAAGCTCGGCTGTCGGCATTGTTGGGCTGCGATCAGGCTTCCAATTTTTCCAGAATGTCCAGCATGTAGTGTTGTTGGATCTCTAATTGGCTTAGGCGGGTTTCCATGAGCTGCAGACTCTTGGAAATTTCCGCTGGAAACCTGTTCGCTTTGGATGCTGCAGCTCTGCGTGCAGCATTGGGGATTTGGGTGTCTCCTTCGTCGGTTTCTTTGATATCCTCCTGTGTAATTCGGTTTATAGTAATAGGGGTAATGATACCTGTATGACGGAGCCTGGCTTCTGTGTCCAGAACTTGCACTCCAGCATGAATACAAAGCTCGGACACCAATGATGGAAAGAGGAATTGACTCCCCTTCTTCATGGCGTTGGTGCAGAGGCTCCGGTAGATGATCATTCCGACGTTGATGGGTTTTCTGGTTAGAATGCAGTAGAGGAGGATGGCTCGCTCTCTGGTTACATGTTGACCATGAGAAGAAGGAGAGATGTGAGATTTCACAAAGTGGTACCAACACTTCGCACTTGGAAGGAGCGATGCCCGAGATATTGTAAAGGCCCCGAGCTTCATGATTCGCCAAATAGTTCCCGACAGAGCCACTGTGTCAAGAACTTCCAAGAGAAACTCCGGCGTTGTATTCTCTGAGTGGGCGAAGAATTCGTCGGTGGCTTCAGGGAGCTCGTAGAATGAGTTTATCCGCTCGGGTGAGATGGGTACCATCTTGTGCCGGACCATGATTTCTTTCGGCATGTCACCTGAAAAATTAGAATAAAATTCTCTCACCAGGGAGAGAATCGGCTCAGCGGGTTGGGCACAGAGATTTGCCCAACCCCGTTCCTTGATGGTTCCTGTTATATATGCCAGGTATTCTTTGGAAGTGCCGGCGTTGAGTAGAAATCCCTTTTCAGCAGTAAAAGTTTGCTTCTTGTAGTCTTGCTCGTATCTGTGACGAGCTTCCTCAGAAATAAAGGCCGGTTTTGCTGGCCTTTTGATTGCAAAAGTGTTTGGGCAGGGTGGAGTGCGTGATGTTTGCACTGGAGTTGCTGCCGATGCTATAGCTCTGGGCGGAGGTACCGTCGTCTTTGGCGGTAAGTTTCTTGGGGCAGCAACTCTTCTTTGTCGCCCTGTTTCTTTAAAGAAAGGTACTCTAATGGGTACCTTTTTTTATTTCAGCAGCAGAAGAACGGGTGGTTCTTGGTGTAGGTGGTGGAGCGTCGGGTTTGGAGACCGGAGGTTTTGGTCTTGGCGGCGAACACGGTGGTGCAGCTGTTGTTTTCACAGCCATCAGCTTCAGGAGAGAGGAGATCGGGGCGTCAGATTTGGGGGAGACTTGCCGTGATGGTGGTGGTGCTTGCTTGATGGCGGTAGACTCGCTGCCTCTCGGTTTGCGAATAAGAGGAGTCGGTGTATCCGATTCCGTTTCCGAGTTGGAAGATGGAATGGACACCGGCGGCTCGTCTTTTCGTTGCTTCTTTGTTGATGGTTGGGCGGCGAGTCTAGCGGATACTCGTATCTGCTTCGTCGTCGATGGCGGCGGTTGTCTCTTCTTCGGTGGAGCGGGGTTCTTCGTTGTCGGCATCGAAAGTTGCCATTTCTTCGTCGTCGGCTGGGCAGATGTTTCGGCAGATATTTCCATCGGTGCTGGTCTGGCAGTCGACCTTTTCTTTGGTGTGATCTTCCGACGGCGTTTCGGCGGTCGGGTTTTAGGTGACGGACTCCCTTCGCTGCCCGGAACAGTGACATCTTCTTTGCTGGCCTCTTCATCTGGAGTATCTTTCCACGGCAGATAAATGACTGTGTCCTTCCATGTCAGGTACAGAATTGGCTCCGGCTCCATTGATTCGTCTGCTGGGTTTCCTGAAAAATTCTTGGTGTTCTCTCCCGAATGCTATGGCTTCTTTTTATAAAGATGAGAGAGAGGCGGTTAATTGAAATTAAAAAAAATATTTACCGCTTCTCTTAGAAATTTGATCAGCGGTAACTTCCTCTTTGTTTTCCCGCTCACTCCAATCAGATTAGGCCAAGTTCTTCTCCTTGGTTTTCCTATAGTCGAATTGCGCATGCTTCCACTTGATCAATGTCATGTCAGTCTTGCAGCATCAGACAGACTCTCTATCCTAAAACACAAATAAAACTAATAATCATAAAAACAATAAAGAAATGGTTGCCTCCCTGTAGCGCTACATTTTCCGTCTGCAGCCTGACGTCGTTATGGGCTCATTCGGCATCCTCCAATGTGATGGAGACGTGCTCTTCATCTTGTGGGCTCGGCCAAGATAAGGCTTAACTCGTTGGGCATTTACCTTGAAGTTCTTCCCGGCGTCATTACGAAGTTCAATTTCTCCGTAAGCATTGATTGCAGTGATCAAGAATGGTCCCATCCATTTTGATTTTAATTTTCCCGGAAATATCTTCAATCGTGAATCATATAATAGCACTTGTTGCCCGACATCAAATGTCCTTTCTTGGATGTTTTTGTCATGTCATCTCTTAACTTTCGATTTGTAAATTTCTGCATTCTCATAAGAGTTTTGCCGAAACTCTTCCAACTCATTAAGTTGTAGTAACCTCGCTTCTCCCGTGGTTTCCTCGTCCGCGTTCAATTTAGCAACTGACAAATATGCCTTATGTAATAATTTGACCGGTAAATGGCAAGCTTTGCCAAAAACAAGTCGAAACGGTGATGTTCCTATTGGAGTCTTGAAAGCTGTAAGGTAAGCCCATAAAGCATTGGGTAGTTTCTCGGCCCAATTTCTTCTACCGGTATTAACGACTTTTTCCAGAATTCTTTTGATTTCCCGGTTAGAGACCTCCGTTTGTCCGTTTGCTTGAGGGTGGTACGGTGTTGTAACTTTGTGCTTAACTCCATATTTTTCAAGTAACTGCTTGAATTTTCAGTTGCAAAAATGACGTCCTCCATCACTAATGATTGCTCTCGGTGTGCCGAATCTCGTAAATATGTTTCGATGAAGAAAACGAGTGACAACTGAAGAATCATTAGTGGGAAGAACAATGACTTCTACCCACTTTGATATGTAATCCACGGCGAGTAAAATATATTGGTTTCCATAAGATGAAGGAAACAGGCCCATGAAATCAATACCCCATACATCGAAGATCTCGACCTCTAGGATATTCGTTAACGGCATCTCATGTTTTCGTGTGATATTTCCCATCCGTTGGCATCTGTCACACGATTTTACAAATGAATTTGCATCTTTAAATAAAGTGGGCCAATGCAAACCTGATTGGAGGACTTTAGCAGTTGTTCGGGTTCCTCAGAAATGTCCTCCATATGGTGATGCATGGCAATATTGTAGCACTGATGCGTCTTCGTGATCCGGAATGCATCTTCTTACGATCTGATCTGCACATTGTATAAATAAATGTGGATCATCCCAATAGTAGTTACGTACCTCTTTTAAAAACTTCCTCCTCTGTTGATAGGTGTAATCGAATGGGATGATTCCGCTTGCTAAATAGTTCACAATGTTGGCGTACAAAGGTAGTGCCTCGGCTTTAAAAATCTGTTCGTCCGGGAAAGTTTCTGTAATTGCCGTCTCTTCTTTCTGTGGCTTCTCTTGTTCTAGTCGTGATAGATGGTCAACAACTTGATTATCCGTTCCTTTTCTATCAACTATTTCTAGGTCGAATTCTTGTAGTAACAGAATCCACCTAATTAAATGTGGCTTGGCATCTTTCTTCGAAATCAGATACTTTATGGCAGAATGGTCGGCTTGGCATCTTCCTTCTCGGTTGTCGTGTAATTCAGCTGTGCATCGGATAGTGTTTTGCTAGCATAATAAATAGGATGTACAACTCGGTCGTGCTTTTGTCCCAGCATCGCTCCCAAGGAATAATCGCTAGCATCGCACATAATCTCGAATGATTTTGTCTAATTTGGTGCAGTAATAATTGGGGCCGAGATCAGCTTGCTTTTTAATTCTTCGAAAGCTTGTTGACATGCATCATCAAAGAAAAATACTTTGTCATTTTCCAGCAATGAGCAGAGTGGTTTGGAAATATTTGAGAAGTCTTTGATGAATCGGCGGTAAAAACCGGCATGTCCTAAAAAGCTTCGTATTCCTTTCACGGAGGTGGGTGGAGGCAGTTTTTCAATAACTTCAATCTTGGCTTTATCTACCTCCATCCCTGATTTGGAAACTCGATGTTCGAGAACAATTCCTTCGGTTACCATAAAATGGCATTTTTCCCAATTTAGAACTAGGTCTGTCTCAGTGCAGCGTTTTAATACTAATTCCAAATTCTGTAAGCATGTGTGAAAAGAATCTCCAACCACAGAAAAATCATCCATAAATATTTCCAGAAAATCTTCAACCACGTCCGAGAATATGGACATCATGCAACGCTGGAACGTTGTTGGAGCATTGAATAACCCGAATGGAATTCGCCGGTAAGCGAATGTGCCTTAGGGATAGGTAAACGTCGTCTTCTCCTGATCTTCTGGTAGAATTGCAATTTGATTGTAACCTGAAGATCCATCTAAGAAACAATAAAACTCTTTACCAGCTAGTCGGTCGAGCATTTGATGGATGAATGGCAAGGGAAAATGGTCCTTCCTTGTCATCTTGTTGAGCTTCCGATAGTCCATACAAACTCGCCAACCAGTAATTGTGCGGGTTGGAATTAATTGGTTGTTCTCATTGGTTACCACAGTTGTTCCTCCTTTCTTTGGGACACATTGGACAAGACTTACCCATGAACTATCCGAAATTGGGTAAATAATACCTGCGTCCAATAGCTTGATTGTAGGATCGAGATTAACCTAAGAGGCGGGGTGAATTAGATTAATAAATATTTTCTCCGATGATTACACTTTAATCAAATTTGTGCGTATGGTTTACTCAATCTAAAACTCTAATGCGGAAAAGATAAATAACTTAATAGAGTTAGAGAGAGAGAGAGATTGACACCGGATTGTTAACGCAGTTCGGCCAACCTTGCATACGTCCGCGCTCCAAGGTACCTCCTTGAAGATTCTTCCCGCTCAATCCTTTGAGCTCACTCCGATTGACTTACGGGTGTCAATCAAACCTTTACAGCGACTCTTCTTTAGGAGAGGCATCACCCCTCTTACAAATTTCGCTCACAGAGTTTAATCGAAGATTTTTTGGTTACTAACCGACTCTCTCAATCCACAAATGAATATACAAGATATAAATACAAAGATTGAGAGAATGAAATGATTCTCTAAAATTTGGCAGCAATTCGGCTTTCTTTTTGCTCTTTGAAAAATCGTTGTTTCAATCCACAGCTCAGCAGCTATTTATAGATTTCGTTCTGCTCAGGCTGGATAAGTCGACTTATGTACGTGATCAGTCGACATAGATATAGCCGTTTAGACACATTCTGAAATAGCCGTTGGAGGTTATCTTCTTTTTCTGCTCTTGTTCGGTCGACATAGCTTTTGATCAGTCGACATAAGATTTAGTGATTTGTCATTGAGAAGAACTTAAGTCAACATAGATATGGCCTCTGGACATGTATACAGTCAACATAATAACTTTGCAGTTGACATAATGTTGGCCTCTGGAACTGTATACAGTCGACACAATAGCTTTGTAGTCGACATAATGTTGGCCTCTGGAACTGTATACAATAGACACAATAGCTTTGCAGTCGACATAATGTTGGCCTCTGGAACTTGTAGAAATGTGGTCGACATTTTTGCTTCTTGTCTCGAACATCTTCGGTCGACATAATTGGGAAACGGTCG
Source organism: Begonia fuchsioides (assembly GCA_003255005.1). NCBI lineage: Eukaryota > Viridiplantae > Streptophyta > Magnoliopsida > Cucurbitales > Begoniaceae > Begonia > Begonia fuchsioides. The sequence continues at coordinate 12,888 of QAOC01026069.1, read as the reverse complement.
ACACAAGTTTATCATCTGCCAAAAGATTAGTCGACATAACTGGATAACAGTCAACACAAGTTTATCGTCTGCCAAAAGATTAGTCGACATAACTGGGAAACAGTCGACAGAAGTTTATCCTCTGCCAGAGGATTAGTCGACATAACTAACGATAGGTCGACATAACCCGTATCAAACTTAATAATTTCTGCAAAACTCAACTGATTTGTTAGACACAAGAGGTATCCTTCGATGAGGGTATTTCATATACATTATTCAAATTAACTTCTCTTAACGGATAATCAATTTTCCAATATATTAATGTTCATCAATAAAAAACAAAGGTAACTTTAATCGAAGATAAAGCTAACATTGATAATTTCCTTTTTCACCACCTCTTTCATGACTGGATTCAATCGGCGTTGTCCTTCAACTGATGGCCGGTAATCATGCTCAAGCAGAATTTTGTGCATGCATATACTCAGACTAATTCCCTTGATGTCGGCAACCGTCCAAGCAATGGCATGTTTATATTTCCTTAATATTTCCAGTAGTTCAGCCTCCTGTAATTCATTCAATTGAGAAGAAATAATAACAGGTAAGGTGTCACCTGTTCCAAGGTAAGCGTACTTCAGATGCTGTGGCAATGTCTTCAGCTCAAGTTGTGGTGGTTCGTCTATCGAGGATTTCCTCTCTCGATGTTCTTTATCTCCTCTGTCCAGGGCTTCGGTAGCTTGTGCCCTAGACTTTTTCCAAGTTCGTGGGTCAGATGGATCAAACTTGAATTCCGTTTGGGTGGTCTTACCTCTCTCTTTTCCACAAAATTGAATTCATCATCTGCGATGGTGTAACATTCTTTAGCTTCTTTTGAATCTTTTAAAGCATTCAGGATGTTGAACGTGACCTCTTCATCATTCACCCTCATAGTGAGTTGTCCTTTTTCTACGTCGATAAGAGTTCTTCCGGTGGCCAAGAATGGTCTTCCCAAGAGGATCGGGACCTCTCGGTCAAAAAAATAAATTTATCGACTTTTACCAGCACGTTCTTGATGATTCCTTCCGGGTAGCTGATCGATCGGCAAACTGTAATGTTACTGTTGTCGGCCTTGCTTTTCCAATGTCCAACTTCTTAAAAATTGACATTGGCATGAGATTGATGCTAGCTCCTATGTCACATAGAGCTTTGCCAATATGTTGATCTCTGATCGTGCATGGAATCGTAAATTTCCCAAGATCACGTAACTTTGGTGGGATCTTATTTTGTACAATATAGCTGCTTGCTTGAGTCATAGCCACAGTTTCGTATTCCTCTATTTTCCGTTTCTTCGATACGAGATCTTTCATAAATTTTGCATAATTCGGCATTTGTTCTAAGGCCTCGACTAGTGGAATATTGATGTGTAGTTGCTTCAACATATCCATGAATTTTCCGAATTGTTTGTCCTGATTCTTTTTCTGTAGCCTTTGTGGAAAAGGTGGCGGAAGTCTCTCGGCTAGTGCAATTGCCTTCTGATGCTGAGCGGGTGCTGCAACATTGATATTAGCATCAGGGTTGTTAATCTGCTACGAGCCTTCCACTTTATCAGCGTCGGTGTTCTTCTCCTTGGTTCTTTCTTTAGGTCTTTCCTCAGAGTCTTTCACAGTTTCCACCTCTCTGCTGTTGCGCAAAGTAATGGATTTGCACTGTTCTTTTCCTTCTCGTTTTGGAACTTCGGTATCGCTCGGCAACATTCCCGTAGGTCTATTATTTAATGATAGAGCGAGCTGACCTACTTGATTCTCCAGATTCCTATGAGATGCGGCTTGATTCTGAATCGCCGCATTCATATTTTGCATCATCAGCTCGGATCGTTCCATAAATTCGCTGACCTTTTGTTCTAACGTCTTGGATTGTTCGGGTTGTTGTTGTGGCCGGTTTGCTTGAGTCGGAAAACTCTGATTATACCCTTGTTGAGGTTGGAAGTACTGATTCGGATTGCGTAGTGGCTGATTCTGGCTCCACTGATTATTTGGCTTCCAACCTTGATTGAAATTATTGCTCCGATTTTTCCCCACATAATTTACTGCTTCGGGATTTGAAGGGCAATACTCGTACGTATGATCTTCTGAGTAGAATGAACATGAAATACTTTTAACTTGCTGTGGGTTAGCTTGTTGCATGTTCATGTTTCTGAGGGTGTTATTTAGCGTAGTCATCTGTGCCGCTAGAGCCATAACTGGATCTATGTCAAGGATTCTGGGTGTACTATTCGTCGATGCTTTCTTCGGTGTTTTAGCTCTCTCTGTCGGCCATTGATAATTGTTAGTCGCCATATTATCCAAAAGCTCAAACGCGTCCGCGCATGATTTCGATAAAATTGCGCTATTTGCTGCTGCATCTAAGAAAGATCAAGTTTGTCCATAAAGTCCATTATAGAAAGTTTCCAGTTGTACCCATTCGTTGATGCCATGATTCGGACATTGGCGAATTAATTCCTTGAACCTTTCCCATGCTTCATATAGGGATTCAGTGTCCTGTTGTCCGAATATCATGATCTCCCCTCTCATCTTTGCGTTCTTCACCGGTGGAAAATATTTGAGTAGAAACTTCTTGGCTAGATCTTCCCAAGAAGTGATAGAATTCGGTGGCAAAGAATTCAGCCATGCTTTTGCTCGGTCTCGGAGTGCATAAGGAAATAACTTTAATCGGAGAACCTCCCGATTAACAGCCGTATCTTCGAACGAATCACACAAAGATGTGTATTCCGTAATGAAAGTGTTCGGATCTTCGGATGGCGAACCATTAAATGTACCTATTGTTTGCAGCATTTGAAACATAATAGGCCTTAATTCACACCTTACCTCGTTGTTGACGGGTCGGAAAATACCGGGATTAAGCCATTCCAAATCTGGAATTGCATAATCCCGAATGGTCTTTCATGATCGGGACCTTGATTATTCGGTGGAATTTGAGCCATTGGTTTTTCTTTGACCGCTTCTCGTTGGTTTTGAATTTGGCGTCTCCTTTCATGAAGCGTTCTTTCAGGCTCGGGATTGTAGGGAATGAGCTCTCGTTCCTCGTTGTTTAGCATAAGCACCTGAACAGATTAAAAGAACCGTAAAAATACTTTCTTTTTAATTTTAAAATTTTTCAAATTAGTGTTAGTAATATTCACAATACTTCACAATCAATTCTAAAAATCAAAAATTTCGTTGTCTCCGGCAACGGCGCCAAAAACTTGTTGCTTGAAAACGTAATCGCAAAAACGCAAGTGCACGTGTCGCAACGTAGTAATAAAAATATCGATCCCACGAGGACAAGTCAACTTTCAATTTAGAGAAATAATTGCAAAGTAAAAGAAATAAACTAAAAATCTTAACTTTAACTATTTACAAAAAGAATTAAAGAATAAAGAATAGGTTTTTCATTATGATTGATTTTTTCATCTAATCTATCATGCATAAAGTAAATTGCAGAAAGTAAAGTGGTGGTCGAATCGAGAATTAGAATTAACCTCGGAAAGAATTAACTATGATTGACTTAAGCAAATCAACATAAGAAAAATTCAAACTTTAATTAAACTAAACAACTCAATAACTTATGTTGTCAAGACTTGTAAAATCGATGAAAGTTAAAACGAAAAGCAAAGGAGAGAATTTTGGTCCTCGCCGTCGGAAACCGTTGTTCACACAGCCCCGTTCCCTCGCCGTCGTGATCGCCGTCACCGACCTCTTTCTCGGATTTATGCCCGGGCTTGATCGCAAGCTTGTTCTCTAATTCCAACACACCTAATTCGTGGCACTCTGGTTGATCTTTATAGAAGTCTCAGCCTCGAAATATATGGAGGTTTATTGAGATTTGCAGCTGGTTCAAGATTTGGAAAGATTTCCAAATCTTCAAGGATATTCTTGTTTCCATATTTGAAAATTGATTATTCGGTTGAGATCTTCTCCTTAATTTCGTGATCTTCCAGCTTCTTTCTTGCTCTGCAATCCATCTTTAAACTTGGCAACTGCATCTAAACAAAATATTGTGAAAATACAAAATCTAGAAATATTGTTGAAAATCACGTAAAATCTACGATTTTAGATGCTGTTGTGATGCTGCGGCATTTCCGCGATATTTGCCTAAAAATCCGATTTTTGAATAAAACATTATATGATCACAAACAATTTATCAATAAAATCTCGTGAAATATTAGGTCTTTTCAAGGCCTAACACCTACGCTCTAAGGCCTAAGCCCAAAGCACAAAGGACAAAGCCCTAAGCCTAAAGCCCTATGCCCAAAGCCCTAATCCCAGAGCCTAACGCTTTAAGTGCAGATCCCTAAGCCCAAATCACTAAGTCCTAAACCCTAAATCGACAGCCCTAATCCATCGACCAAAGTCCTTAGTTCAAAGCCTTTAGTGCATAGCTTTAGGCCCAAAGCCTAAAGATCAAAGCCCTAAGCCTTAAGTCCTAAGAACTAATCCCTAAGTCATAAGCCATAAGCACTAATCCTAAATCCCTAAACCCTAATCCCAAAGCCCTAAGTCCAAAGCCCAAAGCCCAAAGACGAAGCGCTAAGCCCTAGAACCTAAGTACAAACCTCTGAGCCAAACTCCCTAAGCTCTAAGCCATATGCTCTAACTGCTAAGCCCAAAGCTTAAAGTCTTAAGCCCAAAGTGCTAAGATCAAAGCCATCGAATAAATGGACCAAAGCATAAAGCTATAAGCCCTAATACTTAAGTAATGAGCATTAAACCTAAGCCATAAGCCCTAAGGCAAAAGCCCTATGTCACACCCTGTAAAACTTTACTTAAAAAAATGATCGCGGTAAAATTTTTCTTTCTTTAATTATAAATCGTAGTAAACCCGACATTTACTTGAGATAAAACATTGTTAATCAACATATTCATCAAATAAAATACTGCAAACTCATATAACACATAGTTTAATCAAAACATGTAATATACTTAATAAACATCTTTACACATCATCATTTAACATAATTAAACTTTTAAAAAACATCATTGTTCAAAGATAAACACTCTAAAATACTTCAAATGTACATCTTGACCTCCCCACCGGTCGGCACTAACGATTCAAGCTTCCTGCACCAGATCCGCCTCCTCCACGACATGATTGTTACATCAAACAAGGAGGGCTATGTCTCTCACCTTCATCTTCATCACCTACATCACAAAGCATAACCTATGAGCCTAAAGCTTAATAAGTAATCGAATGAGCTTATATGCCTAACATGAGCATGACGTTTCTCGAAAAACATGTACATTCATTTTGTTCTTTATTGTTGTCTTTATTTAACTTGACATGTGTGGGCGTCACATCATATGAAGGTAAATAGGCACCATCTGACCTCCATGAGGCAGCCAATTCCACTTTCTCCCATAACTTGATCTTGACTTTTTATACATTTATGGATTGGATGATGAATGTGTCTCATACAACTTTCATCATCCGTTTGGTGACATTTTAAAAACATGCATGAGAAAACATTTTCGTATCTTTCATAAAACATGATGTATGGACATTATTCATACATATGCATGACATGGTAACATAATTTAAGTACATGCAACATAATATATTAAATATCTCCCAAGTCAACCGTAATAAACATTCCTAGTAAACTTGACTTAACTTAACTCTTGACTTATGATAATACATAAACATCAAACAATGTCAATCAAGCACCAATCAAATCCAAAACACTTAGGTTGGTGTACGGTGTGATACACCCCAATAGAATATCATCAATAACATTATCCTAAAAACAAACAACTCCTAAGTAATTCTTTACTTAATGGATATCTAAGTAATCAAACACATTATCCTTATGTCTTATCCTTTGTGATGTAGTCCCACAAGGGCCAAACACATGCATGAATTAATTACTTGGATTCCTTAGTTTAACCTTGGTATTCTGAATCCTTAATGATCCAATGTGCTTGCCTATATAAGCCAAACTCGGAATACCTTGTTTCACCAGAAACTTTCGACATTCATAACTTTTGCTATAGAAATTTGATCAAAAAACCTAAGGTACTATTTTCATGCTTAAGATGTCTACTACATTTCTTCAGAATACGTTGTGATCAGATTCTCAATTAAAACCTTATACATTCTACATCTTTAAAATCAGGTATAACATGACCCTATTAGTTCATACACTGTTTTTACCTCAACTTCCGATATACAAAACTTTCGCTACACTAATCGGATCAGAATTCATAAGGTACCAATATAAACCTTAAAATGTTTGTTACACTTTATTAGAAGAGATTATGACCAAATTGTAACTCAAAGACTTTGTAACATTTACATTTCAGAAACTGGGTAACATGACTTATAAAGTGTATACCCATAAAATACCTTCACAATTTCATGTTTTCTTAACCATGTAACGCAAATTTCATCCCTTATAAGTCATTACAGCACCAAAATGAACATCGTAAAGGTATTTCTTGGTACCTTAGGGCTGGAGTTGTAGGCTATTGCTTCTCTTGCACTTCTAGCTCTTAAACACAAAATTTTCTTGTAAAAAACACTAAAACCTCACACTTTTGTTGCAAACCCTAATTTTTCTCACACGTATTTGGAGAGGAGATAGATCTGTGAGAGATAGCTAGTGGTCGGGATGGCTAATAGCGGAAGATCCCTTTTGGAAGGTGAGTCATGTAGTTCAAGCATGAGGTGTCACCATCCAAGCTCATCACATCTTCAACCATGAGGTGTAACCATCCTTTCCACGTGACACTTCCCTATTGGCCCATCCTTAATTAATTATGGATTAAATTCCTTAAAATTTCATTAAAATTCAGCGTTTCAGCAATAAATTTTCAACCCTTAATCAAACCCGAGAGTTCCCGGTGTGCCCCTTTATTCAGGGTGTTAACTGGCATTTAAACCTTTTCATAACGTTTGCTCAACAACTCGGATTTTCTTAATTAAAAAACCCATATTTTCCTCATTGAGTCTAATTTAACTTTGTAGAAGACTTAAACTTCAAATTCGGAGCCTATTATGTTTAATTATACAAAATATCAAACATCGCTCAAAAGTCCATAATTCTATAGTCCGGTTTTCCTTATCCAACGTCAAACAAGTATAACTTTTTCTCCAAAACTCTAATAGCATTGATCTACATATCAATCTTCTTATCTTGACGTTTACTACAACTTTTTAGAAGAACACTTTGCCATTTATGTACTTCTAAGCCATGATATTATTGTAACACAAAAACTGCTCATTTTCAAAATTCCAACCCAGTATTTGTTCCGACCTTTGGGGTCTAAGATTCATAACTTTCTCTATACGTTTCTAAATCAAGAAATTCTTATTGTTGTAGTTTCATCTTCTAAGCTATCAAATTCCATTAGAAGAATCAACTCCATGTTAAGACCCTAAAATCTCATAATTAGGTAAATACCAATATTGTTTCCGATTCGTGAATTCATTACTTCTAAGGTATAATTTCGTCTCCATATTCATCTTTTCTTAGTACATTTCATTCTTTAACCATAAAACATTATATTCACATAAAGTTACTGTTCATCAAAAAGTTGGGTGTACCTAACCCAAAAGTGTAAGTCCCAAATTTGAAATCGATAGCCCTAAGAATTAAGCCAAAAGCACTTAACCCAAAGCCCAATGACTTGCTACCTAAGTCGTAACCCCTAGCCGAAACCGCTAAGCAAAAGCCTTAGGACCAAAGCTCTAATCCTAAAGCCCTAAGTCCAATGCCTTAAGCCCTAAGCCAAAAAAACCTAAGACTAAAGCCCAAAACCCCAAGGCTAAAGCCATGGGCACAAACCCCAAAGCCCTAAGACCAAAGCCCAAAAACCTAAGCCTAAAGCCCAAAGCCCATAGTCTGGGCACAAAGCACAAAGCCCTAAGCACAAAGCACAAAGCCTTGAACCCAAAGTTCTAAGCCCAAAACAATGACCCGTAAGCCCTAAACCATAAGCAGTAAGCCATAAGCTCTAAGCCCTAACCGCTACGCCTTAATCCGTAAGTCCTAAGCTATAAGCACTACACCCTAAGAGTTACGCTCTAAACCCTAAGTCCTAAGCGCTAAGCCCTGAGCTCTATGCCCCAAGCGTTACATTCTAAGCCATAAAACCAAAGCCCTAAGCCCTAATTCCTATGCCCCAATAACTAAGCTCTAAAAGCAAAGCACAAATCCTAAAGCATAATGTGAAAAGCACTAAGCGGAAAGCCATAATTTGAAAGCCTTAAGCCATCATTCTCAAGCCCTAAGCCCTTAGCCATAGTCCTTAAGCCTTAGACCTTAAGTCCTAATCCTTAAGCCCTAGGCCCAAAGCCTCATGACCAAAGTGGTATGCTCTAAGCACTAAGCCGTAAGCTTTAACCCCTACTCTGTGCTCTATGCCCTAAACACTAAGCTCTAAGTCTAAAGCTAAAAGCCCAAAGCTTTAAGTCCTGGGCCTTAAGCCCAAAGCCCAAAGCCCTAGGCCCTAGCCCCTAATCCCAAAGCCTTAAAGCCAAAGCCCGAAGCCCAAAGCCATATGTTTTAAGCCCTAGAGCCTAAGTCCAAATCTCCAAGCCCAAATACCTAATCCCAAATCTCTAAGCCCTATGTCATAAGACCAAAGCCCAAAGTTCTAAGCCCAAAGTGCTAAGCCCAAAGACGTCAATTAAAAGACCATAGCCTAAAGCCCTAAGACCTAACTCATTAGCCCTAAACCTTAATCCTTAGGCCATAAGGCCAAAGCTCTAAGCCCAAAGCCCTAAGGCCAAAGCCCTAAGGCTAAAGCCCTAAGCCCAAAGCCCAAGTCCAAAATCTCGAATGTCAAAGCGTAAGTGATGTGCCCGAGAACCCCCACCCACCAGAAGGCATGGTGACCCGCAGCCTTGCAAGGCAAGCTTCTAATTTGTTTGTTGATTTTACAGGGCCAATATTACCTCCAAGAGGCCTCTTAGATGCTCCCACTTCTATTGACAAAGAGCTCCCCAAGCATTGCCTACAATGGGAGCATGAAGTGAGGGTGACAACCACCGAAGTACCAAAAGCTCCTCCTTCCGAAGTATCCTACCCGAGGGTGCACCAAGCCGTGACCTAGTGAATTGCTCTCTTTCGCATTCTTCATTTTAGCTTGAGAATATTATAGCAAGGGAAGGGCTGCTTGGTCATCACGTGATCATATATATATATATATGCTTTATGTAGTTTAAAGTTGTAACCAATCATTTTTGGGTTGTAGTTGTAACTTGGTGTTGGTTCGGTTTGGCCAACTCGAGTTCCATCTTGTTGGGACTTAGGGAAAACCTATTTTTTTTTCCTAAGTAAATTTGTGATTTGTAATTCAACTTGGTCGTGGTTTAGGGCCAAGAGTTGCTGGAGTAGGAGGCAAGTTGTTTATGGGCTCCTGTCCACCAAACTCCTATTTTAGCCACTCATTAGTTCCTAAAATAGGCTAGTGTCTAATTTTGTCTTTTGTTGTAAGTTAGGAGGGTATGAAACTCTTCCCTCACGTATTTTGCAGGCAGAAAATGTTTGTTGAAAAAAACTTAAAGCTTGAATCTCCATTTTCTCTCTCGGCGGTTTGTCCAAATCGGTGAGTAATATCAGGTTTGAGCGATCTCCAAGGGTGGTGAAGTTGTGCTAGCAGCCTCCATGATGTGCCATTGGAGACCAACACCGAGAATACATCCCGAAGGCCTATAGCCCAAACCCGAGCCAAGAAGTTTGCTAACATGTTTGCTCATTTTGTAGGGTTATTTAGGCAAGGAACCTTAAAGGGAGAACCAACTTTGGAAGATCAAAGACAGCCCAAACATCTTCTCACTTGGGAATTCTCTTCAATACCCACAGAGCAAAGTGGGAATTCTCTTCAACTTAACCGAGGATCCGACCTTTGCATGGCCCATGCAAGACCTGGAGGAGCGAGGTCCAAGACCATTTCACTCAAGTTCTTCATCAACCCAAGTCCACATGGAGGGATGAAGGCCCATTTTTATGATGTCATTTTGTTTTATCGTTTTTTCGGTTTGAACAATTGCCGAGTGGTTTTAGATGGAATGTTCGGTTAGTATTAGGGTTCTATTTTGCTGAAGGGTTAGCCACGTGAAGACCCTATTTTGTGCTTTAGGTGGGGGTGCTGAAGGGGGGACCATGGTCAGCCTTGGTGCCTCCTTTTCGGGTAACTTCTAGGAGGACAACCTAGCTGTTTTTCTCCTTTGTTTTGCCATTTTGGGTAAAGCAGATTTTGAATCATTTCGGGAGCCTTCTCCCCCAAAATTAGGGATGATTTTAAGCTCAATTTGAGCTCAGTTGTAAGGCAGTGAAGTTTGAAAATTAAAGATTGCATTTGCATCTCATTTTCCTTGGTGGTTCCTCCTTCTCCAAGACTCGGGTTTTCTGGTGAGTTACATCCGGAAACTATCGAGAGCTCCACTCCGGTTTTGGCTGCCATTGAAGCTTGGGTTAGCTAGGTGACACGCTCCAAGATGCGGAGGTGTCGGGAAGAGAGGAGATGGCAACAATCTGCCGAGAGAAAGAAAGGTAGGCAGAAATTGGAGAACTCCAAACGCATACAAGGGCTTTAGCTAGAAATTGTAGGACTTAAACCCTTGAGAGTGGGCTAAGTTTGACCAAATTTACAGCTTAAAACACGTGCGGATCAATAAAATACACGGAGGCAATTTTAGGTGCACAAACAGACAAAGCTGAAAGAAACAGTGTAGGGGTGTTGGGGAGACTTCTGCACAACTTCCAATGCAGGGAGTCTGGGAGGGTGGAAATTGGCAAAACTTAACTTCAACGAAGTGGGAAGAAATTGCAAGTGGTTTGAGGGGAAAAGCACGGGTAGATTGGAAGATATGCAGGATAGAAAATTGATGGACAGAACTGCCCGATTTCAGAAGTTCGGGTAGAAGGCAGTGGAAAAAGCATGCATAACTCTTGATGGGGAGGGGCTGTGGCTAAACGTAAAGAACAGTTATTTCAAGCCATGAAAGAGGAACTCACAGCCATAAAATTGGGGACTTTTGTTCACGGAAAACAGAAATGGCACGAATTGGACTTTTGTTGCACAAATTCACTCGGGTAAGCACCAAAAACAGCAACCAACACCAAAGACAAACACAAATGCAAACAACAAATGGAGGAAGGCTATGGGATTTCCAAGCTCGCTTTTGTTCCTAAACAAGTGAGGAAGGAGGTTGGAATAAGGTTTAGTGATCCTAGCTAATCACCAACACCAAGACAAACAAGAATCAAGGATGTTACTCACCTAGATTCCCAAATGCCGTGAGAAAAGGAAGGGCTTGAGAGCTTCAAAGCTTCTTTAATTTACCAATCTCTTTTCTGCCTTTCATTCAACGTGGAAGAGGGTTTCATACACCCTCCAAATTACACAAAAGAAATAAAAAAAATAAACCTAAATTAGGGACCAATGAGTGGCTAGAGTAGGAGTTAGGTGAGAATTGGGTCCCACCAAGCCTCCTTATCCAACCACATGGAACTATCAACTAAAGCCACGTCCCAAGCATATCTAAAAAGGAGGGAAAAATGGAAACTTAGGGTTGGACCTAAGTTCCCTCAAAAAGGGCTTGGGTTGGTCCAAACCGAACCAATTTGATTACAACAAAAACATACTTCCCTACTTAAAATATTTATAACCCCAAATACATATACAAATATTCAGCACTCCTTATGGACTCTTCTTGCAGGAACTACTCTCCCATAATGGTGACGGGGCATTCGGCCATCTTAATGCATGGAGACGGATGTGGTCATGGTTCGGGTGGGAGGCTTGATGTGCAACGGGAGTGCAACACCAAGCACTCCCCGAGCACGGACCTTTTTCCTAACTTGGTTGTGAGTTTTGTAGGTGATTTAGCCTCGGAGACACATTACAAGGACGATGTAGCATGACCAAAGACGAGACAGGTGCACAGCACGAACAGCGCGCGCGCAGCTCAGGCGCAAAGCACGCACAGCGCACGCGCAGCACGCACTACGCGCGCCCAGCCAAGACGCGCGACACAGCCAGCGCGAGTCCAGACATTGCGCACGGCCATAGAGACCAGCCCACGGNGAGACACATTACAAGGACGATGTAGCATGACCAAAGACGAGACAGGTGCACAGCACGAACAGCGCGCGCGCAGCTCAGGCGCGAAGCATGCACAGCGCGCGCGCAGCACGCACTACGCGCGCCCAACCAAGACGCGCGACACAGCCAGCGCGAGTCCAGACATTGCGCACGGCCATAGAGACCAGCCCACGGACAGCGCGGACCATGATGCACGCGGGCTCAAAGACACACGCACCACCCGCGACGCGCGCGGCCTAGAAGACACGGCTACGACCCCGGCCCGTGCCACGGCTGAAACCCTCTAGGGTTTTGGCCCACAAGAATAAGTGGCCCACGTGGACACAAGTAGGAGTAGCTAGCCATAGAAGTGGAAGAAGTACAGGCCTAAAGATGGAGGACGAATCCGCTAAGTGTCAAAGACAAGGGGGCTCGGCCAACCCAAGGCCTTTTGTGGCGTACATCCAAAAGGGCCGAGCCATTATCATTCTTTGACGTCCTAAGGAGCTTCGGAGGACAGCGTTTTAATTTGGCCCACGCTAATCTTTCAGGAGCCGAGACATGTTGCCGAGCCCACGGCCCAAACGGGCCAGGACACGGCCACCTGACACGGCCTACACGGGCCAGGACACGGCCACCCGGCACGTCCCAACGAGCCACGATACGGCCCACCGTGCCCAAGATACGGCCCACTCGTGCAATGTCCAGATTCACTCGGCACATTCAATCACCAAATCTTCAGAATCATAACAACCGAGTGAATCCCATGATTTTTGCCAAGTTTTCTGCATTGGACACGAGTTCATCCGAGGCGTCCATCGGATCTGATGACCAACATTTCTTCTTAGTTTTTATGCTTTGTTTTCTT
>QAOC01026063.1:561396-717631 GCA_003255005.1 Begonia fuchsioides | reverse complement strand
CTTGAAATTCGGGATTTAAAATTTCGGGTCTTTACAATATCAGATCCTCCATATTATCTTCTGTGATAATTAAGTTGCACCACAAAGAATTAGATCGAAAACTGAATAGCCATTTCGAAATTTGTGGTCAGAAAGTGGCATAAAAACTTACCCGATCTGATCGGAATCTCACCGGCTTCAATCAAATTCGGTAGATGAAAATAGGCCCAGAAACAGGAGGCACTAATGGTTCGAAAATGAACTACCGGAAGTCCAACTTCTCTGGCAATATTAATAGCGGAACCATATATTCCATCTGCTATAAAGCAGGAAACCGGCGGTCGATTCTCCGACTCGAACTCGCCGGAAATAATCATATCTCGGAACAAAACCATAGATGTCGAGTTCAAAGCGTCTAAAAGCTCATGCATTTTCTCGCCGGATCTGGGATGGTCAGGCGGAAGACCATCGGAAATGGTTCTGAACTTGAACAGGGGATAGCGGCGGAAACGCTGCTGAATATCTGAATGTTGTATAAGGCGACCATGGATATTTTCGGTGTTGAGGAAGGTGACGTGAAGCCCATGGATGGCCAGAAGCTCAGCAAGCTTGAGCATGGAGTTTACATGACCCTGTGCTGCTAACGGAAAAATAACGACGTGAGGAGGATGGAAATCTGGTTTTTCCATATTCAACCTCTTCGTCCCAGATACTCAGATCAACGGCGAGCTCCGCCTTTCCTGCAACCCATCAAAGGAGGCGGAGAGGTGCTTGCGGCGGAGCCAACAGCTGCTGGGAATATTTTTATAGAATCCGCGGCCGTATTTGTAGCCTAGTTATTATCATCTCTCCTTTGGACGTATCCATAAAAAAATCATATTTTCATTATCGCATAACTTAATCTGATTTAAACGAGTCCTAAACTTGGCCCGGTTTCGAAACGAGCTCAATATTCCAGGTATTTATAATTCAGTCTTTCGAAAAATGATGTTCCGTTGGATAGCGTCAATCTACAAAATGCTTCGGCTGCATCTCGGCAAAGATCCCCCGTCTCGATGACTTTCTAACACCGACGACCATTTCGATGGAATCTATGTACAGTCTTGAAGCTCAGATTTGCTTCTCAACAAAACTCTTCCTCGCTCTACGACGTTAATTACGTAATTAAAATAATATATAATTTAATTCAAACGTTTTACTATTTTTATATTTTTAAAAGTAAATAAAAATTAGAAATTTCTACTATCTCTAATGAAAAATAAATAAAAACGATTTTTTATTACGTATTTGATTTTTATGTTTAAATTAATATTAATTTTTAAGTTGAAACCGGTTTTTTGTGTAAGATAAATTTTTAAAATTTAACTCGAATGCCAGGTATTTATATTTCAGTCCTTCGAATAATCGATAATTAAATTATTCCCCAAATATGTAGCATTGATATCGTAAATCTACAAAATGCTTCGGCTGCATATCAGCAAAAATCCCACCTCTACTAGCATTTCGATGGAAACTATGTACAGTCTTCAAGCTCAGATTCGCTTCTTAACAAAACTCTTCGTCGCTCTGCGTGTTGTCGGATTCAACTACGTCAATGGCGACCACTTTGGATAGCCCAATCTTCGAAGAAGACGAAGACGATGAAGACGACGTTGATCGGACGATCGTCGGCAGCCGAGCGTGGCTGGTGGCAACCATGACAACGCCTTCTTCCTCCTTTCGTATATCACTGGGAGGCAAAAATAAATCCATCGACAACCCCATGATGTTGAAATCCACCTCTTCGATTTCCCAACTCTCTTCCATTCTCGTTCTTGAATGGCTCTCCGGGCTCTCCCCGAATCGGAACAGCGAAACCGACGTCGTGCCGGAATGAGCAATGTTGACGCCGTCGATGGTTCTGTAGTCCTGGATGAGAGATTCCATGGTGGTTTCCCAAAATATACTGTCGGATTTTGACGATTTGATTCTGAGAAGATGCGAGTCCTCGAGCTGGACTAAAAGACCTGTTCTTTGGCTGAAATATCCCCAGATTGTGTGCCGAATTATTTCGACGTTCGAACTGCTCCGAGCTCTCAGGGTTGACGATTCCGCTTCCAGTTTCAGAATGAAACAATCTTCTTCGTTTATCGTCTTTTCTCCGATGCAGGCGGAGTTTAAGAACAATGTTGCCGTTGACTTCGGATCCAGACCCTGCTAATTTCCACTTATTTTTAATGTTTTTCGCACCGTTTCCAGTTCAAAAATAGAGAGCAGTTAAAACTTTCTTCGAAACATTAGCATGTTCTTCGTCTGATAAACCGTACGAGAGGCTGTTACGATAAAACAAGGGAATGCACAAAAGAACAACATAGTTTTTTGGGTGTTTTCGAAGTTTACAGAAACCAAATATTTTTGAGGATGATATGTTCCTCATCTCTTTACCTCGGGACGCACCACTTCGTTCCCACGTTGAAGTGGGCCACTCGACACATATAGTCAAACTAAAATTAGTCGATGTGGAATCTTCGACCCTATTCAATGCCACGTAGGAATGATCCTCTATGCTTTGAATCTAATCAACTTATATCGAAAACTAAAATCTTTACTTGGTTTTTGCTAACTTTCATGGCTCAAGTTCAAACATTTATGATCAAATTATGCAGAGAGGAGAGAGAAAGAGTCAGGACCTGTAAGAGGCGCCGGAGTGGACGAGGAGGGCCGCGAGAGGCGTGAGAATGGTGCCACGGAGTCTGTCTCCAAGCAACCCTGCCGTCGCTGCCGGCGCTGATCTTGCACCCACCCAACACCATTTCCAAGCACCAAAGCTCCTCCTTTTTCTGCCAAACTACAAACCCTCCCATCTCTCCTTCTCCATTTTTACCGTTCTTCACCTTCTTCTTCATCCTTCTTCCTTCTTCCCCCCGTCCGACCTCAGACGCTTCCATTCTCACTTTCCCCATCGCGTACAAGCTCTCTATTGAGTTCAACGCTCGATCTCCCCCGACCGCCGCTATATACTGCTGGACTATGTATTTCGCCATGGACGCCTCCTACCCAGTTTCAAATTCATTAAATAAATTACATTCTCTCGACAAAATGGGCGCGGAGTGGCGGAGAATTTTACTTACGATGGGGTTGTCTCTGATGTTGAGGCTGAATGCTTCCTGTTGGTCGCCGCGAATAGGGAGGGGAATCAACGGAGCTCCGGCGACTCCAAGCAAGAGTTGAATCTCGACGCTCCGGCCGCCGAAAAGGGAGGAGGGCTGGGATTTTTCGGCGTTGGAACGTACCCAGGACTTCAAATGCAGCCACGACAGGGCGGGGTTTCTGTTGGCGTAGCTTGAAGAGAACATCTCCTCCGGAATCGGCACCTCGAGAACGGTATCGAGACCGTCTTCTCTGTCGAAATTGGGGCAAAGCTTCCTCATGGGAATAACAATGGCGGAGGAGAGATTCAGATTTTGAAAAGAAAGAAAAAGGAGGCGAAGAATGGAGTTTTGAAAATTGATAGGAAGAGAGAAGACGAGAACGATGGGAACTCTCTTAAGCTACCAACTGACTTTTCCCTCCGCCTTGGCTCCGATCGTGTTTGCACGCAGCGTATAACAATTCCTTTTTATTTTTTAAATATATTTATTTTACCCAAAATAAATATATCCTAAGCACGGAAACAACTATACTCTCTAAATATGTTACTTCCCAAAAATATTAATTTTATTAAAATATTATCGATGTCACTATTTCTTTCATTAGGAAAAGATCCTCCCTCGTTAATTTGTTTACATAATTAATAAAAGTTGCACGTAGGGCGACAGTGCTGATATTTGCCAAACATGTTCCGTTTTTTTATTATTTTTGTCTATTTATGAAATATCATTGCCATCTTAGTCTCACACAAATCTCAAAAGTTAAGTAAATAATATAAGCTCTAAAGTTGCAAATTAAGTATGGATAACAGTATTTTCGTACCACGTGTTACTAGCAAATGACCCGAGTTATTCCCTATAACCTTGCCACGACATGCACATGCAACCTATAATGAGATTAAAACCCTAATATTGTTTGTACAACGCGTGGTGCTTAGGAAGCCATGCTGTTAGATTAAAACCCTAATATTGTTTAAATCTATCGAACTGTAGCAAGACATCAAGTTCGGCGCTGAAATATGTTTTTCAATGATGCTGTGCACGTTGTCGGAAAATCCTTTGATTAAATAATATATGGAATATATAATTACGAGTGAGAAAAAGGATGTTTAAGATTTGAATAAATGTAAATATCGAAATTAATATATTTATTTCTAAATAATAAGATTTAATTCAGAACTGTGAATAATTTATATAAGAATAAAAGAAAGCATACCACAAGTCACGGGTAGATTATTTGAAGATATCCCCGCCATTCACGGCAGGATTTTCATTTGCTTTGTTAAGGATTATAATTAATACGACCATAAATTCAAATATTTATTTATGGAAAACCCAACGTTAGGTGAGACTGGGGCTGCCTGGGCACCAACCACCTTTCACTTTCGAATCTGGACCTAACCGTGGCCCGTCACCGTGCCTCCTCAAATCCGTAGAACATAGGTGGGATGAGTCCAGACGGTTTGGGTCGGGTTTTAGTGCTTCGAGGTGATTGTAGGTGTGGGACTCTATTTACATTTTGTTTTGACCCACGATTTAATTTTTGTATTTGGAAACTGGACAAGGACGATCATTGGACTGAAAGATGAGCTTCCGAGACATTTTCTTTGATTTCCTGTCCCTGACTACAAGCAATAAAGAGAGAGAGAGATTAGGAAGTGGAAGCATCTAGAAGTATCGTGGTAAATTAAACATGTATTTTGATGGTTAATGCCTCTTTAAGGTTTGGAATGCTTTACTAGTTTCTCTCTTTTGGTTGGTGGGGTTTTATTGTATCCCAGATATTGGAAATTAAAGCACGTTTTCATAAAGCTAAAGATGAATATACCAGTGTACGTGAGCCAAGAACAGAAGCTTGCATGCGAGAGAGAGAGAGAGAGAAGCTTCAATGAATAGGGTTATGGGCACCATTCAGGCATCAGAGAAAGCTTTATTGGAAGTGCGTATCCTGCTGCATTTCCTCCACTAATGGCTCGAGTAAATCGTCTGTGATATCTCCACTTTGTCCACGAAAATCGCCAGAGAAACATCATAGGACGTACAATCAAACGTAGTTCATTTTCACACATGAAACATGGATGCAGCGTAGGAGCCCAAAAACACCATGAAAACACTCAAACAGGCCACCTATTTCTGAAAACAGCTCTTAAAAACTAGTTTCTAAAAGCAGAATATTATACAGTTAAACGTAATCCAGCGCCCAAAAAAACGACTTGGTGTCGTTTCCTCGAATTCTCATTAATGAAGGGAGCCCCTCCCTAATTAAAACCCACGTGACATATTCAAAGTCCATGTCCGATTCAGAACACAACTGAGTATCTTTATGCTTCTCAGTTTGTTTCATTTCACTTTATTAATAATGTTTTGTAACGACGTGTGTGCAATAGGTACAATGCAGCTTCACATCCTTGTCACGTTTTGCATCCAATTAAATTACATTTCTTTCAAATTGCTATAATTTTCACCACGTCCTTGTCGACGTAGTAATGACTCGAATAGATTTGTCTCTCCCCTTCAAGTCTTTCAATTCCAATATAAAAACTGAACCAATAAAGTACCTAGAAGAGTAACATTAATAGGGCACGGTCTAAGTTTTAGCACAATAATTATAAAGAATAAAAATAAATCAATCATGTGCTAATACAGAGAATAACACCATAAATTAGCTTTGGTCACGGTGATGAGAAGAAGGAAGCGTGGTCCAAGCCATTAAACAGCCAATAAAGGCCGTGCATAGTAAGAGCTAGAAAAGCAATCGTTTGGATCACTTTCTGAATCATCTCCATTTCTACCATAAAGTTAAAAAAAAACTAGGGTTTTTCGTTGGAAGAAGGTGAAATATGTTCTAGGGCAACAACTGGCAGTTTCATCTAGTGCTACGCTAGATGGGTTTTACAAGGCCTGAAAGGAAATAACCTTCTTGTCGTGCAAATCACCGACATATGTCCTCCAAGTTCAACCAAAACCCTACTTTCATATCACATCAGGCAGCATAAGCCAGCCCCAGCTTCGTCCCACTCTCGGCATCATCTTCTAGAGAGAGAAAGTAGAGAGAGTGAGAGCATTACAGTGGTGGGGTCTGTAGAGCACCATGCAAAAGCATGCCCTGTGTCTGGGTGACGTCGTGGGGGATATTGGAAATCAAGATGTGTTGCCATCCATCTAGATCACCATGCTTGAGCCTTGGTCAAGGAATCTGACTCTGCAGATGCCCCACTTAATCAGACGGCCCTGATTTGGTCTCTTCAGAATATATGTCATCACTGAAACAAAGCTATACAGCCATGGCTTCTCTCTCTCTACCACCCCTTGTTTTGGACTCTGGTTAGATAGCGAGAAGTCATTGCTCCAGAACCAGTTCCCACTCTCGCTTTCTCGTTAAAAACCAACAGCAAAAGCTCAGTAAAAGGTGCTGCCTGACTCCTCCAAACTCAAACTATACTTAACGCGTGTAGTATTTTACGAAGTGATCCAAAATTAGGAAAAAATCGCCAAATTTTTCACAGAGTAGACAAAGAAATGCAGTAAAATAGGGTTTCCAAGAACCGTGCTTTTTACAGTCGAGAGAGTCATCACGATGTGCAATGTTGAAAAGGCGTTGCAGAAAGAAAACTTAAAATGGTCCTCTCCCCATAAATTGACAATAAATGCTCTCTTTTTGTCCCTTTATTCCTTCGTAATCGTCTTCTTCCTCGTGGGCGTAGCTGGTTTCGCAAATCTGAACTTCTTAGGCCATTAAAACATGCTTTAGCTGGAGCGAGTCCAGGCACTTTTAGGTATATTTTATTCATCCATGATCATACGATCATTCTCGCAACGAAATCGCATCTAAATAATGAGGCAATAATGAGATCATTAATGTAATTTTGAGAAAATATGTGAGCAGAAATTCATAGTGTATAAGAAAAGAAGAGATGGAGATTTGAGAGAGAAGAACATCGATGGACCACAGACGATACGTATTAAAATTACCACCCCACTTGTTGGGAAATTCTGAGGGACTTCTGACCCACTGCTGCTACCCCCTCTTTCATTTGTCTGGCTTCTTTGAGAAATGGGGTCGACACAAAAGAAAAATTACCGATTTTTATTTGATTAAAACTTCTTCAAAAGTAACCAACTCTTGATTTGGATGAAATTTATACCTTTTTTAATGATTAATGATGCCCACAGAGCTCCTCGGAGTCAAAATTCGACTCTGAATGAATGAATGACGTTCGAGCTGGTTATACTTTGGTAATTTCAGTTCCCAAAAACGTAGAATTTCATTTTATAATCGAAAAATAGTTTGCTTTTCATTAAGAAATATGGAAGGGATCTAATCTTTCGTCTAACCTGCTTTTATTTCGTGTAAAAAACGATAAAGAAAGTCGTTTTTCAAGCACTTTAGCCTCTCTCTCTCTCTCTCTCTCTCTCTCTCTCTCTCTCTTCTTTTGTTTTTCTTTTTTATAAATGAAACTTCCTCTTCCTCTTTCATCTACAACCTCTTCAGAACAAGTGTGTTCATGAGAGAGAGAGATGGAGTTATTTGGTTTGTTCTGAGATTGCTGCTCGAGGAGGAATCCAAAGGGATCGCATTGATCCCAACTCGAATGCTTGTTCTCAAACAAATGTTTATATTTTCGGATCATGCCATCCCTTTGGATTTCTCCTTTGGTAACTTCCAATTTTCAGACCATCGCCGGAAAATCCAGCAACTTCTTCCCGGAATATTTTTCCTACCGGTCGCCGGAATTGTAGCCTACTCCTTCCGACTCAGAGGAGACGTCGCAGTCTGAAATCGTTTCTCATTCAAGTAAGGTAAGCTCTCCTTTCCCGATCTTGCCTAGCGAAGTCCATCGAATATATATATATCCATGTCCATGGTGAGATGATTATAAGATGACTACGCATTCTGGGATCTTTTATAGCTTTTCTGAATAATACTGTATACGGTGTTTTCTTCCGTTGAACAAAATACACATCTAAATCGGAAATCCAGCCACAATTCAACCGATCTGTTTCATGGGGTTGTCTTTCTGCACTATTGTTCCATTTCATAGAATCCTGATTTACATTGAATTACACGTTTCGTGAGAAATTCGATCAATGCATCCAATGATCTTCTCATTGGAAAGAAGCAACTTTAAGGGCAATTCAAATAGAGCTTACTGCATTATCCATACAGCTCCGGCCGCTTTCGTACAGACCACAGACAACCTTATTCTTTAGTTCTTATGGGCCGATTCCGTGAACGAAAATGAAAAAAGAAAAATGTACGCTTATATCATTTTCCGGCAGTCTTTTTATGCTCAGCTATACCTAGTCATCTTCGTAGCTTTACGTGCGCTGTAGTCCTCGTTGATGAATCATTATAAACAGACACCTATGGCTTTTGACTGCTATGGCCGAGAAGAAGAAGAAGCAGATATTCCCTCGCAGAAATGAACGATTCAGGCTCAATGATTAAGTTTCCAGAATAATAATCGAACGCCGGGTCAGCCCAGGAAGAAAAAATGAGAAATTTCGTCGCTGACCAAACAGTGATTTTCAGCTGAAAAAGAATATATTATAATCAAAGAAGAACAGATTGGACGAGGAAAACGAGAACATGGTTTTAACCACGGGTCAAATAGTCTTCTTAAATCACATGCTTTCAAGAACTTTGATTAGAATCCAAGGCAGTGAATAGTTATTACGTATTTAACTTTTCTTTTTTTCCCAACTTTGGACCTCTCACTGAGTGTGCGAAAGGCAATATAGAATCATTTGCATGTGCAGAGCGACCTTAAAAAACTGATTTGTTTAAGCATTTATCTCGTCTTCATAATTAATTTAGGGTTTCTCTCTCTCTCTACAATCTCTCACCTTTTAAGCACATGACCCCAACTCTCTCTCTCTCTCTCTCTTACAGTTTTCTTTCTATTCTCAACTCTTTGTTTCACATGGCCTCGACCTTTTCTGTACCTTCCCTCCCCATTTTCTTATTCATACCGAATCCAGCATTTACTGTAGTATATCTTCTAGTCCAATCCACCAGTTGCTCGAGTTACTTATTTTAATCAACCTTCTTCTTTTGGTCAAAGTATCAGCAAGTGGGAAATCGACCATTTCTCCATGGCTCTCGTACAGAAGGCTGAAAACTGTCAATTTATGTTTCTGAATATTCCAAAATCAGCCACGACTTCTCTGCTATAGTTTCTGAAACGATAGTTTTGACGTAAATCGCTGAACAATTACACAGAAAATCTTTGGTCTTCGAGATGGTGACGAAAGAAATAGTTGGAGAGAGAGATGGTTGAAATGTCTCCCTCTTGAACTACACAGTCCTGGTGAAGGACACACACCAACTTCCAAAAGAAAGCCCTAGACGTGTCATTTTAACTCACATCATCAATCATCTTTCCTTTTCCCTATCTTTTTCTTTTTTAATTTTAAATTGTGAATTTCTTTACCCATGATTTTCTTGATAGGTTTGGTTTACGTGGGTCAGCTTCTTTTTCCCGCTTATTTTTTCTATGTTCTTGGCCTCTTGCAATCTCTTCTATGTTTGGAAAATGAATTGTGATAATATTGTTGACTTATTAATTATGTAATAAGTTATTATTATTTTTTATGATAAATTTTATCATTTATGATTTTATTGTAAATATTTATTAAAATGATATTCAGTATTTCTAACGTATTTATTAAGTGTTTGACATTTACTTTAGCAAAAAATGAGATTTTTGAAGATAAAAATACCAAGTCAACATGTTTATATCGACCGATTTGAATTAGTGGTCGACCGAAGGCTCTAGATGAAAATTAAGATTTGCATCGTTTATGTAAGGGTCAACTAAAAAAGAGTTTTGGTCGACCAAAAAGCTGAGGCTATCACTAGAAGGGTCGAACGAAAGAAAAAAAGTTGACCGAAGACCTGCGACCGAAGTTTCGGTCGACCAAAAACAAGACTAGTAAACTGAAATACCCAACGATTACTTCTCAACGACTAGAAAC
Source organism: Begonia fuchsioides (assembly GCA_003255005.1). Taxonomy (NCBI): domain Eukaryota; kingdom Viridiplantae; phylum Streptophyta; class Magnoliopsida; order Cucurbitales; family Begoniaceae; genus Begonia; species Begonia fuchsioides. The sequence continues at coordinate 707,546 of QAOC01026063.1, read as the reverse complement.
AAAGATTCGGTCTACCAAAACTGGATCTTATGTCGACCGAAACTCAACAAAAATTCCAGTTATAAATAGAATAAGAGGTTCCCAAAGAATAGAGGAATTCGGCAAGAAAAAAATAATGGTGAAGCGCTGTCAAATTTTATACTCACACGCGAAGAGTTTAACTTGAGAGATTTATTTTCAAAGTGTGGGTGAACGATTATTGTAAAATCGTAAACCAGTTATTTTGGATGGTTTTATTTTATCAAAATTTGTGAAGTAAGGGTGACGCCCTTCAAAAAGAAAAATCATTGTCATGTTTGATTGACACCTGTAAGCCAATCACGATTTTTTCGAATTTGAGATATAAATAAATCTTTAAGGTACGACCTTAGAGCATGAACGTAAGTAAAGGTTGGGCCGAACCGCGTTACAAAATCAGTTATTTTTTCTTTTTCTTGCTCTTTATTTTATCAAAATTTGTGAAGTAAGGGTGACGTCATTCAAGAAGAAAAATTATTGTAAGGTTTGATTGACACTAATAAGTCAATCACAATTTTCTCGAGTTCTAGATATAAAGAAATCTTTAAGATGAGGCCTTTGAGCATAGACGTAAGCAAAGGTTGAGCCGAACTGCGTTACCAAATAAGTTATTTTCTTTTTTTCTTACTATTTATTTTATTACATTAATCACTTAGAGAATTAAATTTATAAAATAGTGAAAAATCTAGTAAACCTAAATCACTCCCCTTTCCTCAAAAGTTTGAAAATTGATCTTACAATTGGTATTAGAGCGAGATTAATTACTTTTGACTGTGATTTTTTATCTGGTTGCGATTATTTGAGAATATTTGGTGTGATTAGATTTTAATTTATAATGGCATCTAGTTCTAGCAATATGCATATTGAGGGACAATCTATAGCTACACTACTATATTTTGATGGAATGATTATGCTTACTGAAAAAACGAGTATGAAAATATTTATTATGTTCATGAATGTTGATATTTGGAATATTATCGAAAATGAACCGTATCTACCTCGTAGATTTGAAAATGATATGCATGTTCTTAAATAGTTGTATGAATCGGATGAAATTGATAAAAATTACCTTAGTTTAAACACAAAAGCAATAAATGTCTTACATGGAACTGTGCGTTAAAATGAATTTAATAAGATGTAAGCTTGTGAAAATGCGTTTGAAATTTAAAATTTCCTTAGGATCATACACGAAAGCTCTAACGAGATTAAAAATCTACAGATGCGTTTGTGTTAGGGAAATGATGAATCATTAGCTCTATGCTTTCTGGGTTTACTAACTTTACTAATTGTTTATCTATGGAGAGAATCAAGAACACCCAAGTTGATTAAATTCTTAAAAAATTTAGATGGCCTAAAAGATATTGATGCATGAACCAGAAGAGTGATTCCCATCATTGGACAGACGGAAATGGAACACAGATCCACACAGAAAGAAAACCTAGGGCGAGCAAGAAGTAAAATGGATATTGATACTTGCGAGAATTATCAATGTCTTCGTAATACCCGTAAGATCTGGGAGACGGAGGAGTCGGCAGAGCACCCAACTTGGGAGGATGAAGCAGAAGCAAATTGGGTTCAAAGCAGATCGTCAATCACTCGGCTCGCCGGTCAGTGAACAATTTAGTATTATCTACTTTGTAGTGGTCATTTCTCGTGCTCCCTAGTCCCTGAGACCCGGTCTGCTCTCTGTCGACGGCTCTCTTTCTCTCCGCCTCTCTGGAACTCCAAGCATCTTGAGTTCCTACGCCTTGGAGTTTCTTCCCATCAACTCACACCTCTTGGACGTATGAGAGATCTTTACTTGTCAAGAATTTCTGAGGTAACGTCTCAGGTTTTTTTTTTTTCTTCTTCAATCGGATTTTATTGCTTCATTTCCTTAATGTGTTTCTCTTGAATTGTTCCAGTGAATCAAGCGATTGTTCAGAATCTGATTCGATAGTTTTCGGATCTCCATGGGAGTCTATTTTTCGTTGTGAAAGTTTTCAAAATGTCCCCATTTCGCACGAGCTGATGTTCGTTGAGTAAATTTATTAAAATCGATAACAGCTTCCTTTCATTATTATTTTACTTTCGTTGTGCTGCAATAGGTTCGTCACTTTTCTTGTGTTGAAAGCCATGTGAAGAGTTTTCAAATTCTTCTGCTTGTTCAGGTTGGGAATGGCAATGTCCAGGGATCGGACGGAAGATTTTAAAGATGTTGTCCGCCATACTGCTCTTGTATTAGGATATAATGAGGTTGGTATCTCTTAGAAAGAAAATTCTTACTCATAACATGATGATATGCGCTGAATTGTTGATCTTGATATTTTAATCGGCCATCACGCTTAGGGTTGTTATCTAAAAGCATCTGTAGATTGAATCGTTTTGTTTCGATTCACTAGCATTCTACTCTTTAAGAATGAAGTCCAAGCTTAATATAATGTAGCTTGATATTCTTGTTTGGGAAATTCTTGATATTAATATTTCGTATGAATTGCTGCAAAAGAGTTGAAATGTTCCCCAGTCCTTGGGACACTGTTTTTATTAATTTGTAATGGTAATTTATCATGTCACTTTTAGTTGGCAATTCGATATGTGTATATAGATTGTATTTGTACTAATCTTCTGCTATTGGTCGCAGCCATTATGGCATCTTTCATTATTCAGAGACCTCGACAAAGGTCACCTTTCATCAAAGCTGAATTAAAAACGGTAGATGCCTCACTGCTTCTTAAACTTTTCATGTTTATGATCCTTACGATTCTTGTATCATTTTTTTGCTGGCGGTGTTTAGCTTGAAAGCATTGGGGCTTTGGAGCAGTTCATGTTAAAACATAAGAAAGATTATGTAGATTTGCATCGTACAACAGAAAAGGAGAGAGACAGCATCGAGCATGAAGTAAATTCTCAGTTTGTCAACCAATCAACTTATTTTATATGCTCTGAACTTTATAATTATGATGGACACAACATATGTCGTTGTTCTTTTGAATGTATGTTCTTACACATAGCAAGTATGGGCTAAATATCTGCAGGTTAGTGCTTTTATCAAAGCATGCCAGGAACAAATCAATATTCTTAAAAATAGCATAAACGACGAGGAAGTGCACTCAAAAGGATGGCTTGGAGTTAAGACTGAAGAATCTAATGCTGACAGCGTAGCACACAAACATGGGGTGGTATGATTATTCTTATTACAACTTTTCATCTGGTTCTTTGTGGTCAGCAGCTCCTCCTTTTTATTATGGGCCTGACAGTTGAGTAAAATTAAAGGATAACTTGATTAGCAGTAAACTAGGTCGCTATACTGTTCATGATTTTCCCTCGGACTTTGGTTAGATTCTATCACTTGTTCACCATGGTTTTAGTGGTGATGGGACCAAGTTCTTTAATTACCTTTATTTCTTCTATCTGGGGAAAAATTGGTGCTTTTCTAGATGTTATATTCTTTTTTTTTTGAAACATTGCCGCTTTGTGTCATGTCATTGTACTTTGATTTTTCAGTATATGTAAGTATAGCAGAATAATTTTATCTGCATAATCTTTCTTCAAGGCAGGTTCTAATTCTGAGTGAGAGACTCCATTCAGTTACATCGCAATTTGATGATTTAAGAGCAATTCGCTTCCAAGATATCATTAATAAAGCAGTGCCAAGAAGAAAACCCAAGCGGATCACCGATAAAATCTCGTCAAATGCCTCTAACTCAAAGGTCCCTGAGACGCTGAGAGAGCCGGATGATTATGAACCTGAACCTCTAAGAGTTCAGCAAGACCAATTGAATGACGAAACACGGGCACTTCAGGCACGCCCATTGTGTACCACTGATGCCAATATTTTGATCGGCATGAAACTGAACTTTTGTTTATCCTGAATATGCAGGCAGAGTTAACCAGTCTTCTCAGTGCAGTTCATGAAACTGAAACAAAAATGGTGGAAATGTCTGCTTTGAATCACCTCATGTCTACTCATGTTTTGCATCAGGCACAACAAATAGAACAACTTTATGAACAGGCCAGGGTGTTCATTATTTAAAAAAAACAGCCTTGAACTTAGCTTCAATGTCTTTTCTCCCCCATAGAACTGGGAATGCATTCCGTGATACGAGCTATGTCAAAATTTCAGGCTGTTGAAGCTACGAAGAACGTTGAACTTGGGAACAAACAGCTTTCCGAAGCGATCCAGCGAAACAGCAGCAGCAGAACTTTCCTTCTGCTTTTTCTGGTTGTACTTACTTTCTCCGTCCTTTTTCTTGATTGGTACAGTTGATTGCAGATTCCTTAAAACTTTGAAATTTTTATTCGTGTTGCTTTTAAAGAAAAAGAAATGGGAGAACAATAGATACTGTATTTATTTACATTCAAGTTATTTCACTGTTTGATTAATGTTTCAACTCCAAGCAAGATCAAGCTAGCGAGCATCACCCACCGGCCACGTCGAAATATAGCCGGAAAGTTCCTTCTGGCTTTCATGTTCGGCCGTGGGATATATGCAGAGCGAGTTATGGGGAGAAGAGGGCCGAAGGCAAGAGACTTCTGAAAGTTCAAGTGTTGAATGGCGTTACTATATATTTAGAGCTACGGCTCTAGGTCTACATTAATTAAATCTCTGAATTTTCATATTTTATCAAATCACACCATAAAGTATGAAATCACTATTCTCCTCCGGCAACGGGCTTCTTCGAGAAAGAATGGGATTACAAGGCTTCGAACCAGAAGCTCCGAGATTGCTTCAATGGCGGACGGAGACGGAGAGTTTCCAAAACCTCTACTTCAAACTCTCTCGTGCCCGTACAAAGAGGTCTGTATACTGTATTTTAAATGCTCTACTGTATAATACGATTTGACCAACCGCCAAACACGTAAAAAGAGAGTGCGTTGTGGAGTGGAAGAAGCCCACTTTCTGGAAAAGTTAGGCGAGGGAAGTTGACGAGTTAATGAAGCACAAATCTAAGTCAACAAGAACGGATCCATTGACCAAATGATATTGAATTGAATACCATAGTTTAACAGACTAATAAATCGATCGGGGTCCACTCCGCAACGTGTCTAACAATTTTGTAACACTTTCACATGCTCTTGATTGGGGTAATCATTAATGCAATCTCGTTTATGTGTTGTTTAGGCGGCGTTTGGAGCGCCTAATGCTGCACTTGTAAGTTGCCTTGCGTTGAATTTCAATTTCCCACGATCCAAACACTTCCCCTGATTTAGAGTTTGAATCTTGGGTTATAAACTCTATTTAATGACCAAAAAAGGATGGAATTTTGATATTATTTACGTGAATCTACTGCATTGACATTTGAAGAACAGAAAAAATATAAATTATATAAGCGGAAAATGATTGACGAAACTCGAGACGCGTCCATCCATCTTCTTCTTCCTCGTCTTCTCTGCTTTAAAAACTCGTTCTTCTTCGATCGTCAGAGGGCAGAGACATTCCTCGTTGGTTCTATCCTCTTACTTCCACCTGTTTTTACGATTTGACGCTGACCCATTTTCGTTCTCTCGGTTTTGTTTCATCTTTGGCGCTAAAGCTTTTGATTTTTCTGTTCTGGGTGGCTGTAATTCGATCTCCGTTGGTGGTTTGCTCCGACTATGAATCTGGATTCTCAGATCCTTGGAGTGGAAACCCATTTTTCCGTTTGATTTCACCAATTTCAGATCCTTGCTCGCCTTCTAGCTAACAGATCCATGTGGTCCTTCTAGCGTCCCTCACCTCGTTCTCTATTTCTGTTTAAATCTCAGTCATTGAATCGACAACTACCGGCGAAGATGAAGAGCACGAGCCGTTTCTTCACAATCGGGCTGGTCACCGCCTGGTACTCGTCGAATATTGGGGTCCTCTTGCTCAACAAATATTTGCTCAGCAATTATGGGTTCAAGTATCCAATATTCCTCACTATGTGCCACATGACCGCTTGTTCCTTGCTCAGCTATGTTGCTATTGCTTGGTTGAAAATGGTGCCAATGCAGACGATTCGGTCCAGAGTTCAATTCATGAAGATCTCGGCTCTTAGCTTTGTCTTCTGCATCTCCGTCGTCTTCGGCAACATTTCACTTCGCTATCTGCCGGTCTCTTTCAACCAGGCAATCGGTGCCACGACGCCCTTTTTCACGGCGGTTTTTGCTTACTTGATGACCTTGAAGAGGGAGGCTTGGCTTACTTATATAACTCTCATTCCTGTTGTTACTGGTGTTGTCATTGCCAGCGGGGTAAGAATTTTAGCTTCATGATACAGACAAACTTTGATTTGTTTTGACGAATTAGAATGTTGATTAAGACTTCAATTCGCAAAATGTGATCCGTTCAAGTTTGAGATGATTTTGGCTGGCAAAAGCTTATAATTTGAGATCATTTTGAACAAATTATTTTGGACGAGAGTTTAAGATAGCCATTGATCCAGCTAAATTCAACCCAGCTATTCGACATAATCTGATTTACTTGTATGATTTATCTACAAATTCAGATTTAGGGCCACTTAATTCTAGATTCTATGCTCAAGATGTAGGAAATCCTTTCTATGATTGATGATATCTCATAGCAAAACCATTTGTTTCTGACTTTTTACTTTCGTTCTGCTTTATGTGGCGAAAGGGCGAGCCGAGTTTTCATCTGTTCGGATTCATCATTTGCATAGCGGCTACGGCTGCGAGGGCTCTGAAATCCGTGCTTCAAGGGATTCTTCTTTCTTCAGAAGGGTATGCAGCTTGATTACAAACTAATGATCTGAAAATTTCAACTATCCTTTTTGCAAAAGGTTGATGGTTTTGAGATGTTGCCAGGGAGAAGCTGAACTCCATGAATCTGCTTCTGTACATGGCTCCGATAGCCGTGGTTTTCCTTCTTCCCGCAACTCTTATAATGGAAAAGAATGTGGTCGGGATCACCGTGGCGCTTGCCAGAGACGACACGAGGATTATTTGGTATCTTCTCTTCAACTCGGCGCTGGCCTATTTCGTGAATCTCACCAACTTCTTGGTCACCAAACACACGAGTGCTCTAACTCTCCAGGTAATCTGATTATTTCAAGTTCATGTCTGTTGTAATATCGAAAAGAGAAATGGAAATTATTGACTCCAAGTTCTCAAAAACTGGTTGCGGGATCTTTTCAGGTACTAGGAAACGCAAAGGGCGCAGTTGCTGTCGTAGTTTCGATTTTGATATTCAGAAATCCGGTTTCTGTGACCGGAATGTTCGGCTACATGCTGACGGTGGGCGGAGTTATTCTTTATAGTGAAGCCAAGAAAAGAAGTAAATAAAAGAAAATCGAGGATCCCGACTCCAAGTTGACCGGATTCTAGGAAGCAATCTCTTATATTTTTGCCCCCATTTTTTTCTTCTCATTTGATGCCATTTTTCAGCCCATTATAGATCTGCATTTGTACTAGCGAAATCCAGAATCAGAAGCGTTGGAGCTCGCTACACTAATTGCTCTGTTTTGAACATTCTTAAAACTCTCCCCTTTATTTTTTCAATTTCTTGGAATCTTTGGAAGAACTGTCGATGTCTCATAGCTCGTGCAGTATGAAATTGTCGGTTTTTCGGAGGATCTCGTATCAGATTTATATTCTAAATTAACTCAAAACATGTCGGATTAATAAGAGAAGAAAATTGTACACTATAAGTTAGAGGTCTTCTGAAAGGAACTGGATCATAGAAATCGGCTAAAATCAACACATTTGGTCTGGGTGATGTCGGTTGTGCACCTCTACCGGTTCCTTGTTTGTTATGTGATATGGAAAATTGATGCACTCCTAGCTCTTAAAGAAATTTAATAATTTGTTGATATTATTTCAATTCCTATCTTTCATAATTTTTAATTTATTGCTAGATTTTTCAATATTTAATAAAAACACCAAAATTACTCAATTCGAAAAAAAAAAAATGAAATTTTTATGATCCGGACTCAAATAAAATCTGAATCATGAACTTTAATATTGGTAGGCAAAAAGTTGACCATTCATTTGAAATTGATTTACAAATTAAGGGATAACAATAATTATGGGAGAAAAACGCTCTATAAATTTAGTATTTTAGGTTGAACTTCGAAGAAAAATGAGAAATTTTGTTCGGCCTTTGCCACCTTTTTTAGTCGCCGGCGAAATCTTGAAGCTTTTCACTAACATTTCGGCGTCATCTTCGTCTGTTATTGGCCCGGTCACTTGCTCCGCCGCTGAATCAGAGGTGTTTATCTTTTCTGTCATTTCTTATGGACAATTTCGGCAGTCTGTTATCATCTTCAAGGCCAAAATGTTTTTTTTTTCGGTTAGATTGTTTCAATTAGAAGCAGAGAATAGCTGATTTTGTTGATTGTTTTGTTCCAACTCTGAAATTGATACGTTCAGGCTGTTTTTTCATGCTAATTGGCCAAAATGTTGTGGATTATCTTCTGAGAAATGAAGTTGAAAGGGATAATTGAAATCCTGATTGCTATTCGTGCTATTGAAAAAGTAAATCCTTCCTGTGCGGCAACTGATCCTCCAAAGAAAGATTTTGCCAAGTTTACTCGTTATCTGAAGTTTGATTCAGGGAAGGGAATCGACGAGTTCTTATTTCCTACAATTTTTTGATCTTGTTAACGATTCCTGTGCAGGATTTAAGTTAATAATGTGTAGCTTATTAGCCTTTAAAGCCCATTGGACAGCTGAAAACCACAAGATATTCGTCGATGTCTGTTTGGAGGAGACGCTGCGAGGGAATAAGCCAGGAACACATTTTAATAAGGAGGGCTGGAAGAACATGGTTGAATCTTTTCGCAGAAAGTCTGGTTTTAACTATGACAAAAAGCAAATAAAGAATCATTGGGCAGTCACAAAAAAGGAATGGAAAATCTGGCTCAAGCTCATTTCTGATGAAAACATGAAATGGGATGGTGATAGTCATACTTTCGGTGCTACTGAAGAGGATTGGATGAACTATATCGAGGTAGCTCGATTAATTATACTATAATATAGTATTTTTCGAATCAAACTACCATTATTAGTTATGTACTATCAGTATTTTTGTTTCAGGAAAATCCGGAAGCTGCACAATTTCGTTATAAAGAACTTGATTTTGCTGATAAATTTGCGATCATCTTTGACATGGCTGGACATGCCAATACTGGGGCTCAAGCTCATTGGAACCGGCAAAATGACAGTTCTACATCCTCAACTTATTATTCAAAAGACGAAAGCAGAGTAATGTTTGATGGGGAAGAAGATGAACTATGCGATGCAGATGTATCGAAAAGTACGGTTGTGGTTCAAGCCGCTCATATCAGAATGATCCCCAGTGAACAAAGCATGTCAAGCTCGTCAATTTTGAAGGGAAAAGTCAACTGGAATTCTTCCATTCACAAAATATTCCTCGATCTATGCGTAAATGAAACGATGAAGGGTAATAAACCAGGTACCCATTTTACCAAGGAGGGTTGGGGGAATATTGTGTCCTCATTTGAGCAAAGGACAGGTCTAAGATTCGACAGAACTCGATTGAAGAATCATTGGGAAGTGACGAAGCAACAGTGGAGAATCTGGTGTAATCTAATCGCCTCTAGCAGTATGAAATGGGATCCACTCGCCAAAAAATTCTATGCAAGTGACGAAGACTGGGTAATTTATTTACGAGTAAGTGATATAAGATAGCAATTTCTACATTTATCAATTTAGATATGTGAATCTCCATAGTAATATTGTTTTGATTGATGCAGAAACATCCAGAAGCTGCACATTTTCGCTCCAAAGAACTTCATTTTACAGAAGAATTGGAAATTATCTTCAATGAGAAAACTGATATCGGAGAGACAGAACCTCCTATGAAGCGCCAGAAACACAACAACATTTCGATCACGCCCACCTTCCCTCTGGATTTAGAGAAGCTGGACGAGAAAACCGAATGCGTTCTTGGTGCTTTCAGGTCAAGAACCAACGGAATATCGCCTACAGATATCTCTGTCGTTTCTTCTTCTCAAACCAGACTTACCTATAGCATCGGAGAGTGTATTGAATGTCTTGATGGGATGGAAGAAGTTGAGCAAGGAAGTGATCTGTACTTATTTGCTTTGGATATGTTCCTTAAAAAGGATTACAGAGAAATATTCCTACAACTGAAGCAGCCAAGTGTTCGCATTGCTTGGCTAAAGCGGCTACAATCTGCCGAATCCCCTTACCGATAGCATACTTGTTATTTCCAAATAAGTGGCATGGATTATCACTTGCCATAAGAATTTTTTAGAAGCTTTGAGACTCATAAAGGTATCTTTGCAAATCTGTTTCTCCATCTTCTAAGGCCGAGCCGACGAGGTTATTTGAGATCGCTCTCCCGAGAATCTTGAAAAAAGAACTGCACCGTCGATTGTGTTCCTGACTGAAATGATAGAACGTCTAGTTGGATCAAGGAGCAATGACAAAGGTGGTATGGCTCTGATTCTTATTCCAAATCCCAATAAAATTTAGACTGGTAGTGTTTTAAATTGGCTAGCTACTTTGTAGTTCGAACTTAGAATTTCTGTGGAGGCTTCTCCCGATGAGCATAGGTTATAAAGTCTTGGATGAAAATTTTCTTGACCATCTGGATCTCTGATTTGATCTGAATGCCTTCAACAACTAAACTGGATATGAATTGTTGTGATCGAAATATACCAATTTGAAATCCATAATGTCCTCATTGCAGATCAATATCATTCTATCTGAGACATTGTGGCTGCAGAGTTTAGAGACAAATGATAAGTATGAAACAAAGAGAACATGGTTGTCTACAGCAAAAACACGATGTCTGATTTGAAACCTGAAACAAAAACATGACAAAATTCGACCAAACCCCTAGCTTCTCTCTTTTGGATTGTCATTTGTCAGGATCAGATCAAAAGACTCACAGATCAAAGTCATGCGCGACTCCCGTGCCCACCGTCGGCATCGAGAAGGATGAGGGGAAGGAGAAAGAGAAATGGTCCTAAGTTGAAATCAATTAACTGATTCCCACTTGAGACTGTTCATAATCTTCATCCTCTTCTCTCATCTCCTTCAAGAGTTCTACTTCAAGAATCTCTGCAACTTTTTCTCAACTGGGCCTTCCTGCATAACTTTATTCCACGCTTACAAGTGGCTTCTTCACTTTTTTTATTTTATTTTATGAAATTTGAAGTCCAACAATGCGAGCCACGCTTTTGGATTTGTTCTTTGAAATGGTTTAAATATGGCTCGGCAGTATGGGCGTATGTCACATTTATTTGCTTCACGCTGATAAGTTGTTTCGCAAGATCCATTTTTGATTCTTCAAAGTCGTGCTTTTTTTAGATTCTTAAACTTGTGCTGTCAGCAAAAGGAGATTCTTTTACCCCATTCTCTGGCCTGGCCTCTCTTCAGCACTATAAATTCGAATCCATGGCTTCTGAGATCCACAGCTAGTAATCTTTCCAGGGATTCTCCAACGGAAAGAATGGGTTCTCTGCACCCCATTATGTTCGAGCAGGAGAGCCAGAATAGAGAATGGACAAAGGAAGAGAACAAGAAGTTTGAAAATGCTCTTGCACTTTACAACGAGAATTCTGCTGACAGGTGGCAAAAAATTGCAGCTTTGATTCCGGGGAGGACAGCCGTTGAAGTGATCAAGAAGTACAAGGCATTAGAGGAAGATGTCTTCAACATCGAAGCCGGAGGGGTCCCAAATCCAAGCTACCAGGCATTAGAATCAGTGAACACTCGCAATTTCGATGGTTTCAGAAAGAAGTCTGTAGCAGCCAGAGGAGACGAAAAAGCGAAGAAGAAGGGAGTTCTTGTCGAAGAAGAGTAGAAGAAGTAATGTAGAAACTACTGTGTTTCTGGTTTTCAGCGCTGGGTAATTCCTCTATCTTGTTTCGATTGTTTCTGAGATTTTGATGAAGCGAGTGATGTAATATTCGTGTTTGTGCATAGTTTGGTTTCATCTGTGACTGTATTCCGTTTCATATCGTGATGAAAATGGAATGTTTTCCGAAAATTACGAGGTTCCTCTCTTCTGCATCATCTTCTACGTTTCAAACTCTGAAAAAAAGGCAGATTTCAAAGCCTCAATCGTCGAAATGGGAAACAGCAACGATGAACTTGAGAAAACAGAACATGGGTCATCGTGTTGACATTAGTTTAAGCCAGTTAGTTGCAGAGTAATCTTAAAAAAAAAAGAGCCAGAGTGGGGAATCCATTGACAAAAGCGTAGAACAGAGCATTGTTAATTCAGTAGTAAACCCGAAGAGTGGCCTCAGCGTCGTGCGAAAAGCATGGCGGCCACCCATTCGCCATTAAAAATGCTTCCAAATTAAGCCATGGAATCTGTAATAATAGAAATGGGGATGCATATTGTTTCCCGGGAAAAGACTTGGTACCGTAAGGTTTTGAACGTCGTGCCATCGGTGGACGTGCACCAAACCCACTCAAGTGCTTAAACCTAATCGACCCATTAATCCTGATTAGAAGATGATTACATTGGCCCCCATGATTTAATAGATTCTTTGGCCCCACTCACAACCCTATTCGATTATTTATTACTTTGAAAAATAACACCAAGCTTCTTTTTTGTCCGAGATGTTTCTAATTTTAGTAATTGTCGATGACAGTGTTTAACTTTTTACATTTTCAGTAGATATTATATTATTATGATGTCTGTTAGTTCAAAGGGTTAACCTCTTTCGTCAACTAACAGTGATAAAACTTCATAAAAATTACGATTGGTGGAAAGTTTTATTTCTAGCGGTTAATGAAATTAAAAAAAAAAAATCAATATTTTATTATTTTTATTTCTCCGTAGATCATCCACGTTAACTAAATTGATGGACGGTATAACGATACAATGTCAATTAAATTTAGGATAAAGTTCAAAGTATTCAATTACTACTTTTAAAATTACGTGGTATCTACTTTATTTTTAAGGTTATCTTTGCTAATAATTAATGAATAATGCATGTTTAAATAGCTTATAGGCCCATTATATTGAATTGAGCCTGTTACAGAGGTGCGGCCCATTATATTGAATTGGGCCTAGTAGAGAAGTTGGACCCATTAAAGCATCACAGTTTTCACCCTTTCTTCCAAATTACCGATTGACAAATCCTTTTTCCGTTCCCGCGCCGTTGAGCAGTGATAATTAAGATCCTTCCATGGCGTCGTCTCATTATCCTTCGTCAAGGCCGCTAGACCTAGATCTTGCCGTAGTATCTGCAAAGCATCTGAAGAACGTCAATTGGAAAAACGGCGATCTCAAGCCCTACGCGATCTTCTGGGTTGACTCCAATCGCCGCCTCGCCACCAAGGCGGATGACTCCGGTTCTACGAGGCCTGTGTGGAACGAATGCTTCACCATCTCCCTAAATCTACCTCTTCACGACTCTTTTCTTACCCTCGACGTCTTTCACTCCAAACCGTCGGAGACGCCCAAACCTCTCGTCGGCAGTCTTCGGCTTCCCCTCGTCGATCTGGATAATCCTGATGATTCGAGCCGAATCCGAACTTTTGAGCTGATTCGTCCTTCGGGACGGCCTCAGGGAAAGATCCGAGTCAAAATCGCCGTCAGGGAAAGGCCTCTACCGCCGGACCACCGTATATCGTCTCCGACGCCGTATTATTATTCCAATGCCCCTCCTCCGCCGCTGCCACCCTTTACCCGTGACTACAGGGAATATAATCCGCCGTATGTTTCGTCCCACTCTGTTCCTCCGCCTCCGCCGCAAACGTTGTCCCCGGGTAGAGCGCCGCCGTACTCTTACGGCTCGTATCCCGATGCTTATCCTGGCTACCATTCTGGTTACTACGCCAGTAATCCACCTCCACCGCCAAGATCCTTCTTTGACCGTCCTGTGAGCTATGGTGGACCCTCTGCACCAGTGGACTATTCGCCTTACGATCCTACGCCGTATAGAAGTGGGAAATTGGGGTTGGGTACCGGACTAGCTGTCGGGGCAGTTGCAGGAGCATTGGGAGGGCTGGCATTGGAAGAGGGATTGAGGTATGAAGAAAACAAGATTGAAGAGAAGGTGGAGAATGACTCGGTTGCTCGAGATGATTACAGTGACTATCGCGCAGACTACTAACACAATTGCTTTCTAGTAAGATTTGCTGCTCTAATTAGTAATTTCGTATTTGTGTGTATATCTCTTGGTTGATTGGCTCCTTGTCTGATAAAGGGTCGCGCTTTGAATTGGGGCCTCATGAACAAGACGAGAATCCCAAATAAAAGTTAGTTTCAATAAGATTATGTGACACACGCCTACGTGGTTCAACTTTCAGTTTTATGGTTCATGTTCTATGATGTAACTTGGAGGCCTGTGGAAAGGGAAGAAATGGGGGTTTTGAAGTAGTTTTTTGGCCGCGTTTGGTTTGTAATCTTTGGCAATGCTGATCTTGATCGGCCAGTTTCCCGGCTGAGCATCTCGGTTAGGCCTGATTCCGCAGGCTTCCAAGACCAGGCCGAAGATTTGATTCTAATGTATACTAAGGTTCCTCGAATAAATAGTGGTATAAATATTTTCTAATAATATTTTAAAAATATAATTCTATCAATTAATACTTGAAAGTTCATAACTTTATATTTACACTTTGATTTCAATTAAGATTAATCATAATGTATGATTGGTTTGGAGCGAGAGATTAGGCTAAAAAAACAGAAAATTATTGTTGATAATGTTCTAAATTTAATTAATAAATTAAATATTTACGATGTAAATGGAAGACATTCATATTCACGAGTTATAACGTAGCTGATGATAATTCTTGAAGCTAAAGTAATAATGAATTGTTGATTTGCTCTCTAATTAGGGGCAGATTCGGAAATAACGCTAATTATCTATCCCGCCTTCCGAGAACACGTGCTATTCTGATCAAACGCAGTTGGGGTTTCCGGCCTCACCGGCCAAGGAAGGACGACCGAGAGAGTGGCGATCTTATTTACAGTCAACGCGATTCTCTCTCAATTATCTGCTTTTAGGTACTGTATTCTCTATTTAAACTCGTCCTCTACTTTCTGCATTTCTTTTACGATTCTCGACCAGGAAATTTGGGGAAAGTGAACTCCCTAGATTATATACGATGCGTTCTTTGGTTTAGTGATTCCGTGCTTGATCTAGCTTCGCCTGACCTCCAGCTTCTTTCTAGTTTCTTCTATTAGGAATATGAACCCTTAAATCTTGTCTTTCTTCATGAATTTACTCTTTTGTTTACTTTTCTGTCCATTTATTGCCTTTCGTAATCTTCAAGCCCTGCCAAATATTTCGTCTAATCATTTAATTATGGATTTTCTGACACTGATCGATGCATCCGAAGTAGTCCAGGGTTCTTGGTTGGGGTTTCAATGATCTTATTTTAAATTGCTTATGTATTGTGGGATCATACTTACACTGATCTGCTATAAGTTACTTGGTGGACAAAGTCTTCATGAATTATGGCGTTCTTGCAGGTATATTTGGCTTCGCTTCAATAATTAATAATTGCTGAGGCAATTCCCCGGCAATGAACTTTCACAAAATACTTTTTGTGGAGTAGAAAATGAAGAAAGGTTACATTTTGAAGAGTCCAATTGCTTGTGTTTTCACTTTGGTGACTGTTAGTTTTGGTTTTCTGATGCTCATCTCAACTTTAAGACTTCCCGACGTATCAGCAAGAAATCAGACATCGTCAAGAATTGGAAACATTGCCGAGGATGGGGGGCTTGGCAAGTTTGGGGAGATGATGATGAGTATGTTGCCTGACGATCTTGCTTTCACTGTCTTCGTCCCCTCAGACCAAGCTTTTGAGCGGGATTTAAGGATGTCTAAGAACACTAGCTTTGAAGCAGACAAGATTAATGATACTTACGCCATAGTTTCTCGAATTCTAGGATTCTCAGCTGTTCCCATGAGGCTGTTTTCGACATCTGTGGATGTTGGAAAAGATGATCAGATCTCATATGACTCGTTAAGTGGATTGAGATTATTCATTGCCATTGATGGAGATGGTATGCTTGTTGTGAACAGAGTAAGATCCGAGAGAGTTGATATGAGGAAGAAGGAGGTTGTTGTTCATATTATGGAAGGTGTTATAATGGATGCCGAGTTCGAACAGTCCATGCTTCCCGACTCCGATGAAGACGAAGAAAATTGATCAGACATCACAAATTTTGTCTGTTTTTTTTATTGTAGAATTACATGTATGAGCATTGAGACATGGGCTATAGTTTTACATGTTCTTTAGATTATTACTTCGGGAAATATTAGTCTAATTTACGACCATATAAGATATTTTTTACATGTTCTTTGGATTATCACTGCAGTTTACACTGGCATGGTGTTTTGGTCGAGGTGGTTTGACCCATCGAAATTAGTTCTGTACCACCTTTCAACCGCAATTCACAATTTGGTTCATGGTTTTTTGGTAAAAAAAATTGTGCAAACCGAACCGAACCATGGTTTTTTACTCTAATTGTAAAAAAATAGCTTCGAATCATTTAAAACATAATAAAAACTGACTTATACCTGAAACCAACTCCAAACCTAACATTAAACTCCAAATATCTTATCCAAATCCAATGTAAGATGTATAATTCTTTTCATTTGAATAGAACTTTCTTCCCATGGCCAGTTTCGAGCCAGGATAGAATCAGACGAACCAGCCAGCGGTCAGCTCACTTTTTTCTCTTCTTTCTTGCCCCTCATTTGTTAATTATGTAATACACCACGCACGACACAGAAAATTCTAGCTATAAAACTAGAAAAGTAGTCACAGGAACAAGTGTCTAGCAAACGTAGTCAAATTTTAAGAATATAAAATAAAGAGAAATTATATCGAAAAGAGAACCAATGAACGATTCGATCGAAACAAGCAGCAAATTTCCAAGCATGCACTTTAAAAATGGATATTAAAATGGATTTCTAGTATAGGGAAAGGGAGAGTGTGCTAGAATTCCAATTTCCGAGCATTCAAACGATCGCAAGCATCCAACAGAGTAAGCTCCGAGAGATAAAGACAAACTGTTTACGAGCATGCAGAGGAGAATGTCCAACTTTTTTCAATATTTTAACCCCAATGAAATAAATATTGGAAAATTAAAAGGAAAGCAAACGATATTTGTCACTGCGTCCTAGATTTAGATTTTAATCTTCTGCAACGCTTTTTCATGTTGATTTTAGTGATGCTGGATCGTGGTTTTTCAGATTCTACATAAAGCTTAAACGCAGGTCCAATGGCGGATGAGTCCCCATTTCCGTTTCGATTGTGTACGTAAAAGACGCAGTTTCCTTGCCCTGTTTTGCATGCACTGGTGATCTAAGCTTACGATGCACTGGAGTTGCTTCTTCCATGGCGTTTATGGGGAAAAGATGCAGAGTTTCCATCACTCTTTCCGGCTCACAGACTTGTTTGATCTCTGCAAAATCTGAAAAAAGGAGGAAACTAGGGTTTATCAGAAGCCTAAAACGCAAAAACAATTAGCGGAGATTCAAGTATTGAACGTACGATCTGAAGAAAAAACTTTGTCGTCCTTGCGAAGAAACTCTCTCTGATTCGAAACGTTGGAGACTTTGCGGCGTTTCTGTCTTTCCCTAGCTTTATGATTCTGAAACCAGTAGAAGACATTCTTGCTCTCGATCTTGCCATAAAGGCTCAGCTGTGTAGAGATTTTTTGAATCTGATCGGTGCTCGGAGTTCGAAGTCCGGACCGGAAAAGCTCCGTCAACACCTTAACCTGTTCGGCGGTGGGGTTCCACCGCCCACATTTCGCTCCCGCTCCGCCGCCGACGGCGGCTCTCCGAACGCTTGCAGTTTTAATATAAAAGCCTGACAACCCTTCGTCCATGGTCGATCTTTCAGTCGTCTCTGATCTTCTGTACTTCTTCTAGTCAGAGCTTCTGGACTAAAAAAGATGAAAGTAGGGGCGCACGTATATATAACGGACAACTTTGGGTTAAAACTCATTATTTATTTAATTATAAAGTTAGCGTCTTCTCAGATCATTAAGTGACGCTTATCTATTATTTATATCCTTCAAAACTAGAGAGTTCTTTAGTTTTCAGAAGATCAAAACACCGAAATTAGAAATATTTAGCTTCTAAGCTCAGTTCAATAGCTCTTTTTTGGATCTCTCTGTGTATTTAATGGTTCTGCTTTGATTTTAGGGAAACTTAGATGATAAAACCTTTGGATTTCGATCATGTTGTTTCCATTCCGCTTGTATTTTAGTGCATTTTGGAAGCAAATGAGGAAAAAGATAGGAGAGAGAGAGAAGGAGACATGCAAAAGCTGCCACTCCACTGTTCAACATTTTGATCTGCGAGCAGGCAAAACGAGATTACACCAATAGAAAAATTAATTCTTTAAAGAGACCGTTGATAATTGATCATACGGTGG
This sequence comes from Begonia fuchsioides, assembly GCA_003255005.1. NCBI lineage: Eukaryota > Viridiplantae > Streptophyta > Magnoliopsida > Cucurbitales > Begoniaceae > Begonia > Begonia fuchsioides. The sequence goes on along the minus strand of QAOC01026063.1, from coordinate 689,222 downwards.
CCAAGGTGATCGTAGGGGTGGTGGTGGTGGTCTGAGTTGGAATTAAAAAAACAAAGGGTGTCTGGAAAAGATCACATCGGAACTATCAACGTCGAACAAGATTAGACAGAGGCGAAAATGAACGTGAACTGTCTGATGCGCGTTGGACGGTTGTGATGGAAAGAAAGCGAGGGGAGAGATAATGCGTTAGAGAAAGAGTTGACCAAAAGAAGAAAGTGGTCAAAGAAAATGGAGTTTTTTAAGGATGTAAGAAAGCCCCCGGATACGGACCAAGCAACGACCAGACAATTCATCGCTACCTAATTAAACCTACCCATCTTCTCTCTTGTACACACAATATATATATACATGTTTTATCTTCCAATAATCATATAATCTATATTATATAGTTGATTAATTGAAGAAGTTTGAAAGTGGTTGGTGATTTATCTGTAGAATTTTTATGATTTTGAAAGAATTACGAATTTTTGCATATAATTAGAACGATAATCACAATTATAATTGAAATTACTAAGAAATTAAAGTTGATGAGTGTCTTCTAGTGGATGTCCTTGTCTTCTAGTAGGCCACTATTTTCCCGACTGTGCTCAGACAAAAAGTTAATTGCCCCACTAATCACATTCTTAATTATATTTCAGCACAAACAAACACACATTAACTATTATATAATCACATAATCAAGCTTAGTCCCCCACCCATAACTTTCTCTTCGCCATGGGTTTAGCTACTAAGAACCCTATCAATGGCCTGGCCTTCCATGACAGACCTAGCTTTTACTCGGAAGCAACTTAGTAATACCAGGCCCAGCTTGTATCAGGTCCTCGCGTGTTGTGTTTTAATTGGGCCACTTAACTTGTCACAGTTTGAGATCATAGAAGATCATAGATTGCAAATGATAAGCACGAGGGCTCTCTGATGCTGTGGCCGAATTCAACGAAGACTGCCTCAGTTGACATAATTCCGCTCAGGACAAGGCCTTTGAAGCTCCACAATCTTGACTAAATAGAAGCTGGTAGAGAGAGAAATCAGACCATTATTTTTCAACCAATCAATCTAAGTTAGAATAATTCCACCTTTCGTGTCAAATTCAGGCAATTAGAAGTCAGCTTCTCGATTGTCACGCTGCCATGCCGATGGCTTAGACATTTACGCCCCTTTTCTTATGCGCCTTATCTTCCAATGCTCAACTGTGACTAACCCTTGTTCATGCCTAGCCTAGTTTTGGGCTAAGCTTTATCTGCGTGGCAATTATCAACAGGGAAATATATAAGGACATGCGATTTCGAAACGTGTAAGTTTTTGAACCCTGATCACAAAATTTGTAACAAAAGATTATAATAAAGAATGATTTAATTTTCAATATTTTCCAAATGTGTGTGTAAACGTGAGATTCGGAATTCCACAACATCAACGGAGCTCCTAATGGCTGGCTTGATGGTCAACGCTAAGATGCCTTTTAAAAGTCCCTTCTTCCACGTCCGTCCACCTGCTGCCCTCCATGGATGTTGCCCAGGAAGGTCTTCGCTGCATCCAGGCTCGGAAAGTAGGTCGGCTCCAGGTATATCTGACTCAGCGAGTCCGACGAGTCGGTACTCACCAAGACTCGGTTGCCCTTTGCTTCTAAACTCCCCATAACGACCACCAGCACCTGCTTGTATGCGAAGAAGAACCTTTTCATGGCGGATTCGATGGATTGCAGAGCCTGAAGAAGATGAATCTTATCCACATGATTTTTCTCCCTGTAGAGCTCCATGGCTGCTTCTTGGACTCTCGGGCCACCCATGAGGTCGACCTCCACTTCAAGAATGGACGGCACCTTGTGCTTCAGCTCTTTGCACTGCTTCGTCATCTCCACCAGCCCCGTTGATCGGAAACAAAACGCTTCCGATTCCTGCAACGACTTGATCGACAACTGGCTCTTCAGTTTCAGAAAATCGTCTGGATCCATAAGAAGGTGAAGATCTTCGATCTCCTCCAGGAGCTTCCAGATTCGTTCGAGCAAATAACAATCGTTCGCGGCTTTGTCGAAAATCTTCTTCTCAATACGATCGGAGATTCTCTTGAGAAGCTCCTGTCCGGCGAAGATCCAAGCCTCCAGTATCTGGTGTGTCGCGTACACCGTCTGATTCTCGTAGTTCTTGATGTGATCGAAAGGGCTTCTTTTCAGAGCATGAAGCTCGATCGGCTTGGTGATTAGGTCGTAATCCAGATTTTTCTTGCCTGCTAAATTCGGTTCCCCCAACCCCAAAGTGTACGGACAGTTATGCATCTTGCATTCGATCGAATACAGAATCTTCTGAGCGATTCCTTCGGCTTTCGGCCATGTCGCTAGTCGTGGAAGCAAGCTTGCCTCGCTCGTTCTGTTCACAACAGTAGTTTCGCCGGAAAGTTTCCATACCTCGGCGTAGCTTCCGTCGCGAGCCAACACACCGTTCGAAGAGCTAAGATCGACGATCGGAGCGGTGCCTCTTGCGTCAGTATCTTCTTCTTCATCTTCGCAGAGCATGGCGATGAGCTGGATCTGACTAGCGGTGAGCGACTCCAGCCGGCGCTTCCATTCCAGACGGTTGGCGTAGGGTCTAGGGTCAGACAAGGTGGTGGAAATGAAACGAAACGAGATTTCAAGACCGTGCAAACTAGGTTTGAGAAGCGACTCGTTCTTCCAATCGGGAAATTCGTTTGCGGTCCAGAGCTTTCTGAGCTCCGGGAGACGGAGGTAGTGCTCGTAAGCGGAGCAAGAAGAAGGGGAGGCGGTTGAAACGTCGGCGGAGCGGAGGGAAACGGGAAGAGATAGGTGGAGCTTGTTGCTACCGTTGATAGAGGAGCGTTTAGGGGATTTAGTCGGCATGTCGGAGGAGACGACCTTCTGAACCCAGTCCAAATCTACCATCTTAGAAGGAAACCCAGAGAAAAGAAAAGAGACTTTGAATCAGAACCTGCAAATTAGATTTTCGCTGAAATTGAGAAGACGAAGCGCAGGGGGGTTGGGTATTTGTAGCTCCAGTTGAATTTGAACAGAAGGCGAAGCGTGTGGAAAGATGAATCTTCAAAAATAAAAAGAAAAAGAAAAAGAAAATCAAGCTTATCCATTCACCTAACGTTGGACGATGTCCTGCCCGGAAGCAGGAGGAGCTGCTCTCCCCTTGCACCTTTGACCGTTGGTCGTCGGCTATGAGCTGTCAGTTTTCAATTGGATAACGTTGTTTACAGGAAGGAAGATGAGCTCAACAAGACCGAAATGCAATTCGTGGGGATATTCGGAATATTGAGTGTTTCTAGGGTTTCGATCGTAACTGTAGTGTCGGCTGATACATTAGTCAAACATTATATTATTGTCGAATCCTTCTCCTTGAATGAAACTACACGGTAATGGAGAAGAAAAGTCAATTAATATAATTTGTTTTGTCAGAGTTATCTTCTTTCGGTACATATCCTTGAAGAATTGTTCTTTAATATAAAAAATAATTTAATAAAAAATAACCCAATTTGAAGAAAAGAATTTAAGAGAAAAAAGGTCTAATAAAATAAAAAATAAAAATAATATAAATGAATTATTCTCATAGAACAAGGTGGAAGCGATAAGATCCTCTCCTATCCATTCACGCGTTCATATTCCATCTCTTCCCATTTACCAGTTCCAATATGCCCATCTAGCCGGCACTTGTTTGCCACGTGTCCTAATCACCGAGCACGGTTCACGGAGGCTTTTTCCCAGTGGATCACGAGGGACGACGGCATGTGATTGCCCATGTCCGCCACGTAGAAGACTCTCACGTGCCGGACTCTCTGTCGTCTAAACCACTTGTCGGTTAGCTCGTGGCTTGTAAAGGCCCTGTGGGCGGTGGAGTTAAATTGTCACAGCCATTGTGATGCTTCCACGTGGTTGAAAGATGAACCGTAGCCATTTGTTCCTTTGCACGTCTGGTTAGAGGCGCGTTGGGTTGGACGTCAATACGGGCGGCCGCAATTGGCGCACCAGGCACCACCACGCCAAAAAGAGGGAGATTAAACAAGTCTAAAGCATGATTAAAGGCCTATAAAGTATTAAAAACATGGAGGCGGTGGATCATAAGACTGGGCTAGCTGGGTAGAGAAACAAGGATTAGGAGGCATTAATCATGAAATCAGCCAATTAGGGTTTTTTGACTTGAGAAAAGATGGTCAAATGGTGGAATTGGGGAGGCAAAGACGCATGTTGTGTGGCAGAAACTGAGGCATTGAATGGTGTCAATGTTATGGGTAGTGGGGCTTTTGAGGGTCCACTCCTCTTTTCCACTTTCCTCGTCTTTGATTTTATCCATTTCTTGCTCCAAAAACCTGACTAACTTATTTAAATTTTGGAACTCAAGTTGCCGTCTTGAAAGCAACGTGATTTCCATCTCACGAACTTCGTACCATTCACGTTAAGAATGATATTCTCGCCATTCATCCTTCTTATCTGGCGTATATGATCGGTCCTGTACAAGATAACTTGTGCGATAAAAAGGTGCTTTGTTCTTGCTGTATCACCTACAATTCCACCTCATTTGTCAACACAAATGGACGGTTCTACTCGGCACCTGCCACCATTTACCAAATCTATCCATTGGGGCTATCTAGTGAAGAATACTTCCTCTTGTAGTTGGCCTAGCCAGCTAGCTGGCAAAATCGAGAACAAGCCACCTGTTTTCCAACTTAGGTCTTGACAATCATTAGAAAAATGTAATAACTACCCACTAGACTAGAGCGGCCTAGTCTCTAGAAGAACGCTGATGAGGTTAAAAAACCACGACAATTCATGTGAAAATTAAATGTATGGGCAGTGAGACAACGTTAAGAAACAACAGATGGCAACTCAAAATAGGTAAAATGTTGCTTGAAAACAGTCTGCGGTGATTCAAATAAAAACAAACAGCAAGGGAAAAACTTCTCACGATCCAAGAAAGGCATAAAAACGACACAATGCCTAATCAAATAAGCTAAAACCCATGTCATCATCAGCTCTTCCGCCGGTTCTTCCTTCTTCTCCTCCACTGCTGCAGCAGCTGGTGCAGCACCAGAGTCAGAGGCAGCAACGGGTGCAGCAGCAACGGCAAACTTGGACGGATCCTACAAGAATGTCAAATGATTGGGCTTAATTTTTACATATAACAAAACCAAATAGAGTAAAATGAACAGATTAAGAAAAAATATAAGAGCATATACCGCAAGATATTCCTTCACTTTATCAGCCAGGGGGAAAGAGTAATTGGTAGCAATTGCAACAGCCGGAATATTCTTGTATCCATTGATGAGCATGTGGGGTGCAGCAGCAAGTGTTGGGAATGAAATAGCCAGGGCCAATGAAGTAACTATAGAGACACCTATTGCAAACTTTTCAATAAGATCATCTTCAGTCAAATCAAGAACCTCTGGGCTGAACACCGAGCCATCATCATAGACTGACAAAACAATTAGACCATAAGAGAAAGGCCTTATTCCCAACTTGGCAAGCAGTGCAGCCTCAGAAGAGCCAATATTGTCACCCTTTTTGATGAGCTCCACTGGGGTGATGATTTCAACAGTACCCTTGTTAATTTTCGTTGGAACGTTAAGAACCTAAGAAGTGATGGCCAATAAAGTCAGCAATTCAACGAAGAGAAAAATTGTACACTTTCAGGACTTGGAAGAAACATCAACGTGGAAGAAAGAAGTTTGAGATAGATCAAGACCAGTGTTTCCTGGTGGGACCACCACGTCAATTGGGGCGACTAGTCCAACACGAGCAGGAGCCCCAAACTGTTTCATTGAAATTTAGTTGATCAACGAATGAGATGCCAAGAACTGCACTATCTAGAGTAAGAGTAGACTGTGCATAAAATGAAACAGAAATAGAAAGCACTATATGTACAGCTTTAAGTACAGTGAAACTGCGTATAATTAGCATTACTTATTATAGAAGCAATCATATTTCAAATGTACAATGGTTAAACTAAATATTAAAAAATAATAATCATTATCCTTCCTCGTCCAATATCTGGTCTTCTATAGAGTAATCATTACCAAGAGATAAGGATTATACTTACATTCACAATTAAAGATTGAATAACCATTACTTCTTGAATTCAATGATCACAACTAGATTTACCAATCCACGAGACTTCATACATCGTATTGATGTGACATTTGGTAAACAGCAATATGATAATATTTCGAATAGAGGAATGAAGATCGTACCTTGTACTTTGCAACCTCTTCACTGACTTCTTTCAAATCACCTTTTGTGAAGATCAATCCCACATTTCCCTAATGACATTTCACGAGAACACAATTTAGAGCCGGGAGTCAATAATTTCAAAATGGGGAATTAATTTTTCCGGGAAGATTACAAGATTTTAATACTTCTGTAACTTAACAACATTAGACAAACTGTAACGGAAAAAAAACTTCTAAGATTAGTGTTAACAAACTTACAACAAGAAGAGGGCGAAGATTAAGGAAGGCTTTGTTTCCAGTCTTCTCAGCATGGATCCTGACTGATCGCTTCATCATAGCGTTCTTCCCCATGAGAACAATTGAATCACCATGGAGACCTTTCCGAATATTTTGAAGCTGGTTGGACCCAACATTATCGGCCGCCACAATCAAAATCTGACTGTAGTCGTCCAGGAGCTGGCACAGCTTAGCATCATAGGCAACTTTCTTATCGGCCTTGGAAGTTTTCACCGCCATTTAAGAAACTTACAACAAATCTGAGATGCAAGAAAAACTAGATAAAATCGAAAGCAAAACCGAGGACCAAGACGAAGCTACGTTCAGTCAAGGCGGACAGCGAGACAGAGCCGTCTCTTTAACCCCTCACTACACCAAAGAAATGAAACGTTATCTAGGAGAACCCTATCGCACAAACTGGAGGCGTAAAAATTTGCCTAGGGGAATGGCTTCGAAATATATATCTCGGATAGAGGGAAACCTAAGAATTCGTTTCCCCGTGATCTAACGACTCTCTATTGTTTCTGCTTAGAATCTGACGGTCATAAAGCCATAGTCTGATGGGCCTTGATGTTTGAGCTCTATTTATTTTCACCCAATAAGCCCAACTTTTCAGGTCTGTTAATGGTCTCATTCGCGTAGAAACGTCCAACTTTTCTGTCGTTTTCTTCACCTTCATCGCAACAGAGGACTTCTAAAAGATGGGGTTTTCACTTGCAGGGAAATCATGCATGCAATGTGGAAGCTTCGGAGATTCAAATAAATATATCTCCTCGCCACACTTTACGTCTTTACTCTAACTCTTCCATCGGCTGCTTCCGTTTAATGGGCTCTCGGCGACAAACTCCTAACCCACTCCAACGCCTTCTCTTTTCTCACTCGCAGTCGCTGGCGCGATATTGGCGTCATCCTTATGCTCATTCACCGGGTTCGTATCTCTATCTCTCTACCCTCCTTCTTCACCATGAGAATTTCATCGAAAAAGGACGAGGAAATACAAGTGCTCATAAGGTGTTTGTGTTAATGCCTGTGTGAGAGTTCATAACATTTGGGTTCGCCTGTACGCCGTTGTATTTCGTGTGGGAGAAAGTGATAGGCGTGCACGGGTCAAAGAGTATATGTCTGAGAGCAGTTGCTCGCTTGCCTGTGGTTGTGCCCATATGGTTTCTGGCCATAATTTTCCCTTTCTTTGGCCCCATTAACTCCACTGTTGGAGCCCTTCTCGTCAGCTTCTCCGTCTACATCACGCCTTCTCTCGCCCGTATATTCAACTACAGAGCCGCTTAAGTCAGACAGGTACCTAGATTTCTCCGTCTTGAACGTAGAACAAAAGTAACGTTTTTATTTTTATTTTTGTAATGCAGAATCCAGTGGAGAAGCCGCCTGTGTTCGCGAGGAGCTGGACGGGCATGTATGTTATGAACACATTTGTGGTGATTTCCCCTAATCACTGACTTGTGTCTGAAATAATTCACAATTGGGAGTCTCTTTTTGTATGCGATCTTCGGCTAAATAGGCGCTTTGGATAAGCTCTGCTTTCCTTTTTTTCGTTTGGAATTGTGTTTTAGCATGATAGAGCAATACGAAATAACACTCTTTTACCCATCTAAATGCTAAGAAACGAGGAAAAGAGAAGTTAAAATGGACATGTTTGGTCGACACACATGTGCAACGAAGTCAAAGAAACCAGGGGGTGGAATTGGCAATCATCGTTACACATTTTATTAGCTTAAAGCGATCGAGTAATAAACTAATAATGGTGGCGTGGTGGAAGCAAAATCGATCTAGAAGACACAATGGTGGGGATGGCTCAATCTTTCCACCATTTTTATCAGCATTACACCTAGCATCTTCGGTTCGAGTTGGTTTACGAACCCACCTAAACCAAAACCGAATCCCCGATTACTTCAAAAAGGCAACAAAAAGAACCGATCAGTTCGAGGAAACTGAGGAATCGAGAACTTTCAGCGCACCCCTAGTAGGTGCAGAGTCCTTTTCTGCTGGCAGGTGGGATGAAATAAACAATTAGCAATTTAAAAAGGCAGAAGTTTCCACGGTTTTGGTCCAAATGCACGTTTAAAGCGTGAATAAATCATTGATCGTCTTGCCCAAATCAGACGAAGATATGTTGGTTGGCCCTCCATCCCTTCTTTTTCTATCGTATTTGGTTTTATGTCGCTCAATTGTACAATAAATATATTTTTATAATAATTACGAGGATTTTTTATTTTTAATTTTATTTTTTGGGAACCTTATTAATGAATAACGGTTGAACGAAAGGAAGCTGCTTATACAACTGTTCCCAGCTCTCCTGACACTCGCCATTCAATCCCTTCTCCAAGTTCCGCGAACCGCTCTGAAGACGAACGGACCTTCCCGCCGGCGACTTTAACTTCTGCTATTTCTTTTTGCATGCAGGAAATGAGAACTCTGGGGTTCTCTCACGCCTTACTCCCGTCGGCTCACCGTCGCTGTTCTCCTATTCCTTTCACTGGCATTTCTACCGGAAGCGCTAGAGTACTGAAGTGCGTTCGCGTTTTGAAATGCGTCTCTCTATCGCGTGTATCACTCGGTATGCTTCGGTTTCGTCGCTGGTTTAGTTTTACTCTTTGATTGTAAATTTCAACGTGTTCTTGGACCGTCGAAGAATAATCGGAGACTTATACTGTTCCAGAATTGTTTCTGTGTTAAGCTAACGCTTGATGAATTCGGTCTTTCTTTCAATAGCGGTAGTTTAAATTTCGGAAATGTGTAAAAGTTTTCTGCTATATTCCATTCCCTAATGAAACGAGAATTTTAGATGTTCCGCTTTTTTATCTAATACAAATAAATTATCTAGCCCATGGCATATAGAAGTTGAGAACGTGAGAATGTTGAATTTGGAACGAATTCTGTTTTTTACAATTGTAGTCTATTTATTTTCCTTTTTGGGATTTTTAGTTGATGAATCGGCTCAGTTTACTGAAGCGTGTAAACATGGAAACTTGGTTCCACTTTCTCGGTGCATTTTTTCTGACCAGCTCAATCCAATCCTGGCTTATCGGTGTTTGGTGAAAGAGGATGACCGGGAGGCTCCAAGTTTCCTGTTCGAGTCTGTGGAGTCAAACTCTCAGGTTCAATTTTCACTATGCTGCCAAAATAGATTTATTAATTAATTAATTTATTGACTACAGATTATGAATTACTTTCGCATTCATTGTATCAGGGTCGTTACAGTGTAGTCGGAGCTCAACCTATTATGGAAATAGTGGCCAAAGAGAATGATGTCACAATAATGGACCATGAGAATGGTCAATTGACCAAAGAGTTTGTGGACGATCCTTTGATGATACCAAGACGTCTGTCTGAAGGATGGAAGCCACATCTTATTGGTGAACTTCCAGATGCTTTTTGTGGTAACTTCTATCTTACGATGATTAGAGGAAATTTAAGTTCCATAAAATATGACGATCCACCTTCTTGTTATGGACTCTTGTCTCTTGATCATGATCTTGTAAAGTACACCAGTTATAAAAGCCTTTATCTTGGCCAACGTGCCTAATTAAGTGTGGATGATGCACTTCCCTGATATAATCTCACCTGCACTTCTAAAATAGCATTGGTGTTTGAAAATGTTTGTGCTAATATCTCTGTATTATCTTTTTATGAGCTCTTCATTTAAGCATCCCTACTTTTGTCAATATTTTTCTAACTTGAAGTTTTAAGCATCCCTATTATTACTGTCGAACATTTTTTTCAGTTAACATATTCAACTTCAGCTCTTGGAAGCAATCTTAAGTAAGCTGCTTCTTCAATTAGGTGGTTGGGTAGGTTATTTCTCGTATGATACAATTCGATATGTGGAGAACAAAAAGTTGCCTTTTTCTAGAGCTCCAGAGGATGACAGACAGCTTGCTGATATTCATCTTGGGCTATATGATGACGTGATTGTGTTTGACAATGTTGAGAAGGTATTATACTATTATCTAACTCCATCGTTATTCATTTACTCCTACTATGTACTTATTTTTTATCACCATTCTAAGCTTCTGTCATTAATCAAATTTATATCTCTCAGTCTAAGGACAATATTTTTATGATTATCTCTATCCATCTCTAGACTAAAACACTACGGAAATATTTTATCCAGTTCTGAAAAGGCCAACGTCTGATTTCATCCTGCAGCTGGTTTTGTTCAGGCTACTCCCTGATAAACTGTTTGCCACCATTGCTGCTTAGTAGATATTTTTAACTCTTTTATTTTGATTGAATGAGGTTCTCCATTGACATGCATTTCTTGCAGAAAGCATATATAATTCATTGGGTGAGGCTAGATCGATACTCCTCTGCTGATAAGGCTTATGAAGATGGGGTTAAACGCCTGGAATTACTTGTCTCTCGAGTACAAGATAGTGACAGGTAACTTTTACTATTACTTTGAAGAAGCATGGGTTTGAATGTTTATTTGATTTGCTAGTCAAATGGTTAGACCGAGGCTGCCTGCTGGTTCGATCAACTTACAAACTCGTCAATTTGGCCCTTCTCTTAAGACCTCAAATATGACGACAGACGAATACAAAAATGCTGTTCTACAGACAAAAGAACATATTATGGCCGGCGACATTTTCCAGCTAGTACTAAGCCAGCGCTTTGAATATAGAACTTTTGCTGACCCTTTTGAAGTTTATAGAGCGCTTAGAGTTGTTAATCCAAGCCCATATATGGCATACTTGCAAGTAAGAGATTCCAGATTTCTTATGACATGATTTTTTTGCTTAAGAACAACTGATGTGAGACGATTAATCTGTTAACGGTACTCTTCCAGGCAAGAGGATGCATTCTGGTAGGCTCAAGTCCAGAAATTCTGACTAGAGTAGAGAAGGTTAACCTTTAACACCTCCTTCCCAAGTTGTTTCTTGTTTAAAAATGAAATACCATTCTTCTAACAAAGCTGTCGCATTTGAGTGAATATTGTTTAAACTTGTTTTCCAAAGATTTATGAAATACTTTCTACCATCTCTTTTTCTAACAATGAACTGAACAGGGCAAGATAATTAATCGACCATTAGCTGGAACTATTAGAAGAGGAAAGACAGCAAAAGAGGATGAAATCTTGGAGGTTAAGTTGCTTAATGATGAGAAACAATGCGCTGAGCATATCATGCTGGTTGATTTGGCCAGGAATGATGTTGGCAAGGTTTTTCTTTTCATCTATTCTAAATTTTGGATCGTATTACGCAAAGAGCCTTTGCTTATTATTATTTAGTAGGAAATCTAGTTGGATTAGAAAACACTTGGTTATTATTACTATTTTTAATAAACTCCATGTCATTGTTTGTTTTGCGTAAACTTAGTTCTTTTGTTTGCTTTTGTGGCTCAATAGTTCTCTTTTCAAATTTAGGTCAAACATAAATCTCCAGATAAAAAAATTATTTGCACCGTCACGTCAAACAAGGATTATACCTAGTCCATACTTTTTGTTGTGATTGAATTCTTTGTTTGATCTGCAAGTTTTCCTCTTCGAAGGAGCAATGTACAAATTTGTAAATTTTTAATTTAGCGAGAATTAAAATTTTTTTAATTCTTTTTATGTTGGGTTGAATTAACCTGAACTTATATTTTTTTAACGTTCTATGCTGGTATAATGGATTCTATTTTTTGAAACAATGATCTAGGTCTCCCGTTATGGCTCTGTCAATGTAGAGAAGCTTATGGATGTCGAGCACTATTCCCATGTCATGCACATAAGCTCCACAGTAAGAAAAGTTTCATATGGTGCAAGAAGTTCTACATACAGCTCTTAATAGTAATTTGAATTCGTGAAGGTTACTGGAGAGCTGCACGATCATCTCACATGTTGGGATACTCTGCGAGCTGCATTGCCGGTTGGAACTGTCAGTGGAGCACCAAAGGTTATTTTTGTTTATCCTGCATGTTGCCCCATTTGATTCATACCTTGTATCCATTTTGATCTTCTGTTTCGAAAACATCTCATTAAAAACTGTCTGTGCTCGTTATCCTATTCTAGTGGATTAGCCAGAGAATGCTGCATTACCTCTACTACTTTCGAATGATTTTCGTAGTCTTGGATTTTAGAAATTTGTATTAATTAAGCTGTATTCTTAAATAGTGCTCTGTCAAGATTAAACACTGGAACCTGTTAGAACCAGCTTTTTCAGCAATGAATCTATGGTGGAGCATCTCATCTGGCTTTGGCTCTGATTTCAGGTAAAAGCAATGGAGCTAATAGACAAACTGGAAGTGACAAGGCGAGGCCCTTATAGCGGGGGATTTGGAAGCGTATCATTCTCCGGGGATATGGACATGGCTCTCGCCCTTCGGACAATTGTATTTACAACAGCGACTCGCTATGACACCATGTATTCATACAAGGACGAAGGCGGGCGTAAGGAGTGGGTGGCATATCTACAAGCAGGGGCCGGCATTGTGGCCGATAGTGATCCCGACGATGAACACCAAGAATGCCAGAACAAAGCCGCTGGTCTTGCAAGAGCCATTGCCTTGGCCGAGTCTGCGTTTGTACAAGGTAAATGACTCTAACCTCACCTTCTTATGCTACTTAATTCCAATAACGCGGATCACAGAAACTCCTGGGATGATTTGTTGACGAGTTAGTTTTTTAGAAACATTATATGTTCATGTGCGGTGGAAATGTATTACAAAACCGATATTTAAGAAAGTGGAAATAACAGGATTTCTTCGAAGCTAGTTCCTCTCACTAAGCTCCGAATCCGACTCCGAATTCTCAATGGCCTCCTCATTTTTGCTCGTTACAAATCTTTTGATGGAATTGAGTTCCCGAAGCACGTCTCCGATGTTCTTTCTTTCTCTGGCAATTCGGCAGACATTCAACTCCAATTCTAAAAATGGAAATCAAGCACTTCTTTTGTGATAAAATATGTCTAGTTGAATAGGAGACGTGCAAGTAGTGTGACCAATCTCTTTGGAATCAAGCTCTACGGGAAGTTTTCCTAAAAGAGCGTTACCATTTAAGCCAATGTATTGAAGCTCGGAGCAATTTGACAGAGCCAGTGTTTGCAGCCTGGACAAGCTTCCAATCTCTTTGGGAATTTCTAAGCTTTGGATTTTCGACAAGTCATTCTTATGGGCCCGAAAAAGATACCATTTTTGTATGAAAAAAAAACTCAATAACCGGCGGAACGGGGGAATTGCGACTACGATGAGCAATCGGAGTTCAGTTCAAAGGGCATACCTGCGTTCAAGGACGAAGGAGAATAGAGGCTTTTAGATTTTTATTTTATATAAAAAAAAATCAGAATGGCTACTTCTTAGATTATAGAAACAAACCTTTGGTATTAATATTCATTATAAAATAATAATGATAAATAAAAGCCTAGATTCGCAGAGCGTTGAATCATACATACATGTGAGGAAGTCAAAAGCAGGATCAAAAGTATAAAAATTATGTTTCAGTTTTTCTAGAAAGCAGTTGCTGTCATAGGTTGTGTATAAAATAACACATCACAACGACTAATAAAATTCTCAAAAATAGACGTCTACCCGAATCAAATTTCAATTTCCAATTTGAAGATTTGGTGAAGATTCCACCGTCGGCATGATTTCACAGCAATCCAACAATTTAAGACGTTATCCTTATTTTGACAATTTCTTCTTCATCATGCGCAAAAAAAAAGCTTTTTTTTTTAAATATTAGTCAGTACTAATACAAGTCCATCATGCAACCATCTATCAGTAAATGCAATACTAAAACGAAGCACTTTCAAGGCTTTTTTTTTATGCTGCTATCCAGAAGTTGATATTTGAAATAAATACATAAGATAGCACGAATTATCTGAGGAAGAAACTGTACTTAACCACCAGTTTCGAAGGTTCGCCTGTAGGAAAAGCTAGCTGGAGATCGAAGACCTCTCTGGCTGACGATTTCCTCTTCTACTTCGATTGCATCTAAACAAAGACCATTGTTGTTGACACTCAGTTCGGAACTGGCATTACTGCTTGTGGCAAGAGGCGAATCTGAGACACTAATTGCTCTGCTTCGCGTGGGCCCTGATCCTGTTCGTACGCTATACATTGAAGATGCTGGAATATTTGTCATCAATGGTCGCAAATTACCCGGAATGGTTCGCCTTATATCCTGCTCGACCAAAAGTACTGAATAGTAAAGCAAGATCAAAGAATCCATATTTTCTCATGATATCTTTGTATAAAAACTAGGATAAAAGAGAAAAATCATACCATATGCCGAATTGCCATATCAAGCGATTTCTTGGACAGAGTCCTCCCGAAACCTGAACTTTCGGGTGAAGAGGATTTTCCAGACAGAGTGCCATGAGGTGAATGCTTGTTGTCATCTTGCTTAGGAGGTATCAATTTCCGCATGTTAATAACCCTCTCAACCATTTTTGTGCCAACCAAAGCAGGGCTTAAGTTTTCACTAGCTTTGGAATGCGCTCGATTCATAGCAGGTACAGAGCTCCCACTAGGATGAACTGGACCAATTGGAGCACGTCCTCTGGAAGGAGAGCACGATTGCCTTCTTGGCCTTCCATTAGAAACAGGCTCCACAGAGGAAGATCGAGGGCTTGGAGCTCCAGGCCGACCCCTTGTGGCCGACAATGGCCTGTCAGGAAGCGTAGTTCTCAAATTTGGTGGAGCATCTAATGAGAAACCAGGCATTTCTGAAGGCTTCCATGGCCGGGCTTTCACAGTTGGAGAAGTGCCACGTGATGCAGCAGAATTTTGTAATGCTGTAGATGATGATTTACCTGACGAAGCAGATAGACTAGGTGAATTTGATGGTGTAGATGGTCTGCGAGTTGGAGTTGCTGCCCTAGATTGCGGCTTGGATGCAGGTATTGTAGGTCGCGAGGTTGGAGTTGAAGATCTTATTGTTGACCTCATGGGTGTAGATGATCTTGAGGGAACATTGGACTTACTTGCGGGAACCGAGGACTTTGTTGTGGCAACTGAAGTCCTGGCTGAGGAAATTATAGGCTTAGTCGAAGGCAAAGTTGCTCGGGAAGTAGGAGTGGAAGATCTTGAAGGTTTCGATGATGGGGTCAATGTAGGACGCCCAGTAGGTGTGGCAGGCCGTGATCTCACAGCCCCTGATGACGAGGGTAAGCGAATAGCAGAACTTGAAGTGTTCATTCCTTGGGATGAAGCTGGTTGTTTGTACATAGAGTCACTCCTAGCTACAGTCTCTTGCTGGGGGTTTGCCAACTGTGATCATAAGGGCATTGTTAGCAGTTGGACCTCATCAAGAACAAAAAACAAATCAAATAAAAAGTATGAGTATTGGATTGAATTAGCATTTCAATTGGTCTTCAAAAAAGTTAATCTAGTGCATTAGGAAGAAGCTGAAACTAGCATCTAGAGATTGCAAAAACTGGTGTTACAACCTTTGCATGAAAAAGAGTTTGTAAAATTGAATAAATGTTCAAAAACTTTGACAATCAAGCATTGATATCGACATCATAGAATCTGACAGGGAAATTTAAGATTAAGCTTACTCTTGATTTTAGCACAGTCGGGCGAGCTTTTGGTGTACCAAGCTGACTCATTATGGTCTTATGTGATTCCATCTCCAAAGATGGGAAAAGAGGAGTACCAGGAGGCGTTAGCAGCCTGGGAAAACATGCAACCATCAAATATTACATTAGAGAAAAGGAAATGTAATGCTATTCCTACAGAAATTCATATTCTTAGTGCTTGTGTACACGATAACTAGTTCTGAAGACTACTGAAATCATGTGTAAAGCACATTTTTGGCAACTGCAGACGAAGAAAAACTTAAAGACAATATAGCATGTCATGATATCATTAATTTTCCCCGATCAAAAAGTAATGTTGGTCCAAATTTTTGGTTGTTTGTGAAAACTGATGGAAATTCAATTTATTTCATCAAGCAGATCACCATTTGATAAGAAAGAAAGGAGCTTATTACCAGTCATAGTCGTTTTTATCATTTTCAGAATTAAGAAAATCTTCGACAGCATTCTTGCGTGCTGGTGCAGTGGTTGCCGAAGAAATGTTAAATATGGGAGAAGTTCCAGGCCTCAAACCTGCTGGATATTGTATGGATATTAAAAAAAGACGGCTGGAAGAAAAATCATGGCAGAAATCAAGGAGAGAAAAAAATCACATAATTACAGAATCATGAATGAAAATCATTTTTGTCATCTTAATGTTTTCTTTAGCTTCAAGTGATTCTAAAAGAAAACGTTATGGCATATAAGAACAGACATAGATTTTTCGTATTTGATAAGAATGCTTTCATGTTTGAATTTTCAGTACTCAAGTGAGCCAGAAGAGAACCTAAAAGGCAGTCTTTTGAGGAAATCAGATACCTAATGGCGCATCAAACTCTTCTGAGTTGTTAAGGAGAAGTTCATTCCTTTCCTTCTCACGCTTCTTCATTTCTAAGAATAATGCGAGCTCCTCTTCCTTATCTTTCATCGCTGACGCTCGCAAGCCGCCAGCGTGATGATGCTGCCTCTGCTTCAACGCAGCTTGCATTTGTGCTTCCTGAGCCCTAAAGCTCCGATTCATCGAAGGAATCTCAAATCCACGCCTCGCAGAAAAAAGGTATAATATTTTGTACCAACCACTGAGAGAAGAGAAAAGGATTCAAGGTCCAACAAGAAACCTAACTTAGCTTCTCATTTCGACTCCAACCACCTGAAAGAATTCTACCAAGCGAACCGCTTCAACCTTCCGAAAACGAAATCCTGGACATTCTCATATAAAGGAGCTCCATTGGCTCAAAACTAAAAGATAAACAAACTAAGAAAGAGAGCGAGAGAGAGAGAGAGAGAGAGAGAGAGAGAGAGAGGGTCGTCCTTAGAATCAGTTTCGTAAAACCAAGAGACGGAGAAGCAGATGAACCTCAGCTCCATAGGATGCCATTACAGCAGAATGCTGCCATGATCTACGACTAGAGCGAAGATGCGTCGCCGGATAAAAGGGATACAAGTTCAAAACCCGCCTTGCAGAAGATTTTCAGATTGAGAGAGAGGAGAGAGGGAGGGAGAGACTCTCATTTGGTCTAGAGAGAAGAGAAGGGGGAGAGATTTTCAATGGCGAAACGGCGACGTTTATGACGAGAAGAGGAGAATATTGGAAGGAGCTTAAAGCCTACGTCTTGAGGTTGGGCCTTTTAGGTGGCTCTATCATCGCGACAAAATGTTTGCAGATATACCCTCCCTTTCATATAGAATTAGACTATGTCCCTGCAATTCTTCTATTTATTAATCCACACTCAATTATTAAAGAATTTTGTGGGATTATTAAATTTTAACGTGACTTTACATCTAACTTACCTACCCATGTACTAATTAATTATCGAGTTTATAATTAGTAGTTCAACTCCATAATTGGCGGCAATAATTTAATTTTATAATTTAATTGCATGATCAAGCGGCATTCATCATCAACGCGAATCGTCCGGATTCATTTTGTTAGTTTTAAATTTTAATTTCATTAAATTATTTTGAAGGGTTTATTTTTGTTGGGGTAGCAAATGAAAAATGATGAGCCGATATGAAAATTGCTTAAATCAAGACGTAAATACAGTGGAAATTGAGAAAATGGACCCTTTGGATTTGGGATTTCGTTTAGTAAGCTAGGCGTGGTCTGTATTCTGTAATGGCGGGGACGACGAGAAGCAACGCCAGCAGCAGCGCTAGAACTTCCTGTGGCTATTTCAAATCCGGTTCTCGCAGCAGCATCTCTCGCGGTCTGTTGTTTCTTCTCTCTCTCCCTCCCTCCCTCTCTGCTTGCAATGATCGTTTTTTTATCGTTATTTATTGCTTTTGGTCTTTCAAAGACAGACTGATCTTTGGGAAACAAAACGCTAAAATTATCTATTTTGAAATTTTGTTGGTTTGGTGCTGGAACTTGATTCTGTTTATGTTTATTGAATTCGGAAAATCATTCAGTATTTCGATTATTTGGAAGTTTTGATTGAATTTCGGCGTGCAAAAATGGAAAAAAAAAAGAAAATACTTTGCAAAATGAGTGTAATATATTCAAGTAATTGCGTTTGATCCAATCGTGCTAAGATTGTAGAGCTCCGTGCTTATGTATTCTGCTGGTTTTTTGGCAGGTTTGTGGGCACATGGCCTCACAGTTGATGATCACCAAGGTCTGTGATGTTGGTTTTTTTTCATTGCTAAAATAAATGAGCATTTGACGTTGCTCTCACGAACACAATAATTAAGGACTACGAGTGAGCTTGATGGTCCAAACCAAGCGTCTCTTAAAGAGAATAGTATCAGTTGAAGCACATGATCTCAAGATAGGAGGGGCACCCGTCTCCATGGATATGAAGTTTGGAAGAGTTTCCAGCTGACACAATGACCATTAGGATCTTCTTTTTAACCATCGATTGTAAAATTGAATCTTCTTTTCAACTACTTTCAAGCTTCTTCCAAGTGTCATACATTTTTCATGAGCTTGTTTTTTTATGGTGGTAATTTTTCTGGTAGATCTTCTCGACCGAGGCTGGAGAAGATCTGGGGCTTTTCTCTAGAAAGCTGAACTGGCAAGGACCTGTTGCCCTTCTTATACTACTCGACTAAAGGCTGGTGAATTTGTCCCCTCTAAAGAGCAAGTCGGACTATTCAGGAAAATGCAAATCTCTTGAGAAATAAAAATGCAGGTGGAGTTGGGATTTCCCAATCGAGCCAGCCCAAAATCCTGCCATAAAGTGACCCAAATCTTGACTTATTTAACATCTTAATTGGTAAATATAAAATTTAATGACTAACGAATTTCTTTGCATGCCTGCAAAGCAGACTCAACAATGGTGACATTATGATGATGGGCATTCCTAAACTTTGCAGAGTGCCATCATCATCATTATCGTGACCCCATCCATCAACTCAAAATTAATTAATTTAATCTTCCCGACACTAATCATCATGCTTGTAATTATACGACGTCGTTATTGGGTTTTTACGCGAAGGAAGTCAGTCCCTCACCCGTGCGTCGCAGAGCACGTAAGATCCAAGCTGGCCCTCGTCTTTATCCACGTCACATGTTTAATTATTTTAAACTACTCCATCTGAAATGCTTATAGCAATGTTTTTTATTTTATTATCCAAACAATAAACCCGACCCGCTACCAGTCACGTCACGTCACGGAAAAATCCAACGTAAATAAATCAAATTCTGTGACTACCACCACATATTATATTGTAACGAAAATAATATATTGGAAAATCTTTCTTTTCACAAATAAAACAGTTGAATAATGGTCCCGTGAGAGTACGATTTGATAAGATCATGTGGTCCAATTCGAACAATCACACACATATCGAGCAAAGCTTGTAATATCATTTTAGATTGGGATATATAATTAAAAATAATAATTCATATTATTATATCCGACATTAAATAACGAAACGGAAAAGAATGAAATAAGAAACGGCAACGGCGCATGTTAAAGGATGTGAGAATAATGGAGTGGCATGTGACATCAGAGGATGGTGGGGCATGCCATGGCCATGTATGATGATGGTTTTTCACGGGCTAGGTTTTTTTAAATAGTCACACATGCTTTTTTATTAACAAATTAAAATATTTATTAATTAATTTCTCCTCTGATTATTGAAAAAATCAGTAAAAATGATTTATTATTTATTTATAATTAGCTAAAAAACTAGCAAATTTAACAATAATAATATAAGTTCGCTCTCAGGCAGAGCCCAGAGGGGGATGATAATTGATGCTTCTCTTCATCTTGGTTTTGTCCACCCCCTCGTGCGCCATAATCTTCTCCCTCCACTCATGCGCTCTGTCTCTCTGTAACATCGCAGAAAGTAATATCTATTCGGCGCTAAGCTGAGACCTCCATTGTTGGACAGTGATGCTGTGCTTTATTCTCGCCGCCGTCGTTTCCCTTATCTCCTTCTTTTTCTTCCGGCGTTCGTCTCAGTTCCGGCGTCTCCACTTACCGCCAGGGAGCCTCGGCCTGCCCTTTATCGGCGAGACCTTGCAGCTCATCTCAGCCTACAAGACGGAGAAGCCAGAGCCTTTCATCGATGACAGGGTGAGACGGTTCGGCCCCGTCTTCACCACTCACGTTTTCGGCGAACCCACGGTGTTCTCGGCCGACGCCGAAACGAACCGGTTCATACTGCAAAACGAAGGGAAATTCTTCTGCAGCAGCTACCCGAGCTCCATATCGAATTTGTTGGGAAGACATTCTCTTCTTCTTATGAAAGGAGAGCTCCATAAGAGAATGCATTCGCTGACGATGAGCTTCGCCAACTCGTCGATCATCCGCGATCATCTTCTCGTCGACATCGACAGGCTGATCGCCCGGAATATGGATTGCTGGCCCGGCCGGATTCTTCTTATGGAGGAGGCCAAGAAGGTATCTAAACACAAACTACAGTAGTTCAAATCAAGCTTCAATGGTAGATCAACAAATTCTTCATCTTTATATTCGTTGATATGATCATCCAGATAACGTTCGAGTTAGCAGTAAAGCAGCTGTTGAGCTTTGATCCCGGCGAATGGACGGAGAGTCTAAGGAAAGAGTACGTCCTCGTTATTGAAGGCTTTTTCACTCTTCCTCTCCCCTTCTTATCCACCACCTACGGCAAAGCCATCGCTGTAATTTTCTTTTCCTTTCCATTTTCCAGCTTTATTATTTTCCAACCCGGGAACATCATAGTTGTGATGATGAAGTGTTGGCTAATATGATTATTACTGGTTGATTAATCTTAGTTGTGATTGTAGGCAAGAAGAAAGGTAGCGGAGGAACTGAAATTGGTAGTGGGAGAAAGGAGGAGAGAAAGAGCCGGAGGAGAGAGAAAGGACATGCTCGGGGCCCTGTTGGGCGGAGATGACGGCGGCGGCTTTGGATTCTCCGACGACGAGATCGTTGATTTCTTGTTTGCTTTGCTAGTCGCCGGCTACGAAACTACCTCCACAATCATGACTCTTGCCGTCAAGTTCCTCACCGAAACCCCCCTTGCTTTGGAACAACTCAAGGTTACTTTTCTTTTTGAAATCTCATCGCCGTCCACGTTTGAATATTCAATCTAAACTAATTATTGTTTTCCAACCAAAAAAAGAAAAAAAAGGTGGAAAAGACAGACAAAATGATGATGTTCTGATGAACACGGACAACTCCACCTCCATTATCTGTGGTGTTGTTATTTTTGGTAAATTTATCTCGAAACGAAATTTAAGAATAAAATCAAATTTATAAAGTAAATTATTACTATTTTAGATTAAAAAGAAAAAGAAAAATAATGGATGGCTGGATGAAATGGTGGTCAGGCGGAGCATAGAGTTATCAAAGCAACAAAGAGCAGGGACGAAGGCCTCCTGTGGAGTGATTACAAGGCCATGTCCTTCACTCAGTCTGTGAGTTAACCTTCTCCATAAATTTCCTAAACTACAGCTATATTTTCAAAAGTGCCCAAAAATTATGTAAATTATTTTTGGATGATCGATAATTAGGTTATAAACGAGACGTTACGCTTTGCAAATATAACGAGCGGAGTGTTCCGGAGGGCGACGAGAGATGTTCATATAAAAGGTAACAAAACTATTCAGATTAAGGCTGTTTATCTCAGCATCTAATTGAGGTTATATAGGCCATACGATCCCCAAGGGTTGGAAGGTTTTTGCTTCTTTTCGAGCTGTCCATTTAGACCTCGATCACTTTGAAGATGCTCGATCATTCGATCCATGGCGATGGCAGGTATACCTCTCTTTCTCTCTCTAAAAATGAAGATTTAGCTGATCGGTGATGACAATTGTACAGAATTCGGCCGGAGGAACAAGCTCGGTGAACGTGTTTACACCGTTTGGAGGAGGGCCAAGGCTATGTCCTGGTTCCGAGCTCGCCCGAGTACAGATTTCGATTTTCCTTCACCATTTCGTTACCAAGTTCAGGTGCTTGATTTTGATTGCCTATGCTTGTTTGGGCCTCTCCTTCGTCTCTTCTAAATCCTCTGCTTGCCATTTTTATTGTACCAGCTGGGTTCCTGCTGAAGAAGACAAGCTTCTTTTTTTCCCGACAACACGAACTCGGAAGCAATATCCGATCAATCTTGAACTCCTTGATGAGTCTGAGTTGTAACAAGACGAGCTATATCGTCTTCATCTTGCGCCTGCAAATTATTGAAATACATAGAAATGGGTAATATATTCATATTTGATATTGATGAACTCCCTCCAAATGGGTTGGTTGGTCAATTCCAAACACTTTCAAAAGGATTTCCAGTTATAAACGAACGAACGACGGACATGAGATTATAATTAGTAGCAATTACCGGCTATCGGTAGTCGTAACTAATTAACAAAAACAAACTCACTTTCACAAGCTCCATGCAAACAAGGCTGAAATTGTTATAAATAGAGGACAAGGATCGTGTCAGCTTCTTTCCTTGCTTTTTAATGTGGTTTCGACAAGCTTGATTCTTTTCAGATTCTCATCGTTGACGAGAGTGAGCTTCTCGAGTGACGATTTCAGTTGAGAGATTTGTGAATCTTGAGCGTGCATTTTCCTCAGGGAGATTTGCCGGCCCTTTGTTATATCGCTCTTGGAAGAGTGAGTACGCCTTCTAAGTCTTGCAGTAAGCGCCTCCATTGAGGAATGCAAAGCATCTAACTCTACCTCTGTAAAGTAATCTGTACAGCAAGTAATGATGTGGTAGAACTTGTTAGAGGAAGAAACATGCAATGGTTATTTATTCATTTTAAGCAATTCTGCTATTGCAAAGATAAAATATTTTTGAAACACTTCTTTTACTTGGAAGGAGAGAGATTGATTACCAAGTTCAGACTTGAACTGTCGTTCTGCTTTGGACAGCGGTCTCTTGTGAGCCCCAGGCAAGTTTCTCAAATTTTGCAAGCGCTCTTCTAAAACATTGTGCCGCTGAATAGCGCA
Organism: Begonia fuchsioides; assembly: GCA_003255005.1. Taxonomy (NCBI): domain Eukaryota; kingdom Viridiplantae; phylum Streptophyta; class Magnoliopsida; order Cucurbitales; family Begoniaceae; genus Begonia; species Begonia fuchsioides. The sequence continues at coordinate 665,878 of QAOC01026063.1, read as the reverse complement.
ATCTATCCTGTCTTCCAATCTCGACTGTTTCTCCTCCACTTTCAACAACTTTTGTTGTGCCTCACCTAAACGAGCATGGTAGTCGTCGAGGATCCTTTTCAGTTGAGGACCATGATGCTTAAGTTCAAAGTATACCTTCAGAAGAGGAGAAATGTTGTATAATAAATAAACAGCATTTCAAAAAGCCCACCAAACCCATGTTATGAAGTATGAAGTGATTTACCTTGTGTGCGTATTCCACATAAGTTTCACGAAAAAGGTTGAAGTATTGGTGAAGCATGGACCGACCTTCAATTGAATCAGCAGCTACAGATCGTAGATTAGGTGAGACCTGAGGAAGAACGACCACCTTTGGTCCAATAAGCAATTCTTTGCTAATAACATCTGGAATCTCTATCTCTTTTAATTTTTCTGATGAAACGGGTGTTTTCTCAATAATGTCTTGGGTCGAAAGAAGTACATTCCAAGTTTTCATATCCAACAAAATACATTCTTGAGAGCCAGTGGCACCTACAATCCAAGAATATCCAAATGCATCCGACAATGAAACAAAGCCACAGAGTCCAGACCTATTGGAGGTTTCATCCGAGCATGTACTTAGAATAGCATGAACTGATGGAGCTCTCAGGGTTTCATCTTTGCCTCTTGCTTGGTTAGTGAAAGGAAGAGAATGCAGTATTATTGAATCTATCCCATCGCCATGAAGAACATATATTCTTTCTGAAATAAGAGGATCTACAAACATAGAAATCATAGAATCCTTTCCTACTTTGCATGGAAGATCCAAATCCACAACAGCTAGCCTCAATAGAGGCGGTGAATGGCCAAGCCAAACATTATCATCAAGTTGTTGATCAGACTTCATTGCAGAGGGGTCCCTTGAAACTGATTCACATATCATAGCAAGACCCAGAATATTATCACTATCATCAGCAAGAACACGAGGTGGGCAACCAAGATTCCAAACGGGCTGAATTTCATCTGCAAGGGCATCAATTTGCAATTGGCCACCACTCCAGGCCGACAACAAAATTGAGTCTTTAAGGACTAGATTATAGAGAAAACTGACGGCACGCCCTTTGCATTCTGTACCACGAATGGCTAAATCTGCTTCATCCCTACTATGTCTTACTTTCCGGAGAGGCCCCTATAGAATAGAAATATAATACGTCTTTTATCTTCTATGAAACAAAACTTTTAAATGAAGCTCCTGTAACTAGAAAGAACTTCTACTGAGTGTGGCACCAAATTTGCATGTATCTTATCATTCACGTTAAATATACAGCAAGTTCAAAATTTGCGTTCAGTACAAATCTACAATTTCCTCCTAGCCAGAAGTAATTGTTGAATACAAAAATTGAACACTTCAGATTTAGATTAAAGCAAATTAGAGCATATCCTTGCATGCAAACATTATGAAAGCTACACATTTGAGAGCACTTGCAGAGCATTGGGGGAATTTAGTGCATTTATTGTAGAAAGCTTACTTGTAATTCAAGAGATGCATCAAATAAAACATATGGATGAGACCTCAAGACAGATGAATCGTCTCTTATTGATTGGTTCTCTAAATCAGGGAAAGTAGCTTCCAACCAAGAGATTGCTAAATTACAATTATTGACAGCTCTTTGATTGGTGGATTTAGAACCAAATGTTTGAGCATCACTATAAATCTCCATGATAGGTTCCCATTTGTGGAAACTGTAATAAAAACGTTAGAAGTTACAAAATAAATTCCCGTACCTTCCAAATGGAACAATTGGGCAAATAATGAATGATTGTACCTTCCAAATGGAGAAATTGGGCAAAGTATGTAAGTTGAACCATCACTGAATAAGCAAAAAACCTGTAAAAGGACTTCATAAGTACTTGTTTATCAGTATTTAAAAGGTAATAAAATAATTAAATTTAGTGTCCAGCAATAATTGACAGCAAAGGCACATCGTTACAAGCTATACGAAACACTCACAGTAAACCTATCCCACAAGTGGTCACCTCCAAATGAAAAATCAACTGGGCATATTGCCGTGGCACTCTTTGATTTTCCAGGTTCAACTGGCTGCAGGTAATACTCCTGCTCTGGTTGAACAAGATCTACAGACAAATTATAAAGCCTGCCACAAAATATTGTTTATAGAAGAAATCATAACATAAATATTAACAAGAATTGGCAAATCAATATGAAGGAAGATGAGGATGAAGATGAAGGAAATCATACAAAATGAGACACGAGTTTCTAGCACAGGTACATCTAAGACCTTATTTCTAATACCTTCTAGAGGTATGATGTAGAAATTCATCATCGAGGATAAATATAGCATATTGAATCAAATAGCTCATGAAAGACTTCTGCAAAGACAATAAAGTAAACAATCATCCTAAAAATAAGAAACCAAGATTGAACCTGAAAACAGAATCTGAGGAAAGAACTCCTATGTGGGTCTCGCTATATGGATACCATAAAACTTGTAGTATGCGTAGGACATTAGTGTCGCTGTAATAGAATTGTGAGCCAATTATGGAAGTCCTGCAAATAGTGCATTTAAATTGTGAAGTCTCACTTTTTTTATTAAAAGAAAACACCGTGTGCTTTTTAAAATGTAGAATTCTTAAAACACTTTGCTATTTGATGACTTCAAAAGCAATTGAAACTTGGAAAAAAAATCCCCAAAAAAATTATTCAGATATCAATATTGTGTCATCTACGATCATCATGTTTTTCATAAGCAAAATTGCTTCCTGAAAACGGCATAACAACCATGATACAATGCAACTGAGCCTAAAAATCACTGTCCATATTTGCTCACACCTGCATATTATGGAGTTGTCTTTGGTAGATGAACGCCCATAGAGATCCATGATGCATAGACCATCTGAACCATGAAGGCTTATGGTCGAACCACTTCCATTGATTGAGATCTTGTGAACCACAAACTTGAGCTTCACATCTGATCGTAACACCTATAACATCAAGCATTATCAACTATAATTATGAAGCAAGAAATAAACAATTAAGCAAGTCATTTCCCCCTGATGCAAAATGTGATTAATGTTAATCTTAAGAATAATGCAGTGAATTGCTCGAAAAAACTGAATAACTGTATATGAAGCCCAAGTGTATTGAGATAAAAATCCAGACCTACTGCGTTGCATTTTTTGCCATCGCAAAATTTTAAAACACTTTTGAAACTTCCATTCCGAAGATACAAGCAAAAATTCACAATTGAAGCAACACAATCCATTGAGGCAAGAAAAGTATGTTAGATGCCAAAATAAGCAAATTACAAGCCAATTTTTAAGAAACTAAAACATTTGAAATTTATTCTATATGGACCGTCCATATTATCAACCCCAGAAAAGTAATGACAGCTCCGGAAAACTCAATAGCTAGATGAGTTAACGGGGTTCAAACAAAAAAAAAACATTCTACAGCCATCAGAGAACAAATTCAAAAATTATACTTCAAGAAATAAGATAAAGCTTCACGTCCTTGAAGGCTAGTAAATCTCAACAGTACTCACCAACAACGTCAGCTTTTAACATTTTCAAGTTCTCAGAATTCCGGAAAAAGCGAAAGAAATAAAACATAAATACGTAAAAGCAACAAAAAATAGAGAGGAGAAAAATGAAAACACTGACTTTGGAAGGGGATGCAGCGATAACAGAAGTAGGATCCGGTTCACCCAACCGAACACTAATTCGATGCAAGCACTGCTTCGTGGTGTCCCAGAAATAGATACGAGAAGCTCCGTCCCACGCCAAAAGATTTCTCGCCCCCAAAGCGGCAGCACCAGAGTCAGCGCTGTTCGAGCGGGTGATAGATGTGAAAACCGGGTGGTTCTGGAGAGGCACCCACTCAACCTCTTCTTTCGGAGTAAGAGATCGGTTCTCGTCTGTACTCGGCTCGTACAAGTCGAAGCTGTACCTCATTCTGTTCTCTCCGTCCCCCTCGCCGGCTCCGCTTCTCTCACTTCTCTCTGAGCAACGGTGGGTAAAATGGCGGAGTCTTTTTGGTAATAGAATCGCTATAAAGCCCTGAACTATAAGAAAGTTTTTAATTTGGTTTATTAATTATAATTACAATAATAATTATTAGAAATTAATTTATAAAATTAATTTGTCAAATGTCTCGCCATATTGTTCATATTGTAACATTCACTTTAATTCATTACAATCAATTTTCACTCTCTTTTTTTTGCACATTAGACCGCACAATAACTTGAAACATTAGAAAACATTTTCATTGAGTTGTGTTCGAAATCGAATCGCGACGTCAAGAGGACAAATAAAATCTAGTCAATACAATTAAAGCGGGTTACAATAACCATTACAACCGAGCATACGACGACGAATACGTCGAGTTCTCAAGGTGTGCTCTCGAGAACTCTTGACGACCCTATTACGTCGGCGCGTCGGACGCAAATGACAAGCACACGTATCGAAGCGACTCCACATCAGGCCAAATTACCCGCTAAGTCTAAACATATCAATAAGGGGAGGAAAAGAAACTTACCATGATTCTCTTAGTGGGCGAACCGGGGAATGAACTTCACAAACTAGCGGACAGTTAAAAAATAATCGCGACCATACTTGTCTAAGAACGTATTTTTGATAAGTGTGTTTTATATACACTTAAAATCAACAGTTTTCAAGACGCTAAATTGTATGCCGAGTCGTATGTACAAACTCTATGCCTGACAAGGGACGGAACATTTCGAACTCGACGCCTGTGGGAAGATCGAGCAGAGGTCGACTCTATTTCGTCTGTAAATCTGCGACGGAGAAGAAAATGTGATCGGCCAATGGAAGGGATGGAAATGAGGACAGCTACCAAGAAAGTGGAAGAAAATGGAGGAAACTGGCTTCGGTTTCAGCCTTCATTTCACTCTTCTTCTTGCAGAATCTTCTGATACCTTGGAAATCCATTCTTGCAAGCTGAAATCTGCGCCAAAGTCATCGCAGGAACAGTTAGCAATCCTAGTTCCGACCTACCAATGTCGAGTCTCAAGATCTCGAACAAGACTTTTCTTCTTTTTTTTTGGATCTTAAAATTGAAAACTAAATTATAGAAGAGATGCATCACTTACAGCTTCAATGTCGATTTTGTAAACCAAAAGCTTCCGTCTCTCTCTGCAACTGATTCGATACGCGACGGCGATGTGAGCCACAGCCAAAAGCAGAGAGGAAAGGAACAGAGCTATTTCCATGGCTCTTCTGTACCCTCCTCCCACTCTATTTTCCGGCCGACCAAATACGAACGAAGCTTTCAACGAAACGAACACCAGCGACAACAGAGAAAACGACGTCGTAATCGCCAAGTACGGCCGTCGCGAAAGCCTCGGTCCGTCGCACAAGCTGTAAACACCTGAATCAATCCAATACAACCAAAACCTTGATTATTTTTACTCCCGGTTTCACCGAATTTCTGCTGAAAGTAATGAAAAGAGCTCGACTTTTTCACTTACAGAAAATCACGGCGGATCTAACGACGGAAACCAGAGGAACATCGATAAGCGAAGACCGAAAATCGTAGTTTCCGAGGTGGGAGGAGAGATTGTCGAAGGAAAGCGAGGAGGGGTAAAGCGAAGCAGAGAGGAGAGCAGAGGGGAGAAGAAAATCAGCAATGACAAGAAGAAGTGGAGCAGAGAACAACAGAAGGGAGATTACCATGGCGAAGAGGAAGAAAATCGTCTTCAAAACCCTCCATACTTTTCTTGATTTTTCTTCCTTGCAAGAACCCATCTCCGGCTCAAGATTTCAGACAAATGGTCGCTCGGAGTTTCTGCAAATGTTCAGAGACAGGCGTGATTCTGATACGCAAGACTCGTTTACTTTACACGCGGAAATCCCACCGGTCAAATAAAGCAGTCTCGCCTTGTCTCTCTAGAAAGTAGAAGCTACCCCGAATTGCTTTAAACTAAAATCAAAGAAATCTCTGTCATCGCAAATGTCATACATTTAGACATTGAAAGATCCGACTTTTAAAAATCTTGAAATAGAAAAAAAAAACCCAACGAAATTACACGGCAGCTGCTCAACTTCCTCGGTGGATCAGGCCGGGTTCTATAAAAAAATCATGCTACGAGGTTGGTTACATTACAACTGTAATATAGATCCGGCCCCGGCCTCAGCCTGCATATCGATCAAAATACCTTTTTTTAACAGTTTATCTGTCGAAGAGAGCTGCAGGAGTTGAGTGTGCGAATTGGGCACGGAATCAGAGGTTGGTCTCTTTCTAGAATGCATTAACGCCGGAAATGACTCGGACCAGGAGCTTTCCCATTTCGCTAATTGTTGTCTGAGAGGTTTTTGATCTTCGAAACGTGTAAGCTTGTTGAGAAACTGTGATCCATGCCGTGGAGGGATAAGGCACCTTTGATATTTTATTATTAGCCGCAAAATAATTAGCCTCCCCCGTCATGCGAGAATGAAGAGCATGGCTGCTTTTCCAAACGACGTGGCCAATGATCAAGCTGTAACGTCTCCTCCGCCATTGAAGCTCTCTCTCTCACTCTCCGGTTCACTTTCCTTGTATTTCTAATCTGAGATCAACAAGGACTGATTCTATTCATTTCTGAATATCTGGGTGATTTAGGAGTAGCCGGAGGAATCAGCTTCATGTCTGTCGATAAGAAGGCATCTTACAGCTACAAGGTATTTGGGTTCGGTAGGAAGTTCAAGGTCGGAGAGGTTGCGCCGCCGCCTGACGTGAAAGAAGCTTTCCTTAAATTTTCCGATGGACAGGAGTACATGTCGGCCGATCAGCTCCGTCGATTCCTGGTCGAGCACCAGGGTCAGCTGGATTGTACCGTACCTGTCGCGGAGGAGATCATAGAACAAGTCTTGCAAAATCGAGGTAGCTTGACCACGAAACAGAAGGGCTCAAGCCCAGGACTCGATCTTGATGAATTCTTTCATTTTCTCTTTCTCGATGATCTCAATAGCCCTCTTAGATCCCAGGTAAACCAATTCCATTCGTCCTCGTTAGAACAGCCCTCTGAAGTTTCTGTACTTTCAGGATTAGCCATTTCAGTTCTTCATCTCCATTTATTCCAAACAATCTTGCAGTGATCAACTTCAATGTATACACAGGTACACCATGATATGACAGCTCCATTGTCCCATTATTTCATATATACAGGCCACAATTCGTACCTCACCGGAAATCAACTGAGCAGCGACTGCAGTGAAGTTCCGATTATAAAGGCTCTGAAGAGAGGCGTCAGAGTAATTGAACTCGATCTATGGCCTAATTCGGCCAAAGACGATATTCTCGTTCTTCATGGAAGGTCTAATGATATTGCATTTCTGATATTTGGTTATCAAGGTGTAATGAGATATTCTCTGTGTTGAACCACTCTTATGGTTTCTGTAGGACGTTGACCAGTCCTGTGACGCTTCTCAAATGCTTGAAGTCCATAAAGGAGCACGCTTTTGAAAAATCTCCGTACCCTGTCATCATTACATTTGAGGATCATCTATCGGCTGAGCTGCAGGCTAAAGTTGCAGAGGTATAGTTCTGATTTCTCTGAGTTCTTGGTTCTCAATTACTCTTGAATCTTTATCCTTCCAGTTAGTCACTGCTACGTTTGGAGACATGCTCTATTACCACCATCAACAACACTTGGAAGAATTTCCTTCGCCGGAATCCTTGAAATTTAGGGTAATTATTTCAACAAAACCGCCAAAAGAGTACAAGCAAACCAAGGACATGAGCAAGGTTTTGCCGAGTGAAAAAGGGTCACCTGACGAGGATGTTGCAGAAGATCTGGACGTTCATACTGGGGTGCGTTGTCAAGTGACCTTCTTTTCCATATCGTTTGAGGTTTTTACCTGTTAACGATAATGCCTGAAAACAGAGTGAAAGTGACGAAGATGAAGGGGAGATAAATGCTGGAGATTTTAAATCTTTCCAGCAAGGCGCACCAGAGTACAAACGTTTGATCACGATTCATGCAGGGAAACCAAAGGGTTCTCTAAGAGAGGCGTTGAAAATAGAGGCTGACAAGGTTAGACGGCTCAGTTTGAGTGAGCAGGGGTTGGAGAAAGCTGTCACCTCCAATGGAACTGAAGTTGTAAGGTAGACCATCTCTCCCATTTGGATGATTAGATATCTAAATGCTATTAATCTCTCCAGGTTCACTCAGAAGAACATTCTGAGGGTCTACCCTAAAGGGACTCGAGTCACCTCTTCGAACTTTAAGCCCCACGTTGGGTGGATGTATGGGGCTCAGATGGTAGCGTTTAACATGCAGGTTAGATCGAGGTCTGCTAGTTTCTTATGTGCGCGAAATTGTAATTCAGAGAGTGGCCATTCTCTGACAGGGATATGGCAAATCACTGTGGATGATGCATGGGATGTTCAGAGCCAATGGTGGGTGTGGTTACGTGAAAAAACCTGGATTTCTGATCCAAAAAGATCTCCCATCATTCGATCCAAGTATAGTTTTGCCAGTGAAGAAGACATTGAAGGTAAACTTACTGTCGTTAACTGTGTTCATATTTGTTTTTTCACGTTGAGTTGATGTTTACTTGCAGGTAAAACTATATTTGGGAGATGGGTGGAGCTCAGATTTCACCCCGACCCATTTCGATTCCTACTCTCCCCCAGATTTCTACACAAAGGCGAGTTTTTTTTAAGTTCTCCCGGCTTGAAATGATTCAGGATGTCGCTGACAAGTTGAGTTGCAGGTGTTTATAATTGGGGTGCCAGCTGATGCAGCAAAGAAGAAAACGAGGATGATTGAAGACAACTGGAGGCCTGTCTGGGACGAAGAATTCATCTTTCCGTTGACTGTTCCCGAGCTTGCTTTGGTGAGGGTTGAAGTAAAAGAATATGACAGATCTGAAAAGGACGACTTCGGCGGGCAGACATGTTTGCCAGTTTCCGAGCTGAAGCCGGGGATTCGAGCCGTCCCTTTGTATGATAAGAAAGGAGAGAAATACAAATCCGTTAAGCTTCTGATGAGGTTTCAGTTCGTGGAATGATGTCATTTTCTCAATTTATATGGCCGTAGCTTGTACGAGAGAATTTTCGAATTCATTAATCTCGAAAAGATTTGATTTCACAGAAAATGAATAATTGTCTCTACGAGGAGGATGAGTTAGGAAGATGAAAAGATGAGGAAGCTCCATTGTTAACCAGAAAACCAGAGATTTCGTCATTGCCCATGGCTTTTGCCATGTGAAGAGGGGTAAGACCTTCCCGGTTGTTACTATTTACGTTGGCTCCGTGTTTGACCAAAGCTTCAACCGATGCAAGGCTTCCGCTCATGGCGGCCAAATGCAGAGGTGCGTGGCCTTCCTCATCTCGGCACTCCGAGTCGAAACCATGCTCTAAAAGCGTGCAGATCACGTCGACATGGCCTTTAATGGCGGCGGCGTGAAGTGCGGTTAAACCATACTGATCCTGAAATTTGAAATTTGCTCCTTTTTGGATCAGCGATTCGAGTTGCTTTGTTTCGCCCTTCCTCGCCGCATTTAGCACTGCTTCCCCTAATTCCAGAATCTCCACTATCTCCTTCTGCATAATCAAACATCCTTAGCTCAGTTTCACAACCCTAGAGAGAGAGATAGAGAGAGGTGCAAACTCACGTGTCCCTTCTCCCGAGCGATCTCCACCGGCGAACGACCTTGATCGTCTGAAATTCTGGGGTTCGCGCCCATTTCGATCAGCATCTCCACGATCTGACGGTCCCCATTCGCTACTGCTCTATACAAAGCAGTTCTACCGTCCTTGCTTACGGCATCTTTGTCTGCACCGCATTCCACCAGAAGCGTCGCGCACCTGATATTGCCCTTGCTAGCTGCCACGTGCAATGGCGTCCTTGCTTCCTTATCCCTGCAATCCAACGATCCAGGACCTTTCACTTTCACCGAGTTAGAAATCTCATCCATCCGATCAAAAGCGGCGGCCACGTGTAGCGCTTTCCAACCCTTGGATGACCATTTCGGATCGAGCTGAGACGTCTGGTCGTCAGAATCTACAGCCGGATCGACTCTCAATCCGGCCTCGAGCAGTAAGTTAACCATGTCGCCCGAGTCAGCCAACTCACAAGCGACTCGTAAAAGAGTCTCCGATTCAGCAGGCGACAACTCGGGAAGAATGGATCTCTGCCGCTTGATCAGGTTTCTGACGCCATCACAATCCCCACAGCTGACGGCGTGGTTGAGAAGCAAAGGTCCGACAAAGTAAACCTTGAGCTTGAGGTCATGAGTTGAGGCGAGGGAGCTGGAGGAGAACCAGGCGTTAATGTAGTCGGGGTGAGTCGACTCGGGCGTGGTGGAAGTAAACTCAGCAGTTTTGATGAGGAAACGATCTGAAGGGGAGCGGGGATAGGTTAGCGGGAACTGGGTTTGGGGCTTGAGAATGACTTGGAAGGTGGCGTAGGATAAAGGGGGGATGATTCCGGTCGGGGGGTTAACCAGAAACTTGTGGGGAGAGGAGGTTTGGACCTTGAAGGCTATGGAGGCGGTGGAGCTAAGCGACCTCAGGTGGACGTTGGCTCGGCACTTGCAGTTCAAGGCGTAGTCGATGCGAACTTCTGGGTCCGTCACTTCCACCAGCTTCTCCATGATTCTAGTTTCAGAAAGGGCTGACTTTTGAGTTTTGGAGTGGAGTTGGAGTTGGAGTGACGATGAAACCACGTGATTCTGTCATGTCTAGCCAATGAGCGCATTACACTTGTCATAGTACCGTCCACAGACAATAAAAACTCGAACAAAAACGGAGCCCCGTTTCACAAACTCCATTCGGGCGGTGGTCTTTAGACCTAGGATATAGATGGCCAGAGTTAATACAGGGAGGGTAATTTAATAGTCCCGAAATGACCTCCTCCTCAACTAAGGTCTATCAATCGGTCCTCTCCGACTCCGACGCCGACTCCGACAATGGTCTCTCTGCATCTGAAACTCTCCGCCATGTCGATCTCTCGGACTCCATTTTCAAAGCCTACTTCGAGTTCACGGGGCAGTCATCGACCACCGCTGATCTCTCCAAGATCCAGTCGTTCATCACAACATCTTCCTCTGGCGCTCTATCGTGCTTGATTTGCCTAGAGCGAATAAAACGCTCCGAACCGACCTGGTCCTGTAATTCACTCTGTTTTGCTGTTTTTCACTTGATCTGCATTCAAAGTTGGGCCCGCCAGTCGTCTGATTTGGCCGCCTTGCGCGCTGCCGCCCGCCTCCCCATCACGTCCGATAAGGCTTCGGAGGTTTCCATCTGGAACTGCCCCAAATGCAGGATCGAATATTCTAAACCGCAAATTCCGAAAGCATATTTTTGTTTCTGCGGCAAATTAGAGAATCCGCCTAGTGACGATCCATGGATTTTGCCACATTCTTGTGGTGAGGTTTGCGGCAGAGCCTTAAAGTACAATTGTGGTCACAATTGCTTGCTCTTGTGCCACCCAGGTCCTTGCCCACCCTGCCCAAAACTTGTAAAAGCTAGGTGCTTTTGCGGCTCTGTTGATGACGTTCGACGATGTGGGCAGAAGGTTTATTCTTGTGATAATGTTTGCTCAAAGTTATTGGACTGTCAGGCTCACCTCTGCTCAGGGATTTGCCATGACGGCTATTGCCCACCATGCAGAGCTCGAGCGATGTTCAAATGCCAATGTGGAAGGAGCGAGGAGGAGAGAGAGTGTTGTGATCGAATATTTCGATGTAATCACGATTGCAGTCAATTACTATTGTGTGGAAAGCATAAATGTGAAAAAGGGTGTCATTCTGGGTTATGTGGTGAATGTCCTCTTCAAGGGAAGAGGACCTGTCCATGTGGGAGGAGAGTCTACGAAGGCATGGCTTGTGACGTTGAAGTTCCATTGTGTGGTGCAACCTGTGGCAAAATGCTTAATTGTGGCTATCATAGGTGTCCTGAACGATGCCATCGCGGACCTTGTGCAGAGACGTGCAGGATTGTTGTCACTAAGTGGTGCAGGTGCAGAAGCTTCAAGAAAGAGGTGTAGTTTTGCTATTTTGCTTGTTTTTTATCACAAAAGATTTATTTTTCTTACTGCGCGTCAAATGAGGCAAGTGTAACTGAACTTAATCGTAGGTTCCTTGCTATCAAGATTTGGCATGCGAGAGGAAGTGTCAGGCAATGAGAGATTGTGGACGTCATGCTTGCAAACGCCGGTGTTGTGATGGCAACTGTCCACCATGTTCCGAGGTTGGCATTAACATTACTGTTCAAAGGATTAACTCGTTCTCTGGGCACTGACAATTATCGTATAATATATAGATTTGTGAAAGAAGGCTTCGGTGTAAAAACCACAAATGTCCCTCCCCATGCCACAGGTACGATCACGTATCAATTTGCATCTGATAAAGTAACAGTTTGGATATGATATAGTAACATCCAAATGAAGGCATTTCCATTAGAAAGTAATGCAAAACCTATCGATGAACTTTCTTATAATTATATTATTTCTTGACTGACAAGTTTTTAGTTAAGAGAAGAGGGGTCATATTGAGGAGATATCAACATGGACCTCAGGTAGAGGATCCTTGCCCAAAGTTTAAACTATAAGTTATTAGTTGCAGGACTTCTTAACTTATGGGTCTATATTGATATTTACCCTAATATTTTAAGTTTTCATGGAAATAATATATAAGTTATTGGTATGTTAAGTTTTCATGGAAAAAGAAATGGAATGATGATTTAAGTTGTACTACATGCAATGATATGAAGATGTCCGTTCATTCTTGCAGCGGTCCTTGCTCTCCTTGCCCAGTGATGATAACTATTTCATGTTCATGCGGCATGACACACTTTGAGGTTTGTATTTTTTTTCCATAGATGTAACTTTCTTTTGGCATACATTTGATGCATCTTCATGAGTATAGTACAGTGAGCTTGGTTATATTTATAAGAGGGCGGCAAATGGCTGGGCATTATATTGAGTTATTTCTTCTTGCATATCCAACCTTCATTTTGATAATGTAAATGTAATGATTTGGAGAATTTTTCCGCAAAAATAATGGTATTTTACAGAATTTTGGATGTAATGTTGCATGACGAGATAATTTCTGTGTGTTTGGTCAGGATGCTTACAGATATTTCCACCTAGATCATATGGCAATTTTTATTTTTTATTTTGTAAAATTCTTGTTATATGCATTAGGTTCCATGTGGAACAGAGAAGGATCAAAAGCCTCCCAAATGCGCCAAATCATGCAATATTTCTCCTTTATGCAGGCATGGACCAAATCTGAAGGTACTCTGATTTTTCTTGTTTTTTTGTCGGTCATCTTTCTGTATTATTTGATGGAGCATTGCTTATTCTCTTACATATTCATCACTTCCTAAATCTTTAATAAAAACTTTTGATTGAAACATGAATTTCTGCTGATTTTTTCATTGTTGGTATTTCAATTTTTTTGGAGGATATGTGCTATTGTTAAATGTCGCATTTATTGATCGCTTATATTTCTTTTTGCAACATTTTTAGAGTTTATTTATCACTGAAGATTGATGTTTGTATTCAGGCGCACAAATGCCATTATGGAGCTTGTCCCCCATGTCGGCTACTTTGCGGAGAAGAATTCCCATGCGGCCATAAATGTGAATCAAGGTTGATAAAGAATTTCTTCTGCTTCACAAAGAAAGAATATAGTTCGGATATTTTCTAATATTATTTTTTCTTTTCAACTGTTTGCTACGAATTAATTGCTTTGTTTTTGCATTATTATGTAGGTGTCACGGCCCTAAGCCTCCTCCGAATCCAGAGTTTACACTAAAACCAAAAAAGAAGAAGTATTTTCATGAAGTTGAAATCATTCCTGGTTCTCCATGCCGACCATGCCCTGAGCTTGTTTGGAGGTCATGTGTTGGTCAACACATAGGAGCTGATAAAATGGTGAATTTTAATTTTTCAAGCTGTATTTGATTCTTCTTTTTCTATTTTAAGGGATGATTTTTCATAGATGTTGATTTCATTGTTCTGCTTCTACAATTAGGTGGTCTGCTCAGATAAAACACGATTCTCCTGCGATAACTTATGTGGAAATCTCTTACCATGTTCTAATCATTATTGTACGAAAACCTGTCACGCCCTTAAGAGTTTGTCTTCAACAGTAAGCCGGCACGAAAGGGGAGAGCCTTGTGATGATTGCAATCTTCCTTGCAAAATGGTGAACAAGTCTATTACAAAAAATCCTGTTGACTCTTTTTCAATGGTTCTTCTTCACAAGTTTTTCTATTCAATCTTTTCCCTACAGGAGAGAAAGCCACCATGCCCACATCCTTGTCCGAGGCAATGCCATCCAGGTGATTGTCCTCCTTGCAAAGTGCTCATCAAACGATCATGTCACTGCAGGTCGATGGTTCATGTTTTTGAGTGCAAATATAACAACACCTTGTCTCATGAGGAGCAAATGAGCATTCGCTCGTGTAAGGGTCCTTGCCACAGGTGGAGCTCACTTTTGTTCTCTTTTTAAATGAATTTTCTCGTAGAACTTCAATAAAATTTTCACAACTCTTTACTTTTTGGAAAAGCTTAAACCTAAAGATGATTTTGGTCATGCAGAAAACTGCAAAATTGCACACATTTATGTCCAGAAACTTGTCATCCTGGTGAATGTCCATCTCCCGAAAAATGCTCGAAAAAGGTGAAGTTCCCTAGAAGAAGGGTGTTTGTTTTAGCATCTTAAAACAGGGATTTTTATGGGTTGTAATGTGATTTCAAAAACCTGCTTGGGTGGGTGACATGCATTGATTGCATGTATGTATGATTCATGTTAATAAATACTTTTTATTATTAGATCACGGTACGTTGTGGATGCCAAACCTTGAAAAAGGAGTTGTTATGTAAAGACGTACAAGCCAGCTACCTTGAATCAGGTGCACATCCAAAAGAAATAACAAAAACTCAATTCGGGTCTGGTTTGCTTCCTTGTGGTCCGGGTTGCAAAAGGAAAGTACAAGTTGTTAGTTCAGAATTACAACTTCGCAAACCTAAAGATGCAGAGGTAAATCCTTTTCCATTCTTGCTGAATTCTCCTGTTTTTCTCTTCGTGGATCCATCACTTAGTAAGAACAAATGCTGACAAAGAGTGGATCAAATGTATCCCTTGAAATATTTCTTCTCCCTTAGGTGAAAGAACCAGAAGACATAAAGCATCCGTTGAAACGGAAAAAAAGACGAGGAAGAGCACAAGAAACGGAGGAGCAGGCCTTGAGCCTAAAGGTCCTTCTCTTTTGTTGCTTTCAAATTAGCTGCTTTTAATCCTTATTTCTCAACTGAAAATGTTTCCTTTTGGCACAGAACTTTATTACCACCTTCAAGTGGCTGCTTCTTTCCCTAGTCGTTCTAGTCACTCTCGTTGCAGTTACATATTATGGTTACAAAGGGCTCTTGTGGCTTTCTGATTGGATGAACGAAGTTGATGAGCAAAGGTACCGGAGAAGACCTCCGCGACTCTGATCTATCCCTTCATGCTCGTTCACGGGTCAATCCTCGAAAGTATCGAATGCTAGTGACTGTTTTTTATAGAATGATAAGTTATCTTATAGCATCGAACTTGTCTCGCATGGAATTCCATGCAGTTTTATAATTCTTTGCAGAGTTTTAGTACTAAATACAAGCAAACGGTTGAAGTTTTATGAATGTTGTACCTTCTGAATCTTGTGCTTTCTGTCTTGGATTATAGGACGGACTGAGAAGTAGACAAAGCTACATTTTAGCTCTTGAATTTTCACATTCAGGCCCGAGAAGTGAAATTAAATCGGCCAAACGAAACCGGATGGGCAATTGGAACTGGATTTTGCAAGGAGAAAATATGAATCGAACGTATTATATTTGTACCAATGTAATTGATCGAAGATGTTTCGTACAAGAGGGTCCTGAATTTGTGTGTATTGATCGGTGAAACAATTTTACAACGTGTGAAAATGAATGAACACAAACCAAAATCAATGAATTTCTGAAAATGGAGAATCAAAACCCAGAATAATGAGCATTCCTCTGTACATTCAATTCACCCATACTTGAGCCATGGATGTAGGAGAGCCTCCTTTGCCGTTGGCCGTTTCTTCGGATTGATTTGAAGCAAGTTTCGTACGAAATGGATGAACCCAACATCGGACACCCCCAAATGTCGCTCGAGTGAGGACTTCTCGGGAATTATGTACTCCAACTGGTCTGTCTCCTGAGCAAAATCACCAAATAAGTCGTAGTAAATTATTTCCGAGAGAGATTTGATATTAAACCTCATTTACACAATAGAGATCATGCTCTTTGGTGAAGTATTTGTGAGTGTCTTGCCCTTTTAACCTCATCTCCAAATCAATCGGACCAAACATCCCGATCATGCGTGCAAGAATCATCGCAACCGATTCGTTTGGAAACAGAACCTACAGACATACTAAACCATAAGTTTACAAAGAGAAACATGAGTTTGCATCATACTATGTTAGGAAATGAAGACATACTTGTCCGGAACATAGCTCGGCCAAGATACAACCGAGGGACCACATGTCGATCTTTTGATCATACGAGAGGCCAAGCATTACTTCTGGAGCTCTATACGATCGGGATTCCACATAAAGGCACAGGTTGTCCGTAAAGAAGCAACTACTTCCGAGATCAATCACCTTAATCTCACTTCGTTTGTAACTTTTAAGCAGAATATTTTCGGGTTTCAAATCGCAATGAATAATTCCCAAGTGATGTAAGTACTCCAGCGCCTCTAAACATTGTCGCGTAATTACCTATTTTTGAGAAATCGATAGTTGCAAACTAGTAGAAATAAAAATATTATCTCCATTAGAACAGAGACTGTTTTGAATGTACAAACCTGCAATCTTTTCGGCGTAAAATAAGGTTCTTCGCCAGATTCTTGATTGAATTTCTGAAACTCGTATAAATTAGCCCCTAGTAGTTCACAAACAATGAAGAGATGCTCCTGTTGGAAAAAAAACAAATTAATATTTTTTTTCGATAAATGCTAAACTAAGAGTCAGACAGCAAGTTTAATGTTGCTGTACTTGGTGATAAAAGTAGTCATAAAGCCGCAAAATATGTCGCTCATCGGCCGGATCATGCTTGTTTACGAGCTTTAGAAGCTTGATTTCATCCAAACTTTGGTCGAAGAAATCCTTGTCATTTTTTATGATCTTCAGACAAACATCAATTCCCATGTGAAGATCATGGGCCTGCACGACTTTGCTGAAAGCAGCAGATCCGATGTATTCTGTAACATAGTATCTGCCTGCAATGACAGAGTTTAGGACAATGGGCAGATCCTTGTTTTCTTCAAATCCAGTCCTGTACATGGCACAAGACATGAGTACTACTACAACTGATTTTTTTTATTTATCAAGAATAGTGCTTGGTTTACATTCTTAAGTCCCTGTCATGTACTAGAACTGGTAACTCGAATTTTTCACTCTTTCGTACAGACCTGTTTTTTCGATGTATGATCCTTAGATTGAAGACTTCGTATTCTTGTTCACTTTCGTACGCTAGAACATCGTCTGTCGTCATGGTTTCATTTGTTCCTTCATTTAGCTCTTCCCGACATTGCCCGTTGGAGCTGTTTTTTCGATCGATTGTAAAACTTAAATCAGGATGAGTTTTATACTCCCCAGCACAATCTGCAGTAATATCTGTGACGATATCAGAAGGAAAATCATTTAACTCCGGTTCTTTAGAGCTTGGGAAGCTGATTTCACCGGCCAATTTTCCACACGGAACAGACCAGAATTGATCGCTCACAGTTTCGTCGTTTTTATGAAAATGAAAAGGGTCATCAAGAACTACTTCGTTTTCCACATCGAGTTCTCTTTCGGAAGTCATCACAAACTTATCTTCGCTTGGGCAGAAGAATAAATCTGGGCCGTTCAAGCAGGGCATCGGAAAATTTCCATCTTCTTTCTGGTCGTAGAAGGGGAAATCGTTTGGTAGATCAAAATCATGGTAATCGCGGGCGGTGCCGAACTGAGATAATCTATCCGATGAACAGTCAGAATTGCTTGATGTCGATCGCATCCCATATGGATTCGTGAATTCTGCAAAATAAGACAATAAATATAGAGTTTGTTTTTCAGACAAGTTTGTTTTCTTACATTTAACTACTTCGATAGTAGTAAAAAAACTAAGGCGTTTACCAGACGAGCAAGCAGCAGAAGTAGAAGATTCCAAGCTCACAAACTCATCATCGGAGGAAGCTGAGCTCGATCTAGAAGCATCCTCGCCGCCCAGGGGTCCAGATCGCCGGGAATTCACCGGAATTCTCAACGGCGGAGGAGGGGGGACCATCGGAAAGACGAACTTCTCGAAATCGAAGTAGCCCACGTCGCATTTGTTCACGGCCTCCTCTTTGAGAGCAGACTCGGCCTCAGAAAACCCGTGTTTTCTCAAGAATTCAAGCGCCGCTTCCACGTCGGACACCGCCATGGGAGGAGAGGATGAGCGTTGAAAAGAGGGGAGAAGGGGAGAGAGAGTTGGTGAGAGTGCGAGAGGCTAGAGCATGAAAAGAGAGGGAAATCAGAAGGGCAAAAGTGGCAAGTCTCGGATGGTTCAAGGTTTGCATGCTTCAGAGAACTCTCAGTCGTCTCTTTCCTATGTTCTGCTCTAAAACTGAAGCCGTCGGAGGGCCGAGAGAGGTCTGGGGTTTATGAACGTTACAACATGTGACACTATTTTGGGATCGAATTACCATAATGAATAATGATGTAACATAATTATCAATTGGTCATAGTTAAAGAACTTTCACCTAACACTAATCATAGCGTTGTTTGTCCCCAGCAGATTGCCACCTTTACTTCTTTTTCCTTTTTTGTTTTTTCTTTTTATTTTATCATTTGAATTTCAAACTTCAATACACAAAGACCCACCTCCTCCCGCCCCTTTATTATCTTTACCCTACATTATAATACACACGGTCTCCTTTTCTAAGCTAAAAAATAAATGTATTTAACTATAAAATACTTGATTAATTTAATTTAATAAAAAAATAAGTAATATTAAATTTGGGCCTATGTTGTCGACAAAAAAGCCATTAAATTGATGACAATGGGCTATTAATGTTGCGGTTACAATGGAGCATAGTCCAGTGGGCCTGATAGGAAAGAAGGCCCATAAAATTAGATATAATTACTGACTCCTTTTTTTTCCTGAAATTAATTATTGGGAATAGACATTAGAAATGACATAAACGTGTTGAAATAAGAGAAGCTGTTCAACGCTGACGCACGACGCGTTTGTCCTTTCCATGATTGCATTCTATTCCAGACTGGGGTGACGTAGCTCTTGTCTCCAAACACTAGCCTTTGGATAGGGATTATAATATTTAATTATTTACGGGGAAATTAAAAAATATATATTTGACTAGTCTTCTTGGTTTAGCAGAAAAAAAACCAGGAAAGGAGACGCCTCGTTAAGCTCGGTTTAATGGAGTCTGATGAAGCAGTCATGCTTTATCGTTTGATCTACATTATCTTTGGTCAGAAACCGAGTGAAGGAGTCAGAGGAGGAGAGTGATGGCGAGAAGTGGGCCAGTGGGTTTTTGGACTTTGAAGGCGTGAATTTGACCAGAGAGAAAGGGGGACGAAGACAGCGGAGACCTTCCTTCTCTCTTTCCTCTCACCCTCACTCCTGCTACTCTCCATAAAACGAGCTTCGTTTCTTCTTCTCTTCACTCCCCAACGCCTCCTAAGAAGACGCACAGCCTTCCTTCTTCCTTGCTGTTTCTTCTCGCTCAAGGGATTTTGTCTGAGGTAGATTATCTTTGAATCGGCCGATGATTTTAGGGTCTAATTTTGTGGTTTTCTTTTAGTTTTCTTATCTTTGCTTACTCAGACGACTGATAGTCTTAAGAATAGCTGGATTGGATACCCTAGTTCTTCAAATAGAATGAAATTAAGCGTAGCAAGTTTATATTACTTTCGATTCTGGCTTAGAACTTACGGCGGCTCTACGCTGTTATTGTTTTTGCTCGAGTACGATCCTATTTGGAGGCTGACTAGTTTTTTATATCTCTCTTATGCAGGATTTAGTATGTGCGGTGATTTGAGCATGAAACTTGGTTCTTCAAATTTTGTCATGAAGAATGAAATTCAGAAGCAAAACAGGATGATTTTCTCTGGTGGTTCTATTTTACTTGAATTAGCAGCCTCCGACGATGTTGATGTCTTCAGGAGAGAAGTTGAAGAGAAAGGGCTGGATATCAACGAAGTAGCGGCTTGGTATGGCAGGAAAATTGGGTCGAAAGAGATGGGATTCGAGGAAAGGACCCCACTATTAATTGCAGCCATGTTTGCAAGTGAAAAAATCATGGAGTACATTATCGAAACTGGTAAGGTAGATGTAAATAGGGCTTATGGTTCGGATAATGCCACTGCCCTCCACTGTGCTGCTGCTGGTGGATCAAGCGATTCAGCAAAGGTTATCAAACTCTTACTTGGTTCCTCTGCTGATGCCAATTGTGTTGATTCTAATGGTAACAAGCCAGTTGATTTGATTGCCCGGACTATGAAATCGCTTCCCAATTCACGGAGAGAGGCAGTGGAGATGCTGCTCAAAGGCTATGACTTGGGTGGTGAAGGAGCGCAGAGCATTGAGCAAATCAAAGACCAGCAAAAGCTCGCTGGGCCGATGACAGCAAAAGATGGGATTGAGAGGAAAGAATATCCTCTTGATGTTTCCTTGCCTGACATAAACATTGGGATTTATGGAACCGATGAGTTTCGGATGTATATGTTTAAGGTGAAACCGTGCTCCAGGGCCTACACCCACGACTGGACCGAGTGCCCTTTCGCACATCCAGGGGAGAATGCTAGGCGAAGGGATCCTAAAAAGTATCCCTATAGCTGTGTCCCTTGCCCTGAGTTCCGAAAAGGGGCTTGCCAAAAGGGTGATGCCTGTGAATATGCTCATGGAGTTTTTGAATCATGGCTTCACCCTGCTCAATACAGGACCAGGCTTTGCAAGGATGAGATCGGATGTGCGAGGAAGGTATGCTTTTTCGCCCACAAACCTGAAGAATTACGGCCCGTCTATGCCTCCACAGGCTCGGCTTTGCCATCGCCTCGCTCTGTCTCTTTCAATGGCTCAGAAATGGAGGCTTTGAGTCCATTGGCTCTTGGTTCTTCGGCTTCATCTTTGTCTGCTCCGGCTACATCAACACCTCCCATGTCTCCCTTGGCATCTCTGTCATCATCCCCCACGAGTGTGAGTTTGTGGCAGAACAAAGTCAGCCTCACGCCTCCCACTCTGCAGTTTTCCGGTAGTAGACTGAAGACTTCTTCAAGTGCTAGAGATTTAGATTTTGAAATGGAATTGCTCGGATTGGAAAATCGGACCAGGCAACAGCAACAGTATCAGCATTTAGTGGATGAGATATCTCGTCTCGGCTCCCCAACTTATCGGAACAATGATTTTAAACAGATCAACTATGGTGATATTTTGGGATCTTTAGATTCTCCAATGGTGTCTCAGTTTCAGGGTCTCCCACAAAAACCATCAAGGCATCAAACAAGCCATGGAATGAATCAACTTCGTTCAAGTTACCCAGCCAAGCTCTCCTCTTCACCGGCCAGGAAGCCTTCACCTTTCGGGCTCGACTCCTCAACTGCTGTGGCCTCTGCAGTAATGAACTCCCGATCATCTGCCTTTGCAAAGCGGAGCCAGAGTTTCATCGATCGAGCCGCTCCAGCCCAAGTCTCTGGCCATACAGCCTCTTCAAATCTGTCGTCATGGGGCTCCCCAGATGGGAAATTAGATTGGAGTGTTCAAGGAGAGGATCTAAACAAGCTGAAAAAGTCGGCTTCCTTCGGGTTCAGAGCGATAGCAACTGCCACTTCATCCACCCTGGTTGAGCCAGACGTGTCCTGGGTTAACTCATTGGTTAAGGATGTTCCTTCGGAGAAATCTGGGTTGTTTTACGCCGACAAGTCAGCACACGGCCTTGACAAGAAGTCTCGCGAGTTTCTTCCATCGTGGGTGGAGCAGCAATACTTAGAACAGGAGCAGATGGTGGCATAATTCTACCTGTCTTCTGCACAGAAGTTCAAGAAACGTTGAAGCTTCTGCCAAGAAGAGTAGAAGCCGAAGAACACAGTCAATGAAAGGAAGAAAATTTTTTTATTTTACAAAATATTTATTTATTAACACTCTTTCGTATGTAACGATGATGCCTAGTAGGGATGGGCAACCCAAAACCGACCCATGGTCTCAGCCCGACCCGCAGCTTTTGGGTCGGGCTTAAAATAAAAAATTTAGGTTTTTTTAAATTTGGGTCGGGTTTTTATTTATTGTTTAGTTTTTGGGTCGGACTTTTATTTTTACTAAACCCGCAAGCCCAAGCCCGACTCAAAAACTCAATTAGGTCACCTTCAAATCTGAGCACTCCTCTTTGCGGCGAGGACTACTCCAGAAGATCTCCAGAAGACCCGCAGCTTTCTTAGTTGGTGGCTTCCTCAGAAAGAGGAGTGTGTGGGCTGACTCTTCAAAACCCCAAAAGGAGTGCGTGGGACTCCTTCAAATCTGAATTCGAGGCCACCCAAGCTCACATCGGAGAGGTTTTGAGATCACAGCAAAAACTGCTGGAGCTTCGAAGACGATAGAGGTCGAAGTGGACAAACCACTGGGTCTTTCGCTGGGTCAGAAGTCCAATGGAGTCGTCGTCATCACAGTAAGTTCTTACGATTCTTCTGCAATCCAGATCTTAGTTACCAATTCATGGCTCGTGTAGGGTGTAGACGGGGTGGAAATGCAGCAAAAGCAGGGCTAAAGTCAGGCGATCAGGTCATTTACACCAGCAGCTTCTTCGGAGACGAACTATGCCCTGCAGATAAGCTAGGATTTACGAAAACAGCAATCCAAGCAAAGGCAGAGTCTGTCTATTTTGTTGTTAGCAGGTAACAAACATGGAATCTCAAAAAATTTAATAGGACCAAAAACCCGACCCGACCCAACCCAAATGGGTTTGGGTCGGGTTGTCCGGAAGAGTGCGGGTTTCGGGTCGGTCTTTGATTTCGAATTTAGGACCAAATTCCAAATGGGTCGGTGCTGGTTGGTTAAAAACCCGACCCAAACTGACTCATGCCCATCCCTAATGCCTAGTCAATACAAAAATAATTAGTATTAATCACAATCTCTGCAACGAAAGTTTCTCTCTCTGACATCCTTCCAGTTTCATGCTGTTGTGACTACATTTCTCTCCCTCCTTCCTCCACTCTAACCATTTTCTCTCTGTTTCTTTGTGTATCTAGTGCAGCCATTTTCTCTCGGAAACTGCGATGACGAAGAACCGGAAGAGCATCGATCTGTCTTTATTCGTCGTCGTTTTCTCCGTATTTCTCTTCGGTATTGTCATGTATAACGAAGATGTAAATTCCACTGGTGGGTTTCCATTATCGACGCCCAAAGCTCATGAACTCCAAGAGGAAAGATCAAAACGGAGCGATCCATTACAAAACGACAGACATGAAGACAACAAACCCACGGTTTCGATTAAGTCGAGAACGAGATTGGAAGCAACCCAGGAGGACAACTCCGAAGAATCTGTCTGTCTGTCTATTCTAACGAATGAAGAGAAAGAAAATTGGGTTGGCCATGGTGGAAGATGATGATGATGATGAAGAGGTTGAACTGGCCCCGGAAGACTGATTTGTTTGTTGGCGAGAGGGTCTTTGATAATAGAACCCACCCTCTTTACAAAGAAGATGAATGTGAGTTTCTGACAGCGCAAGTGACCTTAATGAGAAATGGAAGGAGGGATTCTCTTTACCAGAACTGGAAATGGCAGCCTAGAGATTGCTCTTTGCCAAAGTAAGAGTTTTTACTGTTTCAGAACTTTGAAAACAAAAACTACTGTCGTAGTTCATTAAGATTTCTCTAGATTTTCTCTGATTCCGTGATTGCGTTTGAAGATTCAAAGCAAGATTGCTGCTTGAGAAAATCAGAGGAAGAGGCTGATGTTTGTGGGAGATTCTTTGAACAGAAACCAGTGGGAATCCATGGTATGTCTGGTTCAATCTCCATTCCACCGGGTCGCAAGAGCCTCAACAAGACTGGTTCTCTCGCTGTTTTCAGAATCGAGGCTCTCTCTCTCTAGCATAGTGTTCGCCATTAATGATTATGTTCGGACTAGGTATCGCCATTCTCTCCTTAATCTACGCACTAATTGACAGCGGTTGCTCGACCATAATTAAGATTAACAATTGAAAAAAGGGAAGAAATAGTCACCTCTTCATATCAAGTAAATCTTGTTTCTCTTTTCAAATAATATTGTCTGGTTCGTTGAAATGACTTGTTCTGAACGTGAAAATTGTACGAGTTTGGATTGCTTACTCCGATTGTATCCACTGGTGCCTACCCGGGTTGCCTGACACGTGGAATGAGTTAATTGATACACGTATCATGTCTGGTTCTTGACCCATTTGAAATCATCTTTTCTAGTTTTTAATTTTTTTTTTTGCGTTTGTTCATATTGGATTGAATGGAGGCACCCGGTCTGATTTGTATAGTGGTCTTTGTATCGTTTTAAATAAAAAAAGTCCCAAGTCAAAGTGAGAAATTGGCAGCCTCTTAATTCTTAGATCGAGCCAGGCTAAAGCCCGTGTCCTGCTATTTTCATTTTGTTCATGGTGGTTGCCGACGAATTCCTTTACTCACCCAGAAAAGTAGTAATGTTTACAGCTAAAAAGGAATTGGACCGAGGAGTCGAGGAAAGAGAAAACACCACACATGATCTTCTGGCAGAGACAAGGCTTGGAGAAATGAGTGGTTTTGATCTCTCATCCGCGATGTTTTTTGGGCGTGAAAGGGGACCCATTTAAAAGATTGCGATTCAGGTTCTGTTTGTTTGATTGTGTCGCCGGGCTGTCCCCACCCAACATGAAAATTTTCAAAAAGGACAAACCAAGCCGCTAAAAGAGACGGGCGCCTAGAGAATCCAATGAAACTCCTGCTAGCGAACGACGATTACGAAAATCGCCTACTTACAGTTGGCTTTGATGGCTTTTGTTAATTTCGAAATCGCCGGCTTCCTTGTCGAAAACCGATCTAATCAGAAGAAGAAAGAAGAATTAACGTTGAAGGGACAGGCAGAAACTGCCAACACACATGATTGCGTTTTGAACAAAATAAAAAGTTACTGCACATCACACCAATCGCCATCGACGTATGAACAGTGGAGAGTCTATTTGGGGTTGGATAAAAACCATAGATTTTCTATCATAAGATTTGTTCGTGGCTATGGAGAATGAGGTCTGGTACGAGGGCTCAAGTTTTGCTTCTTCCAGCAACGAGTCTTCTCTTCAAGCGTGGCCGCCATTGCCGCAAGCTTCGTCCTCTTCCGGGTTTCAATTTGATGGGCTTTCTTCCTTTTCAACACCCACTGAAGTAGGGGAAGATAGTGCCTCCAAAAGCCATAGCTTAGCAGAGAAGAGACGCAGAGAGAGAATTAATGCCCAGCTTGCCACTCTCAGAAAACTCATCCCCAAATCCGACAAGGTAATTTTCTCTTTACGGCGATTTCTGTTTGGGCATCATAGGATACACAGAAACTGTCAGATTTGCGACTTAAATTCTGTGACGAACAGTTTCAAATCGGATAACAAAAAACCAACTTTTTCTTCTTCTTACTACTGCGGGCAGATGGACAAGGCAGCTCTTTTGGGAAGCGTGATAGACCATGTAAAGGATCTAAAGAGAAAGGCAGAGGAAGCTAGCAAAGCAGACACAGTTCCTACAGACACCGACGAAATAACAATAGACTGCGAAATTCGACAGGTCGATCAAAATAAGAAGGAATTCCTTATAAAGGCTTCAGTTTGCTGCGATGATCGGCCGGAACTGTTCCCAGAAATCACCAGAGCGCTAGAAGGGCAGCGGGTGAGAGCTGTTAAGGCCGATATGGGTAGCGTGGGTGGACGAATCAAAAGCATTCTAGTGCTTTGCGCGGTGGACAGTGACGAGGCTATTTGCCCGAACACTCTGCAACAATCTCTGAAATTGGTTCTGGGTAGAATTGCTTTTGCTTCTTCGCAATCTAGTTTTCGCATTAGAAGCAAGAGGCAGAGGTTCTTTCTGCCTTCTCATGCCTCCGAGTAACTCCTTGTTTTTCTTGGTATTTTAGTTAATAGCGAAGAAAAGTGCAAGAAGAACTAATTTTTGTCTGTAGTTGGATGAGAGAGAGAGAGAGAGATCAGGCTTACAATATGGGCCTTAAAACAACAAATTATTGGCCCACGTTTAAGTCCGTCTAAAAAGCCCGCAGGCCCACGTTTAAACTAAACGCTAAACCCCATGGCTATCGCGCGCGCCTGCAAGTTCTTCGACAGATGCCCTACTTGGTCGCCTATTTCAGCTCCTCCCTTTACCAAAGTGTTCTTTCTCGGAACATATTCAGAGTCTGCATGAGAATTCTTTCCCTGATGTACCCACTTCTTCCTCGTTTATTCCGCTGGCGAGGCTCCAGATTTTGCGACGATGTCCCATCTTCTTGAGAAGCGCTTTTCGGACGGGGTTTCACCACGAGGAAGTGCTTTAATTTCATCAGTAGCGATGAGGCTTCGACTTCCGTCCTTGACCTGCTCACAAAGACTCTGGCTCGCCTTAGCAAATTCTACGCCCGGAAGTCTGCGTTTGATTCGCTCGTCATTCGTCTCTGCAAATTGGATCTGATTGATGAGGTGCTCCGAGTGACCGAAACAATGGCGGTAGCAGGATATGGTCTGAATGTGAATACCTTTTACCTAATACTCAATGCCCTAACCAGGAAGAAATGTTTGGATGATGCGTGGAGACTGGTTGATCATATGCGTAGAGCTGGGTTTTCGCCTGATGTCACGGTTTATAATCACTTTCTTGCGACTGTATGTTTCGCCAGTGATCTTCCGGCGGCTTCGGAAATTTTGACGAAAATGGTGGAAGAAGGGATTGAGGCTGATACTCGGACGTACGGCGCTCTCATTCTGGAGCGTGTAGAGCTGGGAAGGTGGAGAGCGCTCTGACTCTGCTACGGAGAATGGAGGACCGTGGACTGCCGGTTTTATTTTAAGACACACGTGTATATGATGGAAGAAATGTTGAGGCTTGGGTACGACGACCAGGCGGTGAAGTTTCTGATGTTCGTTGGCGAGGATCAGTGGATGGACACGGAGAAGTTTGGTTGGCTGGCCAACAAATTCATCAAGCGCAAAAAATTGGACAAAGCGATGTTTTTGTTGAAGGAAATGGAGGAAAGGAGGCTGGCCATGGGTCAGAAATTGAAGAGCTTTTAGGAGAATAATATTACTTCGTCTACCGTTTGAACTGAACTAGTTTTCCCATTTGATTAGCTTCAGTAATCGAGACACAGTCGAGAAAGTATTAATTTTTGATTACTTTGTTTGACATGGCAGACTCAGATTCTTGTCGGGTGTTCATGTTATTGTGGTCAAAATCAGTTTAGAGGCTCGACTGTTATGAAATTTACAGTAAATTTAATGGAACGAAGATTTTTCGTGGACGGGAAATGGAAGACAGACAACTAGGTTTTTGGCAAAAGTCTCTTCCGTCCCACCCAAAAGAGGGAAATGACGTCAACGCCGGTCAGGTTGCGCGGCCAATTTTGTTGGATTGGGCCAGAATCCGATGCTTCGATTCCTTCCCCAATCATCGTCGTCGTCATACTCACCATCTATCTAGTTCTCTCTCCTCTCTTCGCTATCTTCAATCTTAACCTCGCCGGCGTGACTTAGTCACAAACTCACAATTTCTTATACTGATCCACATCTGTCTTCTTTTGGGTCACAGTGGTTACATGGAGCGTAAGATTTCTCGCGCCACCGCTCGACCTCACCACCGTGGTGGCACCGCCGCCGGCC
Organism: Begonia fuchsioides; assembly: GCA_003255005.1. Lineage (NCBI taxonomy): Eukaryota > Viridiplantae > Streptophyta > Magnoliopsida > Cucurbitales > Begoniaceae > Begonia > Begonia fuchsioides. The sequence continues at coordinate 638,058 of QAOC01026063.1, read as the reverse complement.
GTGATGACTGTTGGAGCGAGGACGCCACCGAAACCTTAGTTGAGGCCTGGGGTGACCGATACGTTCGTCTGAACCGAGGAAATCTCCGACAGAAGGACTGGAAGGAAGTTGCGGACGCGGTTAATGGACGCCAAAACGGCGTCAGGCCTAAAAAAACAGATGTGCAATGCAAGAACCGGGTTGATACTTTGAAGAAGAGGTATAAGCTTGAGAAATCTAAGCCTCTTCCTTCCAAGTGGAACTTTTTCAGTCGCCTTGACTATCTAATTGGTAGCAACGGCGTCACTTGCAAGAAATCCAGGGCCGTTTCTTCGGCGACAAACTCCTTCAAACCCAAATTGATCTCCAATCTGAATCAGGGGATGTATTCCGGTGAGTCATCAAGGCTCAATTCCAGTGGTAAAGGATCGACAGAGAGTTCTCTGGGTCTGGAAGATGATAACGATGAAGAAGACGAAGAATTGAGATTTGATCAGAAGCCCGGGAAGAAGGAACAGTTGGGGGCGGCAGATTCTTCAGATGGAACAGGGTATAGGGATTTGGCACGGGCAATTTTAAAGGTCGGGGAGATATACGAGAGGATAGAGAGTTTGAAACAGCAACAGATGGTTGAAATGGAGAAGCGAAGAATGGAGTTTACCAAGGATCTGGAGTTTCAGAGGATGAACATGTTCATGGATGCCCAAATGGAGCTGGAGAAGATTAATCGCCCAAAAAAATATGCGTCAGGTACAGGTTAGTTCTTCAGCTACCCTTTTCTCCTGAGAGTTACCTCTGCCAAAAGCTGCTTAGATACATACATTTTTACTAAAAATTTCTACTTTTCTCTTTTACTATTCCTGGTTGCTCAGTTCTTTACCTTGTGTTTAAATGAGAATCTCCTGCATCTAAATCGGCAAACCTTTAGTTGTGGATTGTAAAATTCAAGATAACTTGATGCAGATGGGCATGTGGCTGGTTGGTTCAGTATTGTGATAATCTGGTCGTTATGTTGACAAATAGGAAAAAGCTTGTTAAAATGGTTGCCTTGATCATTCTCTCCGCCTAGGCCAGCTATTATTGCACAAAGAAATGATTTTTCTTTTGAAATTTTACAGGGAAGAAATCTTGAGATGGAAATTCAGTTTCTTGCCAAAGCAGAAACTAGGCAAAAACTTTTCGACGGGAAGAAAGTCTCTATCCAATATGTTTGTACCGTATGTATTTTGTTCACAGTTATGAGCTTAGCAGGGGATCCAACGTTGTATGATAAATTTAAGGATGCTGTCATGGCTTCTGTACATAATCTTTTTTCTTTCGATCTCTTCATTGATGAATATTTTCGTGGGTGATGCTTGACCGACAATTTCTTTCAAGCAAGAACTACAATTCAGAAATGCTTGTAACAGATTAAAGTTGTCTGTGGGATCAAATGGAGCTAATGGACTTTAGACATGGATTAAAGGTTTGTAGTTTCTTCCCAGAGTTTCAATATCGGACTACTTTCACATAATAGCATAAGCCTTCCAAGAGCTTATTTAATGTCCCAGGAATTCTCTGTTGTGCTTTCTCTTTTGTCTTCAATGTTGGTTATCCTGTTTTTAGCCAATAAAGAGGGGTTTTAATGTGTTTCAACATAGGCCAAGTTTGAGAAAAAGAAGGATTCTCACATATTGTTTATATTACATGGGAAGCTGCTAAAATCATTCATGTTTGTATGTAGGCTTACTGCACCTGATGAATCCTGATAAAAAGTGGCGCCCAATTCGCTGCAAGGAGAAAAGTCACTGGAAAACACCATCATCGTGACACCATCATCAACTGTATGGGAAGAAGAAGAAGAAGAAGAAGAAGAAGCAGTGTAGTAAGCTAGACGAGCTTTGGCGATGGCCAGATCACGTTGAAGCTCTGCCGTTTGTCTCTGCAGCAAAGCTATGGCACCAATGCAGCCATAGACAGGGTCCCTGAGTCTTGCCTCTGCTTCAAAAGCCAATGAATTCGCAGTGTCTTCTCGCTGCTGCTCAGGTACTTCGTTTAGAATCTTGCTCGCGTTGCTGGCCCCAAATACTCTGTGAACTTTGGCAAATTTCTTCGCCTCGTTCGACTGGAAATAGGGTGCAAATATACAAGCGGAAGTGCATTTTCTTTTCAACAATTTGCAGGCTGCACAAGAGGCGGTCGAACGGGGCTCAATCCCACTCCTCATAGCCGAGATTCCTCCACACTGCCCACTTCTTTCCTGCTGGAGGTTAGCAATTTTCTTTGTCATAAAGTCTTCTCTTTATAGAGATATTAATTGCATTGATCAAGTTGAGGTTGGCAGGAAGTAAATGAGACTTTCTTTATTTTCTTCCGTCTGGAAAGTTGGACAAGACAAGTCGAAAAAAGAGAGTGATAATTCCATTCGCTAAGAAGTGGAATTATGGAATATGGGTTAGCATTATCTGTAAGCAAGTAATAGACGGAGATAATCCATTGCAATGAATAAAAGAGAAATGCACTCCTAAAAAGCTAAAAGCTAACTATTTCCCCATCGAAATGTCAAAATAATAAACAATCTAGGAGAGTGGAGAGTACAGAATCAATATCTCCGACCATCAAATTTATGTGACATACCCTTTAACGCTATTGAAGACACATCTTCACTGTTCTTCGGCCTGAAACTGCTTTTTCGAAAAGGGGCTTTAGGCCAAAAACAAATAAGTATTTTCAAATTGAAGCTTCATAGGCGTATTTTTCTGTATGAAGTGAAAAGAGATAATGGTGATTTCAATCAAATTATTGTGGTGGGGATTGACAAGGAAGAGAAAGTCGATGAATGGTCGTCCAAGAGCCCACTCATTGAATGCCTGTCCTTTTCTTCCGAGCGGAAAACTCAAAACAGAAAAAGATGGGGAGTGTTGTTCCATAGTGGAGGTGATTGATTGGATGGTGTATCTCAATTTCTTTGCAACGAGCCTGTCGATGGGCCGACCTTTGGCCGGTCCAGTACTTGATATTCTCTTGTTGCAGCCGATATTTTCTGGGGTGGAATTGGACTGGTGCTGCTCAGTGTAGCTTGACTTTGGTTCATGATCTCCCATTTTCCTTTCGATCATTACCTGCGTGGGCCCTTCTTCTTCTTTGGGTCTGTACATAGCTTTTTGTTTCAAAGTAGAAACGATTTGGTCTCTGTCCAAGTCTTCTACGGTTACCCAAATATTTAACTTTTTCTCTGCCATTCTGCTGCGTTTGGTGCATATGTTGGAGACCTGTGCAAAGTCCTCTTCAATTTTCTATTTTCAGTGCACTGGAAGCATTTTGACTCCTGGGGATTTTTTTGTTTGACTAGTCTTCCTGCCAACTCCTGTAGTGCAGCTGGGATCTGTTCTTTTGATTCCAGATTTGATCTGGTAGATTGAGCACGAGTATTTGGCTTGTTTCGACGGGCTGTTTGAAGAATTCCCTTTATTTTTGTCGCTGTGAAAATATGAAAAGAAGAAATTTAACGCCTAGTTTCCATTGCAATTGATGTAAAAAATATAGCAATGTGGAGAAACTTCGATTATTGGTGCAACTACTATGATACATATACTCCCAAGTCACATTTAATTTTAGATACGTGTCCGTTAACGAAGTCTAAACAATAATACTACTAAACGTACAAGTGTTCTTGGATTCAGCCAGTCTCCTCTTCCCCCGTCCTTTCATCAGCAAGATTTGGTCTAAAGCTTATAAGACCTTTAATCTGGAAGAAGATGACAATTCACCTAAAGAGAGAGAGAGAGAGAGAGAGAGTGAGACCTTTCAGAAAATGATGTAGACATTTAAGAAATCCCACTTTTGAGAATTTTTCAAAGTTGTTGCCGGCTGTGAATATATATTTGATGAGAACAAGATTTGGCAATCTTTTAAAATATTAAAGACAAGAACAAGTCCTGGTGAATTGGATCATTTGGACCTTCTGATTTAGTTGATAAGATGAGGCTAAAACCTGTTCCCGGTCTTCGACTATCCTAGACAATAACAGCATTTTCCAAGCATAGAGTCAAGTAATCATAAAAAACTAAGACCAATCGAAGGCCTAGTTTGACAAAGCATATTCTATGCACATGTAATAGTAGACATTTTGAGTATTAAATACGACAAGACCAGTATACTTACATAACATGGCAGGAGCTTCCTCCAAGTGGCAGCAACCAAAACGATCTATTTCTCCCCAACCACTCTTTCTTCTTTCTGTAATAGCAGAACCTGCACAAAATTTATCCCGTTAATCCGATTTTGTTGGCCTTCTAAATCTCATCTGAATCTAATCTCGAGAGCAGCAAAAAGTACACTCACAAAAAAGGCAAACGATGTAGCTGTTTTCTATCAATGGCTTCACCGATGTTTAAGCCCATTGGAACTTTGCTAGAATCATTGATTCAACTATCCAATGATGTTGCTTCCACAGAAAAGATAATTTTCTTGCAGGTTAGAAATATCTCAATCACGAGGAGGAAAATCAAGCTTCTTTCTCCTTTGTTTGAAGAGCTCAAGAAGCAGATAGTCTGCTTCCTCCATCTTTGATTCTGTGTCTAACTGAGCTCTTTTCTGTGATTCAAAAAGTCAAGTGTCTCATTCAAGCTTGCACAGAAGGCAGCTCTCTTTGGTGCCTTCTTCAGACGGAGCCCATCTCTCGTGAGTTTTATGTGCTCGCAAAGGAAATGTCGAGGGCTCTGGATATATTACCTCTGAGCTTGCTCAAGATAACAATGGATGCTAGAGAGCAAGTTGAGCTTCTACTGGCTCAAGCAAGGAGGGTTGAGTTGTTCATTGATCCTCAAGAACTTCAGACAAGAGACGAGCTGCTTCAAGTAATGACCAAGAATAATCAGAAGAATATGACGGTGAAATTTCAAAACTAGAGGTTGAAGCTGGTAGTATCCAACAGAAAAAATCTCATTTCCCTTGTCTTACATTCCAAGTCCATGATATTCAATGATGAAGAAGATGAAAAATCAGGAGAAGATTTGAAGCGGCAATATGAATCCTCAGATAAGAAATTTCTTCATCTTCTAAATTCTCCATCCCAATTCCAGATGAGTTTCGCTGCCCCATATCACTAGACTTGATGAAAGATCCTGTGATTATAGCATCTGGCCAGACTTACGAACGGAATTCAATTGCCAAATGGATAGACTCAGGGCACCATGTTTGTCCGAAGAGCGGTCAGAAGCAAATTCACGTGGCTCTTTTACCCAATTATGCATTGAAGAGTTTGATCCAACAATGGTGCCAAGAAAACAATGTCTCATTAAGCGAATCTTCAGGACCATCAATCCCTCACTTAGAAAGAAGCAAAAACAGAAGAGATCAGTTTAATAATGCTGACGATCACATTTCTGCCACAAAAGCCACAACTGATGCTGTTCAAGTGACGTCCGAATTTTTGGTGGGAAAACTTGCAACAGGATCATCAGAAATCCAAAGGCAGGCTGCATATGAGCTCCAATTGCTTGCAAAAACAGGCATGGATAATAGAAGGATCATTGCTGAGGCAGGGGCTATTCCATTTTTAGTGACATTAGTGGGTTCTAATGATCCCATACTACAAGAAAATGCTGTCACTGCCTTGCTCAACCTTTCTATCTTCAGCAATAACAAGACTTTAATAGTTGCAGCCGGGGCCATTGACAATATTATAGATGTTTTGGAATCTGGAAAAACTATGGAAGCAAGAGAAAATGCAGCAGCCACAATTTTTAGCCTATCTATGGTTGATGAATATAAGATGAGTATTGGTCAGCGACCCAGGGCAGTTTCAGGGTTGGTAAGGCTCCTGAAAGAAGGCACTTCAGCTGGAAAAAAGAGATGCTGCAACTGCACTTTACAACTTGGTAGTTCATAGTGCAAACAAGGCTAGAGTGGTAGCTGCAGGAGCTGGCTTGTTAACTTGCTAAATGATGATAGAGCAGGCATAACAGATGAAGCCTTGAAAGTGCTCACTGTCGTTTTAGGCTGCTCCGAAGGCCTGCAGGAGATACGAAAAATTAGAGGACTAATACCTCATCTTCTTGATCTTTTGAGACTTGGATCTGAAAAAGGCAAAGAAAATTCCATGACTCTTCTGATGGGGATGTGTAAAGATGGAAGTGAGGAAGTTGCCAGGAGATTGCTAATGAATCCTCAGAGTATTCTATCTCTGCAGAGTATAGCATCCACCGGGTCTTTAAAGGCTCGAAGAAAAGCAAATGCATTACTCAGGCGGCTGAATAGATGCTGCTCTAATTCCAATAATCTCGAGGACTAAAAAATGTATGAAAGTTACAAAATTAAAATTTGCACACATCAATGTGTTCTTTTGTACTAGTGCCACGATCTCCTTGTGAACCTACAAGTAAATTTGAAATACTTAAATTTGTATTGCATTGTCAAAGTGAAACTAAAGATCGGAATATAAGTCAGTAATACATTACCTTCAGAGACTTCTCTTCTCTTCCCTTCCCTTAGATCATAAATCTGATAGTTATGGCTAAGAAGCAGAGTTAGAACTACAGTGCATTTACCTATCCATTGACTTTAGAAATAGATCCTCAAGAAATATAGAAGATCAATGACAACCATCACTTCCCCAATGAACACTAATTTATCACTATTAGTGATACCACATTTAGAAGATAATTACTAATAGGAAACAACAGCTTGCAAATCCAAAAATCCAAGAAAGAAACAAACTACACATCTGAATATTTGCAGTCCAAATATCAAGAAATAATACAAATTTTATTAAGATTGTTGGACGAGTTCAAAAATGATGACAAGCTCTCATTTATAAATGAAAGTATTTTTTTAACATATAAAGTACATTAGTTGTCCAGTGTAAGTAAAAAAATTGGCCGCAGGACCTATTCACCATTTACAACATTAACAAAAAAAAATCAGTAATGAAAAACAGATGAAATGAAATAAAGGTCGAACTTCTGTTCAACCTTTAGATTGGAAAATAGTAGTTATTATGATACTGAGCTAGTTCCAGACCATCAGTGAATCATGATTCACATAAGGTGGGAATGCGTGCACTATATCCATCAATGACCTATAATTCAGCATATTCCAGGTCAATATGAAAACCATTTATTTTGTAGTTCCACTGCCAGCTTCCACAATCCATCCTATCCCAGCTCAATGGGATCTAACGGAGCTACTAATCCTGAAAGACAGATAAAATATGAGAGAGAGAAAGAGAGGAGCAGAGAGCATGAAAAGCTTTATAAGGTGCGTCAAAATTTACAATATTTTTTTCTGCCATATAGCTTATGTACAAGAAGTAATGAGTAAATTGGCAAGAAACTAAATAACTTCTTAGAGAATTTAAAATCTATCCATAAGAAGAGATTTAAAACTTTGAGATGTAAAACTTTTCAACATCTGGAAACATGCTCTTGCCCAGCCGCAACCAAACACTTGAGAAGAAAAACTTGGTAAAAATTCAACTGTAGCGAATGTAAGGCCTTGGAGATCCCAGTCTGCCGTAAATTGAAGAAATTTTTCACTCTAAGATCCTCATCAACAACCGCTAGCTTTTCCTTGAGGTTCTTGCCCCCGGACATCTTCGAGCGGAGGTTCCTAAGCCGCACAGTTTTCTGCTCAAAATAAAGTCTGGAGCTGGAGCAGCATACTCTTCGAGAGCTTAGATACAGGCGTTAAACGAAAACGCCAAGAAGAAGACGAAGAAGAAGAAGAAGAAGAAGAAGAAGAAGAAGAACGGGTAGAAGTAGAAGAAGAGGAAGATAGAGATGAAGAGAGAGCAAAGAGAGGTTCAGAGAGGCGGACAGAGACTGGAGAAGGTTATGACGCAAAAGAAAAAAGCAACCGGTCGTTCTGGAGCTGGTTAAGCAGAGGCGGTTTCTGCGCCATTCTTCACAAGAGCTCACAGCCAGAAGAAACAGAGAAAATTTCTCATTCCCTCCACGATAACCTGCAAATCAAATATAAAATGAAAATACGAATATTGACGCTGGTAATCGGCCCGCCCCGTACGTTGAGGGTAATTACGGATCTTGCCACTCTGATCATGACGATATGTCGCTTTGGTTATCATACGATAAGTCGGACTTAGGAGTCCGATTTACACAGGATCTGCGTGGATAAACAATTTCCTTAAGATCTCAAGCATCAGACCTCGCCTCGCCCAATAGCATTAATTTCCTTGAAGAGAAGACTCGAAAAGATTAAGATGAGACTGAGAGGACCGAGGCACATTGGGAGAGGGCATCAAATTGGAGTCTAAAAAAAGGGATCAGTAATTTCCGTATGCCTCCCCTTATTTTCCTCAAACAATGCTTCCATCAATGTTGTGAAATTCAAAACACTTCTTTCTCTGTCTAATCTGTGATTCCCAGGGAGGCAGCAGTGCTGCAAAACGGCTGAAAACGGTGTAGCTTAAAGCGGAATACCCAAGCCTGACATCTGTCCCACCTACGTTGGAGCCGAGATGCTAAACCGGAAGCCTGTCTTTCCTCGATCATGCTCCTGTTGCCTCAGAATGTAATAGTAGTTGCCCTGACAATGGAAAGTTGCAAAAGGTTATCAATCCTCTAATTAGTTTTCTTTGTAATAGTAGATGCCAGATTGATTACAAGCAACCAGGTAACAGACTAAATCTCCTGATAATTTCTTCCTAATTAAACTGATCAAAGCACCAAAGAAAAAGAACAATAGAATCTCGAAAGGTAGCTGACCTCGAGGCGGAACATTTTGGTAGGGATTACAATCCCAATTCCCACAGAGGTGCGGAAAGATTGCAAAAACTTCTCGAAAGAGAAGGTCCGGAACTCATTCTCTGTCAACTTGGCGACATTCCCTGCACCTGCAAAAAGGTGACCATGAACACCGTGTTCTCTTAACCAGCCAATTGGAAGGTCGAATGAAAGATCAGCAAAAGCCGTGACTGCAAGATCCCCTCCAACAAAATCTATTTCAGGGACACCACTATGTTCATCATTATTTTTATCTTTGCCTTGTCTTCTAGGCTCAGTAGGTCCAATCCCTCTTGTTTTGAGACCCCACACAGTTGCTGGGCCTCCAATAGTGCAAACAGGCGAGAATTCACCACCCAAGAAAAACCTTTCTGGTAGGGGTGAGGCTTTGTTTAAGAATCCACCTCCCCATGGGAAGACAACACCACTAGAGATCCCGAAATTCACTGCCGCGTGATCATATCCAAAGGGAAGAGCATAGCGAAGATCAAGCTCCTGTGAAAGTAAACCCACAACTGACTCAGATTCTAATTATAGAAGCAGATTCAATATATTTGGGAGATATGTTAGTGATACAACATAATTTCAACTCTCATACTTCAACTTTATTTTTCTTTCTAGCACGAGTATCACATCTCAGCATCATAAGCTACGGCACAAAACAAATAAGTGACATGTTCTAATGCACAATCTTCTAACACAACCCCATGTAGTATTTTATAAACACTTCGTTTTGTTAGAGCTGATTAATATCTGATTTTTGACTCACCAATTTGCTTACAAACGAAGAGTAAAGGAAAACCAATGCAAATCTTATATGATTATTTAGGTTAAACATGTACCCTAAATTTAACCCAAGATTCAAGGACTTTACTTTCCATCCATGATAAAAAGGAAGTTTGCCATTTTGCTGGTTTAGACCCTACCAAGCGAAACGGATGAGCTAGCAGTACCGCTTCAAACAAGACCAAAATTTCTAATATGTTTTCTCTTTTATATAAAGTAAATTAGTAGCACATAAATTGATCGCATCAGTAATTGAAAATATTCCCCTCTCCTCGTAAAGCATAAAGCAAAAGATAAAAAGTAGTACAGTTCCATAATTAGGAGAAAACTATGGAAACCTGGCGCAAAAATCTCAAACTTCGATTATCAGGTGCAAGGCCACCAATCTGGCTGGTAGAAACAAAAGCATATCCTCGAGTTGGCCGGACAGGTGAATTTCTCCTATCAATTTTGAAAGTATACTTTAGACTTGAAAGTAAACCATGTCCAAGTTGCCTCCTAATTGATTTCGACGCCATTTGTGATGGATCGGTTAATGTACGCCATCCAAGATTGTATGCTAGATCATGGTGCCTTGTTGAATATAAGCCAAGGGAAAGGCCTAGAGATCGCTCTTTGTATGACGAGAACTCCAACCAGTCCTGGGAAAGTAACGATACTCGGGCCACAGCTGGGGTCACCAACTTCATTAATCTTGGCAAGTATACACCTGCACTTACTTCAGATGTTTGGTTTGGTCCGTATGCCAGAGAACCATCCCATATATCTCCATATCCAAGCCAATTTTTATACTTGAGAGAACCTTCAAATGTCCAAGATCTAGCCTACAAAGGCATATATGAATTCAAAATCCAAATAAACTATGTGTGTAAGTACATTAAAATCTCATCAACTATCACCAACTATAACACAAAATTGATAGCTTTCCCAAACAAAACGAAAGGTTAAAACAATGTCAGATTAATCAAGCTAACGATATAAGCATGTCTATGATTGAACTCAGAAGGAAATTAATGGAAAATGCAACTTCGTTTCAAACAAATAATCTAATTATATGCACAAAAATCGCACCGCAGGTTTTGTGTAAGCACCACATTCGCCCGAGATGGGACTGCTGCTCTCCACGACCTCAACGATGACATTAGCAGTGTTAGGAAGCTCAGGGGGACCCGAATCGAGAGTGATCCGAACCGAATCAAAGATATCGAGCCTCTGAAGCCTGGCATTTGCAATGCTCGCGGCCTCGAGAAGATCTTGCATGGTCGTGGCCTTTTTAATCATCTCCATTTCAGCCTCAATCAGAGATTCCTTAGTCTTCGAGTTCCCCTTAATCAAAACATCGTGCACTCGCAGTCTAACCTTCTCCTTCCTCATTCGCTCGATCAAATTACTTAGCCTGGTCTGGTGAGCTCGCAGTTGCGATTCTTCAGAAAGAGGCTTCCTACGAAGCAGTTCTTCATCTTCTTCGTCTTCCTCTTCGCCGTCCTCGTCATCTTCTTCTATTTCTTCTTCTTCATTTTCCTTCCCTCCGTCGTCCTTGTCGACGATGGAAGATTCTCCCCCATCTCGGTCCTTAATAGGATTGTCTGTAAGTGATTGTCCCTTTTCTTCCTCCATGTTCCCCAATAAGAGAGACAGATCAAGTGAGAACTGAGAACCACGAGGCGGCGGTGGAGTATATCAGACGGAGCGTCTGGAATGAACTACCTTGCCTCTGCAACTCCTCCCACCTTCCTTGGCTTTATTTGCAAATACGTGCTCGTACATTCAATATTTATCGAGTAATCAAAAAGTTTACGATATTCTCAATTACGCCTAAAAACTATTCTGGTTTGCTATTTTAGTGCGGTAGAAATCACATGTTTTAATCGTGGTAATAGTCAAATTTACCCCCAAAATATGAATTGATTAACAAAATAGACCCTATAATATTCGTGTTACAAAGAAACCTTAATGTTTATCCATAATTACAAGTAAGCATTTTGCCATCTTCTATTGTCGCGGTCCCTCAACAGACATGATCTCCAGTTCTGCCCACCAAAGAGGAGAAAGCTTTGGAGCCGCCTGATCAGGCGAAATTCCGGTCGTTGACCTCAATTTCGCACTCACTTCTTCCATAGACGGTCTCTGTTTCGGCTCTGGATTCACGCACCACTTTATCACTTCGCCAATCTGCTCGAGCTGATCTGTTTCAAAATAAGCAAGACTTGGATCCACCATTTCGATGAGTTGTTGTTGGCCTCTCAGGAATGCTTTTATCTCGTCTTCGAGCAAGTACTTGTTCACTGACTTGAGGATTCTTCCAGTCATCATTTCAAATAATATCATTCCAAAACTGTGGACGTTGCTTTCTAGGCCTTCTGTCGATGTTTGTAAATGGTTTATGCCAGTAGATGTCCAGCCTGATGAAGGGGTCTCATCAGAGAAACTGAACTCCGAGATCTTTGCAGCATAATCGTCGGTCAGATTTATGGACAATGAGGTCAGATTGTTGTGTACTAATGGCGGATTTAGATGGTGCATATGCTCTAGGCAATAAGCCATGCCCATCACTATTCTCAATCTCGATCCCCAGTCCAAGTGCTCGGCTTCTCGGACTGCACAAAGGAATAAGCCCAAGCATGTCAGTAGATTTATGAAATTCGATACCCCCATGAGCCTGGTTTACTGTCGAGATCACAATGTGTAACTGACCGTGCAAGTGCTCAAAAAGAGTTCCATTCGGAGCATATTCAAAGACCAACATCCTTGTAAATGGCTCCTCTTCTTCGCAATACCCGAGAAAGCTTATGAAATTCTTGTGGTTGGCTTTAGAAAGAGTGTCAATCTAAACAACCATAAAGAAAATTATTAGAAATCCAAGGGGTGCAGCTTAATGTATATTTTTTTTCGTACCTTCTTCAAGAAACGCTTCTCCAAATTCCTTGGCCAATCCTTGGAAGACTTGACTTCAACAGAAGCCACGGCAATTTCAACGCCGCTGGACAATGTCCCTTTGTACAAGGTACCAATTGGTGAAGAACCAATGACATTGCAGAAATCTTCGCAAGCAGCCTCGAGCTCCGATCTCTTCAGCTTCGGTACACCTGCAAGGCAGGTCGGCCATCCATTACTCAAGCTCTAACAAGAAACTAGAAAACAGTGAATTTTTCTCATATGTGATAAGATTTCCATGAGCAGTTTGATACTTGGTTATGGCTTGATATAGAAAATAAGAGAAGTACCAATGACAAAAACTTTCTGCAGTTGTCCACTTAGACCCGTGGCCCATGGCCCGACTCTGGTTAGCTTGTTGGTTTGCCAAAGATAAAGGCCAACGGCAAAAAGTAGCAGAAATAGTATGGCCGCGATGATAGCAGCCAAAGTTCCCGGATTAAGTTTCTGGGAATCATTGCTTTCAGTAGGAACTTTGGCTATTTCAGTTTGAGGAGGAGGAGACGCAGGAACAGAATCAGGAGGTGGAGGAGGAGCCGAAGAATTCCAACCTTGATCTGAGCTGTTAGATATGGAAGTAGGAGCCAAAGAAGAATCTGATGGTGGCGGAAGACCTAAAAGACTCAGAGGAGGAGGTGGCGGAACTGATGCTGTTGTGGGTGGGGTTAATGCTGTCTGAAGCAGTTTCCTGTAGTAAGCAGCTCCGACAACATTCCTAAGAAAGATGAAATTGCAATAAGAAACAAAAAGTGAGTGGAATCCTTAATGTCTATAAGTTAATAATTACCAAATTAGAAGCCTTGTCACAAAGGGATTATATCAATTCTTTTCCAAAAACAACAAAATCCGAGAGATAACAGCAGAGTTTGATTTGCGTAATCCGCTGATAAAACCATTTAACAATGAAATACCTTGAATGGGATCTTTCACTGCATGATATTTGATGAGATGTAGAGGACAGTTGATTCTCGTCTACTTGGGATTCTGAACGCAGTTGAAGCTCATGAAGTTCAGGAGTCAAGCTACCAAGAAAACCACTGCTGTCCAGTAAGCTGAAATGTTGACAGAAATCACTTATGTACTCGGAGAGCAGATCAAAATATGGAAAAACCCAATATTCTTACAGGATCTCAAGGGATGGATTATTGCGAAGTTCATCTGGAATTGATTGATTAAAGTTGTTGTACCGCAGATCCAAAATCTCCAGCTCTCTAAGCTTTCCAAGCCCGTCAGGAAGTCTTCCGTTGAAAGAATTGTTTCTCAAGATACTGCAGAATGAGGCAGCAACGAGGTACAAAAATAAAAATTGGAGGTTCTCCTCCTTGGACAGCTTGAGGATGAAGAAAATTATTAAATAGCTGAAATTTTCTTACATAGCCTTCAGGTGGACTAGATTTCCAAGATCAGATCCCAGAGTTCCTTCAAGGCAGAGATCTTTCAAGTTCCTACAAATCATTCCCATCTCCAAAATTTACTCTACAATAATTATCTGAAAGTGTGTTTGAGTTTGCAAATGAAGGCAGAATCAAAATGATCACAAAAGTACAGAACTTTACAAGTTGATAAGGAAAGACTGAAGAGCATCATCGATGACGATGTATTGGAAGCTAAATCAAAGAAATAAGCACTCACAAAACGATGACCTTTCTGTCCGAGCACTCGATGCCAAACCAGCAACAGGGATCATCTACTTCCTGATCATCAGCCCAATTTTTCAAAGCACCAAATGGATCACGCACTACTCTGTCCTTTAACTTCAACAGGGCCAAGCCTAAAATTGAAACGCCATTTTTGTTCACTTTCCTCAACTTCCCTTCCATCCAAAAAATGAATCAAAACAAAGAGATGAAAGAAAATTCTCATACCCTCCTGATTCAGAGAAGAGCCAAAGCTGCAACTCTCGAGCAAGAAACTGACGAATATCCATCCAAGCACACCCAAGCGGTTCCTGAACCGATTTTGTTTCCAAAACTCGTTCTTATCCATTCCGATCACCGCTATCCCAACCGCGAACTAAGTAAACCCCGGTGAGAACAAAGCCCTGAAGCTATATCAAAGATATCAAAAGTCAGCATATTTCAAAGAGACAAAATAGGCACAAATAAAAATCAGCATCCGTGTTCGAATACATGCGAGGTAATGATTCAACAACCACGTTTGAAAACTCATTAAGTAGATAGCATAAATGGAGCAGAAAGGAACGAGTCCAAAACAACAACAGCTTCCCGCGGAGCTCTAAAAACGACGATGGTCGTGATAAACCTTGTTTGGACATTTTGCCATTGGCTAAGTTTGAAGCTTGCCAATTGCCCACAAGTCAGAGCCGGCCAACCAAACAGACTTTTCTTGGAGAGCTAAAGATTGACTTTCTACCAGCAACTCAGGCGTTGACGCCATAGAGAAAAAAAATACATGCTTGAGTAGGAAATTAAGAATTTAATTTAGAATTCCAAATCGGATTGGACTTGGCCATCTTCCATCTGACATTCTTTTGGGATACTTGTCATTCCAATACTAGTTATTCTGTTTTATTACGATGAACAATGACGTCGAATCATTAGACATTATATTTTTAGAGGTTTAAAAATCATAAAGTTTGACAGAATATATTAAATCCTAAATGAACTAAAAAAGACTTGGGCATAAACTCTGTCAGTCTTCGAAAAACTTTCCAGGGTTCAAAACTTTTTCGTTGTAAAATAGGAAGAGAAGTTTTATGGGAATCGAGGTAAATTCGTATAGGTAAGAGTAGTTTCGAAGTTTTTTGGTTCGTACCGAACTTTGATCATCTCCAGCTTGTCGATCTTCCTTCTATCAATCTTTGAGTTAGCAGCCATCCTTCCAAATCGGAAAAGGCATAAAAATAACGAGAGAAAAAAAAGGAATCCAAATTCAATTCGTTGAGGTTGAATGACTCGAAGAAGCCGATAGACATTTGATCAGAAGTAGATCTAAACGGAGAAAGAAAACTGAATGAGGAGGTGATTGGTGAAGTTGCAATGCGAAGAAAGGAATCAGGAGCTCCCACGAGCTTGGCGGTTTGATTTTTCATTGATTTCACTTTCAGTAGATTGCATACGACGTGTCGTTTTAGATGAGTGTATTGGTTTTGATCATGGGCTTATACAAGCCCAATAAAGTTTCAAACCTTACAAATCCGTTCATTAGGGTTTTGATCCATGAAATTCATCCCTGCTCCGCAGTTCGCACTTCGCAGTACATCGAGAGCGTCTAACCTTCGCTCCACAGCTGAGTCCTCGCCTATTCCTAATCTCGTGAATCACTATGGTATTTACTTTCTTCTTTTTTCCGAAATTTTCCATCAGCGTTCTCTGAATCTGGCGATATGTGCTTTGGAACTAAGTAGTTTTGTTAGTGATTAATCATTCGCTAGCTGTTCTTATTTTCTAATGTGTTCATCCCAAGTGCTTCACTCTAGTTTTCGACAAATGCGTAAGAGAAGTTCTCGTTTTATACGATCGACTTAATTGCATTCACTTGTTTTCTAGGGAGATTTGATGTTTTTCTATGTCATTTGTTGTAGAAAATGCTGCGGTTGTGGCCATACGTAACTGGTTTTTTTGTTGTTACTTGAATTAAATGTTTGTTTTTTTGGCAGGCTAGAGGATTGAAGAAGCATTTGAAGAGGCTTAATGCCCCGAAGCATTGGATGCTTGATAAGCTTGGCGGTGCATTTGTTAGTCAAATTTGACTCTTTAATTTTCCTTTGTGTTGATTTTTTTATCTAATTTTCAGTTAATGCTTTTTGTTTTCAGGCTCCTAAGCCTTCATCTGGGCCTCACAAATCCAGGGAATGCTTGCCTCTGATCCTTATCTTACGAAACCGTCTGAAATATGCTCTCACAAACCAAGAGGTCACTGCAATTTTGATGCAACGACATGTGTTAGTCGATGGAAAGGTCAGGACTGATAAAACATATCCTTCAGGTTTCATGGGTACGCTCACTCATCCGTCTTTCTTAAAATTATATAGCCTGAATGTAGTAGGTTGATTCATACAGTTCTGTGACGCTGTCTTGTAGATGTTGTGTCGATCCCCAAAACAAATGAAAACTTCCGGCTTCTTTATGACACCAAGGGTCGGTTCCGTCTCCACACAGTCAGGGATGATGAGGCCAAGGTCATTTCTCAGCTCTTAAATTGGCTTAATTTCCCTCACTCGGTTGTTGATGTCTGATAGTACGGCTAAATTATAAAGCAAGCTACTGAAATCTCTTTTCCTCTATACATTTTGGTGCAGTTTAAGCTTTGCAAGGTGCGATCTGTGCAATTTGGACAAAAAGGCATCCCATATCTGAACACATATGATGGACGAACTATTCGCTATCCCGACCCTCTAATCAAGGCTAATGACACTATCAAGCTTGACCTCGAGTCAAACAAGATTGCTGATTTCATCAAGTTTGACGTAGGAAATATCGTGATGGTGACAGGAGGAAGAAACAGGGGCAGAGTTGGAGTAATTAAGAACAGGGAAAAGCACAAGGGAACGTTTGAGACTGTCCACATCCAGGACGCCACTGGTCACGAGTTTGCTACTCGATTGGGCAATGTTTTCACCATCGGCAAAGGCTCGAAACCGTGGGTTTCTCTTCCTAAGGGTAAGGGTATTAAGCTCTCCATCATAGAAGAAGCGAGGAAGAGGCTGCAAGCACCAGCAACCGCCTAAAAGTGATTCTAGTTAAGGTTCATAAAGACATTTGTTGACCAAATTTGTCGTTCCAAAAGGTTTTTGGTTTTGTCGTGGTGGATGTTAATGGATGATTGATGGGGTTGCCCTGAACTTGCGCTTCATTTGATTTCTTAGATTTCATTTGATGTGAGCTGCTTGGGATATTCGTTTATTTTCAATGCCAGAAAAATGCCAAAGTCAAATAGCTCTGCTTCTCTACTGAAATGCTGGTTCAGCTTTATTTGATTTCTCAAACAGTTTGTCTAAAATCTATCTAATGAAAAATGAAATGAAAGAAGTGAAAATGGAGGCACACGCTGACTAGAATTATCTTGGCCACTCTTTGTGCTTATATCAGGCAGCAGCGCCGCCCCTCAATCCTCATGAAGCAACGTCTGATCGAAGTGCCACACTCCTGGCAAGAACACAACAAAGCGAGTTATAAAGTTAGGTCATAATGCCTACTAATAAAACTCAATTCAAAACATTCTGCATCAAAAAGGAAGACCATGGATTTTCCATGTGTTCTTACCATGTCCTTTGCCTACTCTTCTCAGCTGAGCAACATATTCAGAGACTTTCTTGATGGCTTCCACCTAAAAAGATATGAAAGTAAAGAAGAAAGTAAAAAAAGATAGTATTCTACGTCTTTCTCACTCAGAAGAGTCAGGCAGGGACTTTGGAATTGTGTATTACCTGCTCACTCAAAAACTCACTTTCAATGTAATCCAGCAGCTGCACGTCATGGCTATTTTCAGCCACCTGAAAAATACATGTGTATAAAGGGTGCTTAGAACAGGACTTAGATCTTCATTGAAAAACTATGACTCATTTAAAAGATCCTGCTCTACCTTGTGCAAGTTAAACAGCTTTTCAGAAGTAAGTTTCTCAAGAGACAATGCAAGCTCCATGGCTGAATCAAGTAAAGGAAACCATCAACATGTCAGAATCCGTAGCAGGCAACAAGAAAAACAAGTTAAGATAATTTTCACAGCCTTAAACACATAATAGGTAATAATTTTAATTTCTTATCAGACTCATATAAAATGTTTTATAAAATTAGTATCAAATAAAGAAAGAACACTAAAAAATAAATCTGCATCGAGATTAAAAAAGCGAAAGAAATATATCTCTTTAATCAACAGTGGTAATTATCATCGTGAGAAGCAACCAACTATGAAATAACACACCATATAGTGCATCTCCCTTCTCCACGTGATCAAACTCAGACTGAGGCTTCACAACAGCTTGCAGATGAACTTTTCCACCACGTTTGTTCTGAAATTCGCCAAAAGTGAGGACACAAGTTGCACAGTGAACGAATTAATCGTAGGGGAAATCTTTGCAAAAGAAATATGCAAGAATTATTAACTGCGGTTTTCGAAATTCAGAGTACCTGGTATTCCATCAACTTCTCAGCGTGCTCCCTCTCTTCTTCACTGGATTCCTTAAAAAACCTGTAATGATCAATGTAAATCGTCACCTTTCGAGGGGAAAAAATAAAAGAGATGAGAATAGAAACTTCTGGATTTGGAAAAATTACTTGGCAAGACCCCTCAGAGCAACATTGTCTCTATCGAAGTAAGCAAACATGGCATGGTAGGCGTACGATACATTGTATTCCACACTGAAAAACAATCATTGAATAATATTGCCGTCACAAAAGATTTGTGAAGATTTATCAAAGAAGAGCAAGCCATAGATGTGTAATATCACTTCATAAAGAACAGGACATTTCCAAATAAGGAGCTACTGCTCAAAAGTATATATGACGGATTCGATAGAGAGCAGCGTGTATATTCATAATCCTTCTCCTACCTCCAATATAACATAAGGTATTTTAAAACAAAGCATAATCAAAAGCTGGCCAAGGAAAGAAAAACAGAGACAAAACCTACTTAATCTGCTCGTTGAGCGCAGCCTCACAAGCATCATCATACTTATGGCGTGCGAGAGAGAGTTGAGGCAAAGTCGGGACCAGATCGAGCTCCTTCTTCACCTCTTCAAATGGCTTGAATATCACACCACTAATCGGAAGATCACCAGCACTCTTTGAGGCACACACCTGAAAGACTGTTGGACTCTTAGCCGTTGAAGATCGTCGAATAGCCAGCGAATTGACTGATGAATTAAAAGGAGGTAATGAACAGAAGGAGGACGAAGACGGAAGCGAAACTGTCGAACATAAAGCAACTAGACTGTCCCCTGGACTGCTCAAAACAGAAGAAGCCTTGAGAAGCATCATGATTAAGGAGGCGAAAGAGAGAACGGAAGAAACCGCGACCCTAGAGCAGAGGAGAGTATTAAACTAAAAGCAGCGAGAGACGCCCTTGACACTTGTGGTGTGAAAGCCTGGACATGGCGCAGAGAAAGGGAACAAAATGAATCAGGCTAAGGATGAGCGTGGACCATTGGATGGATAGAAACGTGGACGGTTCAGAATGAAGGAAAAAGATTGGCGCGTGGCGTCCTCGTGTCTATTATGGAACTAGAATCTTTTCAAAAATATATATAAACTTTAAAATATATTTTTAAATAAAATATGAGACCTACGTTCACAGGATTTTTCCCACTCCTAACATACGTATCATCGTAGAACCAGAAACACTGAAGCCCACAAAAATGGGTGGAAACTCTAGCTCGCCGCCGTGTGCCGGAGATGTTCAAAAGACTACTTGGCCGGCTCTCGCTTCCGCTCTGACGATCCTCCGAAGTTCGTCGTCGTCCACAAGATCTTCGGCGCTAGTAATGTTTGCAAAAGGCTTCATCTCTCTCTCTCTAAGAAGATAATTATTTCTGATGTAGGTTTGCGAAATCAGGAGAGTCCGGTCCGTGAGAGGTCAGATGCAGCGAGCAGACTGGTATATGAAGCCAGCGCTAGAGTTAGGGATCCAGGGTATGGGTGCGTCGGAGCCATTTCTTATCTTCAAACCACGCTAGACCGAGTTTCAGAAGCTATGGTCGCAAATGGACGACTCTGATGAGATCTCATCTTTTCCTAACCTTCCCTCTGATGATCTGTGCCTCTCTTTTGGTTTCTCTCAATTTCAAACTATGGACATTAACTAATCTTACGTAAAGGACCATAAATTAATCATAATATATGAATAAAATCATAATTTTTGGATTTTTATAATAAAGTTATGATATCATTAACTGTCACGTCGTATAATCAGTCAAATTCGCAATAATTCGGACCCGTTGAACCAAGTGAGTCATTATGGTTTGGTGGACGAGCAGTAGACTACTACTCCAGAGTGGAGATGAGATGAAGCCCATTTAGAATACTCGAACACAAAATGGAGCATGTTTTGTGTTTTTCAATAATAACACGAATATTCTCTCGGCTATCACTAGAAAAAGTAGCTCGCCTCCTTTAACAATGACAAGAAGGAACAGGCATACAAAAAATAAAAAGAAATAAAAAACAAATATCTTCTCTACGATAATTTATATTTTATCATATCCAATATAATAAAACACTTAATTTATTCTGAAAGTACCCAAAGATGTTAATAGAGTAGAAATTATATATGGCCTGAGTTTTCACAAAATCAGTTTTCGTAAAATAGACAAAATCAGGCTTGAATTTTTGGAAAATAAAATTTGGGCTCGTCAGACGCATCTCATTCGTCCGATATGCATCTGAGAGAGGCATGATCGAAAGAATATCGGACGAATAAGGCAATAAATTATGCCTCATTCATCCTGTTGATATGTGTCCGAGCTTTGACTCATTCATCTGATATCCAAATATCTATAATATATTATAGCAAGTGCCTAGCCTACTGATGCTGACTAGCTAAATATCTATAACTAATATTATAAATATATTGTACAGTACTTTCAAGTTATAAGTTTAAAACTTATGATAACCATTTTCGTTGTAAGGTAAGAATATCATGTTGGTTTGTCTAATTTAAAAAATATTGCTAACATAGAAAATAACTTTTAATAGAAAAAAGTCATTAAAACTATCGTAACTATAAAAAGAAGAAATTAAAGGATTAGTTAAGATTATATAATTAATTAATTAAAAATAAATAACTAAATTAGAAGAACATTTCAACCATCAAACCCACCAAACAGGCCAAAAAGAGAACCCACGCAATCTAAGGTTACGTGAACTTAAATATGACTTTTTTTAATCTAAGCAAGTAAAACTAGACTGTTCTCAAGCAAAAGATGGGACCCGGAAATGGAGAGTGGGCAGCTCTGATTTCATTAGAGGCATTTCATGGCTATCAACTTGCATTTGTCTCCCTACAAGTTGAGTTATTAAAGCCAACTTGCTCAGGCTGGCGCTCGATGCAAACATGCTTCAGTGCCAAGAAATTCCAATCCTCCTCTTTTCTCAACCTCCCATTTGTTTCAAAATTTCAAGTTTGCATTGCTTTTACCAAGAGGGTCATTAATGTCGGCTGTCATTCGTCGGACAGCTATTCAATAGGCTCAATCTACTGCATTTAATCATCCCAATAAATGAAAGCTTTCCTCATCCTCTCCACTTATCGATTCTTTTATCGTGTTAATTTGAATGTTTAGACTGTCTTCTGTGAAGTTTTTCATGCAAAACTAGGTTAATTTGACATCTCCAAATGCATATGTTCATAATGTCTGGCCTGAAGTCCACCGAAATTCCCTATCAACAGTCTGGAATAACTTTAAAATACGACTCGCCGATCAATGAGACTCCATAGATTATTGGACAGATTATGCAGTACGAAAACTGTGGCAGAAAGGGTTGTTATCAGGAGAATAAATCGAGAAGAAAGTTTTTTGTTCCTTTTTTCTAGATGTTAATGATCCAGTATACACATTCTAAAATCGATCAATACCACGAGAGAGAAAAGAATTGTGGATGACGACGACGTTTCTGACCATTTTCTGGGAGACATCAGCCAGTGACTGTAAATTGCACCGTACGATCGTGTTGACGAACACGGTGGTTTCTTCCACGGTATTGCCCGCCGGTACATCAACCACATAGGATTCCACCACCACCGTTCCCGAACCGGTAGACGAACCGTGAAGAGTGGTAACGGACCGGTAATTCGTTAGACGGTGATCTCCTCCAACGACGCTGAAGCTTAACACGTGGTTCTCGTCGTCGAGAATCTCGAGCCGTTCCGTGCTTGAGGCCGCCGGTAAGCCGGAGATGACTTGGACTTCACGGAGTGTTCCGACGTCGCCGTCTCCGTCGATGAAGTGACAGCTTTTGAGAAAGTGCTTGTAAACTTGAGGCTTGTCGAACCGACGAACGACGGACCAGACGGTGGAGATCGGGGCGTCGATGGACTGAACAACGAAGGAGCAGCACTGATTGATGCCGACGGTGTTCTCATGGAACGGCGCGACGGAATCGGGGATGGGAACAGCGGACGACGAGCGGAGTAGGCGACGCATTTGCGCCTGTTTACTACAGCTGATCGATGGGGTCCCTGTGATGGCCGGGTTGATTCTATGAAATTGCAGAGAAGATGGCATTTTCCCACTTTGTTTTCGTTTCTATCTGGTTTTCTCAGGGATTTTCCTGGAAAAGATTGCGCCGAAGGGAGGATATTGAAGAAGCCGAAAGCATAAGATATTTAAGGAGAGGGACATACGGAAAACCGAGGGTTTGGTTTAACTGTTTAACGCTTTATCTTTCTTTAATTTCAACTTGGAATATATTTGCTCTTTTCCACGAGAGAGAGAGAGAGAGAGAGAGAGAGAGAGAGAGCTTTTGGAGTATTTGCAAGTGGCGAGGCAACTTGCAAGTTCTTTTGGATTGTCCATTCCAAATCCACTGTATACGACTGTTTTCTTAATCTAATCAACCAGTTTGATTTTCTAAACCATTTCGATGACGGTCGAGGAGAGAAAGGGATAAACTAATCAACTGGGTTGCTTGGTTTAATCGATCAACCACGGCAACTACACGCAGACATTATATTTTTTTTTGAAAATAAAGCTCATTTCGGCGATGGAAAGAGTAACGAAAATCAACACAACCCAATGCTTCTTTCACATATACACAAAGATATAGCTCTGTAATTGTCGAAACCATACATACGTAAGGGAAGGGCGCCATGCAATGGTCGCATGAAAGCAGAATCTATGGAAGAACAGAGACATGAAGATATTATAAATGGTGGTTGGTTGGATATTTTATGCAGAAAATAAATGGTAACCTGGTCGATGAACTGAATCTGGCTCGAGAGAGAGAGAGAGAAGCGCAGAAGGATAAACTTTATTTGTTTCACCACAAGGAAGAAGAAGGTGGAATATTTATTTGTGTTGGATACATGGAACCTCTTGGCTTGAAAAACGAGAGCAAAATAACCTGCAAAACCCTCCATTTGAGGATATGATTGAGATTCTTTTGCCTTATTTTATTGTCAAGTTTACCAGCTTTCCAAATCCCACCCATGGTTTTCTAACCTCCATTTCACACCACGCCGGTACGACGGATACAACCCCGTCTTCACTTATACCGACATTATCCATGCCATTTCAGACAATCTAACGAAGTTAAAATAAATGCTAACCGCTCGATTAGTTTCGGATGGTACATTTAAAATCAAGAGCCACAGTTCGAAATCTGTCTTATCTTTGTGGGATGAGACTCTCATTTCTAAACATTTCTAAACGGTTGAGTCACTATAATTTAACCTCTTTATAAACTTTCAGGCCGGTGGATACCTGAGAGCGAATGAATCGCCTTTTGAAATCAAGAATGTTTTAACAGATACCTACGTTCTTATAGACATTAAAAAACATACTTTCAATCAAAACGACTGTTCAAACGACCATGTCCGACACGTTTTGCAGAAGATTATTCTCATGGAAAAACCTAAACATTTGGAGAACGAGTATCTGATGAAGATGGAAAGGGTTAAGAGTATCATCTACTGCTCATTGCATCTTGATTTGCAGTTTATTTGATAATGTTTCTGGGTTCTAAAGAAGAATCTTCTTCGTCTTCATCCGCCTTACAGGAAGAGAAGGTCATCACTTATCGGCCCGGGATAGCAGATTGGGCTATTTTTAACGTGGGCCGAACATTTAAGAGAAGTTAGAAAAAGTAAGCCAAGCCCAAGCCTGGTCGCTCGTAGGGGGCAGTGCAAGTAGAAGCGCGTGACGGTGAGAAGCAAGGACGAGTGGAGCTATAAACGGAGAAATAGATGAAGAGGGCGGAGGATACGAAGCCATCTACCGAAGCTGTTACTGGCTCTCTTCCTCCGCATTCTCGATTTTGTCTCGTATAAGTTCCCAGGTCATCTAACCTCTTCCATTTCCACTTCGTAAATGTAAATCTCGCCCGCTCTCTCTCACTCATAAGCTCGATCACATTTTCTCCTTGTCTTCCATGAAGTCCTCCGTTTCTCTCCGGTCCTTCAACTGTAACTCTCTCTCTCTCCCTCTCTTTGAATGTGCGTTTTTGTGATTGTAATATGTATCTGTACGATTTAAAGCTATGTATGAAAGGAAATGCTTGAGTTTTGAAAACTTCACGTAGTTTCTGTTTGAATGACCAAGTTTTACTTGTCTGGTGTTTGTTCTCGGAAGCGTAGCTATCTCTTAGCATAAATTTCAATGGAATGGTTGAATATAAGAGCTAGTGAATCGGATCTAAATTGATATTTATTTTTTACTTTTTTAAATATAAACTTGTGCTCCTTTGCTTCCGTGCTGATTATGTTTGTTTCGAGCTCAATAGATTCGTTTATTAGGCAAGCATCTCTTCTACTGTGCCACTTGATGTTAATGTTTAGGTTCGTTATATGCATAATGTAAGGGAATAAATTCTGAACTTATTGCCATGATGCGCTAAGTTTGATTTTAATTTTAATTAATTTCTTTCTCTTTTATTTTCTAATTTATTTTTATAGTTTTCCGAAACATTAGCATTTTGTTTAGTCATGCATCTTTAACCTGTAGTTTGTTATTTCTCTGAACTATATTTATAATGTACTGTTCCATGTTTTTGTTTTTTTATCAAGTTGAGCGTAGTTTGATAGTTTGCAAACCTTCCGATTTGTATATACCAGATTCTGCAGGTACCGTGTCACACCTGCAGTCCTTACTTGAGAAGCCTGGTATTGTCTCTATTTATAATGGCGTTAGTCCATACATCCAAAGTTTGACTGTCAGCGCAAAGCCCATCAGCCATTCAAGTAACAGAAAAGAAACTCAGATATCATGTCTAAAGACTCCTGAAACTCTTAAAGCAGCCAACCCCAATGGTGCAGTTATTCCTAGCGCCACTTTGATCATATCTCATTTTCCCACTTTTTTTTCTGGATAGTCTTTGAAAATATTTGCATAATGATTTGAATTTGTGAACGTTGGGTCTTCATTTTACCAGGTTGCATTTAATTGCTAGTGGAGTATAATTGTCACGCCATTTTGATGATTGACGTGGTTGACAAAGTGATTAGTATCACATTGTATTTTTAGTTTGATTTAGAATTGCTTAAAAAAGTTGTGCCAATATAATTTGAGAAAATGGTATCGCAATTGTACATCCTGTTCAATGCTGAGACCTTTTTTTCTTCTTCTTTAGATATATTACTGCAAGTATGTATGTGTATATTTTCGTGTCTTCACTGTCTGACTTACATAATATATGTTTGGACAGTTTCTTCCGATGGAAGTTTGCCTAGCTCACAAGAGAATATACCAGGGCAACGTGAAATTTTTCCTAATGGATACGAGGCACGTATCTCAATTGAAGGGGACAATCTGACATTGTTCACCCTTTTTATTGTGTGAATAAATAAAGGGTAGCATTGATAATTACAATGCTCCATAGTATGTTATTTTATTTTAATATTTGTTAAGCTAGCCTTTTCCTTTAAAATATTACAGGCTTTGGTTCTGGAGGTCTGTGATGAAACTGAGATTGCCGAGCTGAAACTAAAGGTGAGTCAAAGTTGCGCAAATCTTTGGTACAACATCTATTTATTGATTAATATTTTGCTGTGCGAACAAAGTTGAACAATCATGATCATGAACTGTATCTAAATAAAAGATTGCCTCAGGCCAAAGGAAATATAGCTTTCTACTTCTATCCAGAACAGTATGGAACAGTGAAAATGGCTAATTAGTGAAGACAATGTTGACAAATGTTAAAAAATATTTGACTGGCCTTGCGATACTTGGCAGAACTGGTTGCCATTTGATCTCTTGCGTGTTTTCACGCTTTCATTAAGTGTTAATTTGGATGAGTGACATTCATAGAATTACAAGGATTTGCGTTCTTGGTTCTCATTGTGACACAGTACCAACCTTTGTTGGGATAAATTGTTTTTTTTTTTTGTTATATCATTATGTTTCTTAGCCAAAAGGTATTCAATTATCTCATAGGTTGGTGAGTTTGAAACGCATCTGAAGCGAAACATTGGAGTCACAAAAGCTCCCCTTTCTGGCATTTCCCCAACAATGCCACCACCCATTCCAACTGTACCTATGACTGGAGCAACTACGGTTGCCTCCATTCCGCCACCAGCACTCAAAGCTTCTCCAGAGAAAGCTAGTCCATTCACGAATGTCCACTTGGAAAAGTCATCAAAGCTAGCAGTGCTCGAAGCATCTGGTTCAAAAGGATATGTCTTGTTATCTTCGCCAACAGTATGTGATTGCATATGGATTGTGACTTGTTTATTCTTGTTTTTCAGATTTGTCAGGAACATGAAAATGTGATGCCTTTGTTCATTGTCTATTCTTGTATTTTGCCAGGTTGGTTCATTTCGAAGAGGTAGAACCGTAAAAGGAAAGAAGCAACCTCCCATCTGCAAAGAGGTATCTCTTACCTCTCTCAGTTTCGTACTTCTAATGTCTTGTTTGCTGAAAATTTCCAGATGCATCCGATTTTGAAAAAATGATTTCTCGATGCCCATTTTGATTCTTTCCTCATATTCTATGGAAATGAATGATGTGTGTCGATGATTCTTTAGGCTTTAAACATTTCTGGCGTGAACACCATATTCAGTTTCTTTTTAACAAATTAAAGCAAAAATAGAAGAGTAGTTTTTTGGTTTGTCAAATTTCATCGTTCTTCTAGTTTCTTTGAATGTTTCGAAGGTAAGATAGAAAGATACAAGTGTTTGCTTCCCAAGGCTTACGTTCTTCTTTTTGTTACTTATTTCTTTCCCATTTTGTTCATTTGGTTCGTCATTATTCTTTCTCACCCATAAAAAAATCACTTTTCTGATACATGGAGGAGGTAAGGACTTTCATCTTTTTCCAATCACACATAAGTGTCTTTAGCTGCCTGACTAGAATTCTTTTAGCTACTTGATAGCAGTTTAAGTAAAACTATAATAATGACAGATGGTAGAGCCAAGTAGTAAGGTTAAAAAAACTTCCACCTTTCTTGGATCCGACACGGAGCATCTTTTTGATACATAATAATTATCTTTGTAGTAGTTTTGAATTAATGTAATGAAGAAGGTAATGTTAAACGTAGAACTACGTTGTGCCACAAAAACCTGAATCTCATTGTCTTCTTAACTATGCAGGGTGATGTCATCAAAGAGGGGCAAGTTATTGGATATGTGGATCAGTTTGGCACTGAGCTTCCCGTGAAAGTGAGCAATTTCTAATCCGGATTCTTTAACTGCCAATCTCCTTCAAATAAAATTATTCACGGTAGTTTTTGTTGATTTTGGAGCAGTCAGATGTGGCTGGTGAAGTCTTTAAGGTCCTCTTTAGAGAAGGAGGTACAATTCGTTTAGATACTAGTTTTTAAGGAGTAAAAGATATATGATTGCACAAAACTGCAGGTATTCGATATTGATGTTTGGCTGATTTATTCAGTTTCAGTCTGCTGTGTTTTGATAGTAAGATAAATAACTGGTATTACCTTTATCGTCTATGAGAGGACCATCGTTGATGAACTTCATCTTACCTGCCACACTTGTTACCATCTAATTGTAGATGATTCTAGAACAGACCAATTTACTATTTTGTTTCTACTATTTACAAATCACAGAAGCTGTTGGATACGGAGATCCCCTCATTGCCGTCTTGCCATCCTTCCATGGAATAAAGTGACGCTTTTCATGAAATTCTCCAAGTTTGAGAGCGTAAAGGTTTGCTGCTTTTGCCTCCAAGTATTCTTCTCTTCTTTTCACCTATTTAGCTCTGCGATCACGATTTGGACTTGTTTTTTTTGGTGATATGTAACCGAAATCCGGGTCCTTTAGAAACATTCGTTCATATGCAATTATTATGGTACAATGTGCTTCCAATAAAACCATAATGGCCCTCCATTTTTTAATATAGATGCTTGGTCGTCAAGCTGCGCCACAGATACTAATTTGCAAAGATGAAAAGAATAAATTCAGGGAGACTGACTTATACGGCAGAAGAAGTGGTTGAAGTCAATCAACTTGAACCATTTCACGAAGATGGCGCAGATACATTTATATTGAGAATAAAATCTAGGCGTAATATTTGATTAAGGGCTGGTTGGTGGCGTACGATGGATTCATTTTGGCAAATGAAAATTGAATAGAGGAGTTCATGTCGAATAAAAAGAAAATGCCGGTGGGGAAAGTTGGCGAGAGAAATCCGAAGCTTCTGAAAACTGGAGCCTCTCAAAAGATGAATCCACTTGGCAAGCATATCCTCTAAAGCCACGTCGAGGAGCCATCCGGTTTGTGAACCCGCAAGCAAGCAACTGTGTTCTGGCAGTCCATCCTCCACAAAAAATGCTGCCATTTTCTTAATTTTCGCGACACAAACCCGGAAAAAGCAACCGTGTGAAGAGGGGGTAGTCCACAAAATGATAAACATTTTAGTTTGGCGGATAATCAACCGGAGTTCGATCTCTTGGGGGCTCTCCCTGTGTTTCAGTGAACTCGTGGAGGTGGCGAATCCATCGGAATGAAGCCCCTCGTTCACAGAGGCTTTGCTAGTGGACCTGTGCACTTTGCCTCTGCTCGCCATAGTTCATGTGCTCCCCCGGGGATCACTCTACGCCCCTGTTGGGAATCCGATAACCACGTTTCTTTGCGATGCCCAAATGTAAAACGCCGAAGCGTCAATCTTGCTATTCGGTGCCGCCGGGATTCCGGCGAAGATCCGGAGTTTTTCGGCGGGGAGTGGGAGCAATCGCCTAGAGAAGACGACTCTCTCGGCCAAATTCGCCGGAGGGGACTCAGTACGAGACGGGAGATGATGAGTCTACCGATTCTGGCTGTTGGCGCGTGTATTCTGCGGTCAGCAGTCGCGAGAGCGGAAGAGAAGAGGCCAGAGACGGTGTCTTCGGATGCGGTTTCGACTCCCGATCTCACGACAGCAGTTCCAAAAGCTGTGGAGAAAATAGAGGATGCGATAACTTCGAGAATTTACGACGCGACGGTGATTGGAGAGCCGTTGGCAGTGGGAAAGGATAAGCAGAAAGTGTGGGAGAAGCTAATGAATGCTCGGATTGTATATCTAGGCGAAGCTGAGCAGGTCCCCGTGCGCGACGACAAGGAGTTGGAGCTTCTAATCGTGAGAAACCTCAAGAACAGGTGTGCAGAAACAGAACGGCCGTTATCTCTGGCTCTGGAAGCATTTCCATCTGATCTACAGGACCAACTCAATCAATACATGAACAGAAGGTTTTCCTCTATTATGTTTACTATGTTTGCTTTACAAGACCAACCCTTGTGTAATGAAACATGTCAAATCTTGCAAGTAGTTAGATACTAGGATGTGGTGTTTGGTGTCTCCCATGCCATCGTTGTGTGGGTTTTGCCACATTCAGATGTCATGGGCTACTGTTAAGATCACCATGAAAGGTGCTACTCAATTATACAAGGAATCTCATCATCTGATTTATGAATTTCAGGATAGACAGCCAGACTCTGAAATCTTATCTATCTCATTGGTCACCCGAGCGATGGCAGGAGTATGAACCACTTCTAACTTACTGTCAAGATAGTGGAGTTCGACTTGTTGCTTGTGGCATTCCACTCAAGGTAACCTCGATTTTCATGTATATCAATCGTTCTGCTGTTTGGCGCTCGGGATTTTCAATGAACAGACATGATTACTTATGGATAGGATGTAGTTCTGTCTTTTAACAAGTCCTTGAACAAGGTTTGCGAAGACGCAGATTTCCAAAAGCTGCCACTAATCAGGATACACATGATTGTATTTTTCTGAAAAATATTTAAACAAAGTTAGGGGTAAATTCTATATATGATGCTTTTTTTTCAAATAAATGTGACATGAATGGGTATTGGTGAGTGAAATGCTCTAGTTTTACTACTTTAAACCATTAAGAAAATTCGCTACATATCATCTTTATATTTGTCCTTTTATAATCGTGTTCGAGTTTGTATTGTTATCTTGGCATCTTTAGGTTCTGAGGACAGTCCAAGCAGAAGGTATTCGGGGGCTTTCAAAGGCAGATCGGAAATTATATGCTCCTCCGGCTGGCTCTGGCTTTATCTCGGACTTCACTTCTATCTCACGTAGATCCAACTCAGACGTGAATTCTCCAAATCTGACAACTTCTTTTGGTCCAAGTTCCTACCTATCTGCTCAAGCAAGAGTGGCTGAGGAATTTGCTATGTCTCAAATTTTACTACAAGCTTTGGCTGACGGAGGAGCAAATGGCATGCTAGTGGTGGTCACAGTTTCGTGCCATGTTACATACGGCTCTAGAGGGACTGGATTGCCTGCAAGAATCTCGAAAAAATTACAAAAGAAAAACCAAGTTGTTATAATGCTTGATCCTGAAAGACAGGATATTCGGAGAGAGGGAGAAGTTCCAATTGCTGATTTCTTGTGGTACTCGGCTGCCCGACCTTGCAGTAGGAATTGTTTTGATCGTGCTGAGATAGCTAGAGTCATGAACGCAGCTGGCAGGAGGCGAGATGCCCTTCCCAAGGTTGGCTTTTTCGTAATGTTTTTACTGCATAAATACACACCCTTCTGTTGATTAATTCTTGAATTTGGAATTGTGAGAATATATTTTAAAGATTCATATGATCGACCTTGAATTTGCATACCCTTCAGGATCTTCAAAAAGGACTGGATCTGGGTTTGATATCACCAGAAGTATTAGAGAACTTCTTTGATCTGGAACGATATCCTCTGATTTCAGAACTTACTCATCGATTTCAGGTACCCTAGCTGAAAATTATGATTCCTGTTATACGTTAGTCACTAGAGTTTCACTTTGTTTATGAATCATGAACAACTTTTATCTGGATCCATACTCTTTTCAGTCTATCATGGTTGTCTAGAAATTTTGTTATCTTCTTGCAGGGCTTCAGGGAAAGACTTCTGGCAGATCCTAAATTCTTGCATAGACTAGCAATCGAAGAAACTATTTCAATAACGACAACTCTTTTGGCGCAGTACGAGAGAAGGAAAGAAAATTTCTTTGAAGAGATCGACTATGTCATTACAGACACGTTACGAGGCTCAGTCGTCGACTTCTTTACAGTCTGGCTTCCTGCCCCGACTATATCATTCCTTTCTTCGGCCGATGTTCCTTCAGGCATCAACATGCTTGGTGATCTACTTGGTTCCATACCAGACAATGCATTTCAAAAGAATGTAGCTGGGAAAAATTGGAACATCACTCATAGAGTCGCATCGGTGCTGTTTGGTGGTTTGAAACTTGCCAGCGTTGGTTTTATTTCTAGTTTAGGGGCAGTTGCTGCTTCAAATGTTTTGTTCACTGTCCGGAAGTTGCTCAATCCAGCTCTGGTTGCTAGGCAACGGAATAAACGATCCCCAATTCTGAAAACGGCAGTTGTCTATGGATCATTTCTCGGGACATCAGCAAATCTTCGTTACCAGGTAGCCATAATATTAAGTTTCTCATTATTTCAGAGCTAACCCGCAATTATTTTTGTTCTTACATGTTTGTAAATTGATTGGAATTGAACTTATGATGCAGATAATTGCAGGAATAATTGAGCATAGATTATCAGATGCATTTGCTTCTCAGGTGTTGCTAGTAAATATGGTGTCTTTTGTTGCTCGGACAGTCAACTCATACTGGGGAACTCAGGTGAGATCCATGAATGGAATTAATCTCTCATATTTCTCCTGTCAAGCATATACGATTAAATGTAACTTTTCTCCATCTCTCTGCAGCAATGGATTGATCTCGCCAGATTCACCGGATTGCAAACTCGGAAGACGGAATCAGAACTGCCATTCCCGGTTCAGGAGTCACCGAATTCCGCTGCATTGGGCTACACCAACATGGAGGAAGGCAGCACTGATGAAATGAAGAATCAATGACCTCATATCATTTTTCCAGGCAGGCATCCATATATATACACACACTTATACTGACACCCATTACAATTTTTTTCCAAGGACACCCAGAAACGAATTGCGCCAAAAGAGTTCCTTTTTTAGCCTAAATGCTCAAATTTGTAAAGTGGTATTTTGAAGAAAAGCAAGGCTTGACATTTAATTCACCTCCTACTGTTACTGGCGATTCAGTTGAGATAGAAAATTCAGCTTTTGGAAACCAGACAGTAAGAAGAAGAGAGATGAAACGCAGAGTCCTTGGGTAAAAAAATCACTTACATTCGCCATGTTCTGCAGTAAAAGCTACTGAGTTGCAGGCTTAGCTGATGAAAATGGCAGGGATGATTCATCAGAACCCTTTAAATTAACAGTGGAGAGTAAAGAATCGGATTCTCGAGACGATTGACGCCCATTTCTGCATCGACTTTCTTCTCCATTTTTGACTTTCACGGACAAGCTTCGAACTCTGCTTTAGACGCATCTTTCCACTTGCCTTGGGCCCATATTGCTGTTTAGACGAACAACTGCTCATCTTTCTATTTAATTTGGTGCGATTTGCCTACGTACGTCTAAGCCTCCACTACTTTCTCAAATTCCATCTTTTTGTAGCTTAGTGATCAATAAAGTTGACGTTTCTTTGCAATTTCAAATTAGGAATAAAAACAAACAGCTAGAGGGCAACTTAATAAATCGAAATCATCATCTTTTTGGAAACAGATTCAGAAACTTCCAACTGATATGACTATACCTGCACTATCTTGTATCCAAAACAACTGATGACGTACACTTGTCTCTTACGCGATGCGTCGATCAAGCACCTCCAAAGTAACCATCGCCGAGAGAATGACTCGACGCCCATTATTGGGTGCAGTGGAGCGCATTCCCTCTGGACATTTCCGGTCGTTTTCGAGCAAAGCAGGATTGTTCCCCCAAATGGGTCGTCTACTTATGTATAATCCTCAGTTGGGACTCAGTGGATTACTGGACAAAGCATCTAAATTTACATTCTTTTTTCTGCTCCAACACGTCCGGCAACTGGCCGGGAATCTTTCCTTTTCACTTGGGACCCAGATATTGGCATCAAAACCTGTTTTTCTAGTTTTTGAAGCATAAACAGAGGTATCATCTGCCAACTTTTCGCGCTGTTGCAGGATCGTTATTCGCTTGTAGGGAAGCCGAAGGAGATGATAAGAAGAGAGACAGATTAAAGTGATACGAAAGTGGCCTCGAGAAGAACGTGCTTTCGGTGGGATGATTTGATCATTATGGATGCAATTTTTTATGCATTTTCGAAGCATAAACTAGAAATGATCAAGCGCAGATGTGATGAGAAGGAGAAAAAGACAGCCATTAATTTACTCCCAATTTAATTTGGAACCAACACCTAACGAGTTTTTGGGGATCTTTCGTGACACACGCTATGGCTATTTATTCATTTACAGTTAAATATTGAACTTTTCTCGTGACAAGACATTCAATTACACGACGGCTTCTCTACCCGATGGAAGCATGGGAAGCAATAATCGAACTAGGAAATATGAAAAAATTAAGGAAATTTAATGTCTGATATTTCTTAAAATAAACTATTGACAAATCACAATCACGCGCAATTAATGAAGGAAAATAATTAGGACAACCCATCAAAGCTTTCCAATAATACAAATTAGTTATTTCTTACCTTATGTTAATCAATTCTATTATTATATATTCGAAAATAGATTAATGGTAAGTTGGTAACGGAAACGGATCTGGAGCTGTAAATAAGGCAAACATTGGAACCCGTCCTTATT
Source organism: Begonia fuchsioides (assembly GCA_003255005.1). Taxonomy (NCBI): domain Eukaryota; kingdom Viridiplantae; phylum Streptophyta; class Magnoliopsida; order Cucurbitales; family Begoniaceae; genus Begonia; species Begonia fuchsioides. Next base: position 603,895 of record QAOC01026063.1, on the reverse strand, counting down.
TTAGGCAGTAAATATGAGATTACAGACTGTTTAGGATCTGACCAATGAGAGCGAGCCCTCGTTGCTCTACCCGACACCGACACACACATGATAATTTAAACGGAACGGAAAATGTCAAACAAAACAGAGCCAGAACAAAGTTCGGATGACCAACCAGACACGGAACCGAACCTCAACTTTCTACATCTCTATTACCCGCCGGTTCGTAGCGATTACAGGGCCAGGACCAGACCCGGAACCGTCTTCCCAACTTGGTCGGAGAGGCTGCTCTCCCAGACGGAGAAGCAATGATTCGGGGATGCCGCCGGAGTGATCTCGCTGCTCGATGAAGCGGAGGAGAAGTCGGACGGCGACGGAGAGTCGTTCGGGTTTCCGAGAAGAGTGACTGTAAGCGATGTGTTGAAATATTCTCTCACCTGAGTAATAATCCCATCAGTGACTGTCCAAGCGTGGACCCAGAAAATGGAACGGCGGCGGTCGTAGCCCTCGACGAGGACGGTGGAGCCGAAGGAATCAATGGATTCTGGAACGAACTGGAATAACTCGCCGGTGGATTTGGCGCCAGTAAGAATGCGCATCAGAAACTGGTGAGACGGCGGACCATGAAACCACCACTCAAGGTCAGGAGCGACGATCTTCTGAACGGTGTTGACGTCTCGAGAGCTCAGGGCCTCATAGAGGGCGAGAACCACCCTTTGGTTGCCGGAATCTTCTCCCTCCAGAGTTCTCGAAGAATTAGCCAGTTCTGGCCGAGGTTAACCTTTAACGCCGATTGAGCGGAAGAGGAGAAATCCAGGAAGGACGATAAGATTAAGGGCGATGACGAACAGGAGAGGAAATATGGCCTTTATATAGGAATTGCAACACTGGGGGGTCGGGAATCTTCTACATCCGATATTCGGATGCTTGTCGTGCAACCAACCAATCAAATTTCACGCTGTGATGGGATTAAAATTTTTGTCCGGATAGATGGGTGCTTTTTGGTAAAGTCGCTCAAAGTATCAGGGTAGAATAGGGATTATGCTGGCAAAGGTACACGTGGCGATATTTCGTTAGCGATGACGGGCAGAGATCAAACAGACTAGTCATTGTGGATTGTGGATATAGATGGAGCGACGATGTAGACGGACGGACACCGGCGAGCTCGGAGGTGTGAGAAAAAGTCAAACGCCAGCTTGCTATTCAACAAAGTCGTTCCGTAAGACGGCGTCGTATGAGAGAAAATCCAAACAAAACCCCCGGCTACATGTAACTAGCTTTGAAAAACGAGGAAGACTAATGATGTCGTTACTTAATTAAACATTAATTACATTAATATTTGTTTTACACGTTATAAAAAGTAGAATAGACCCTTAAAGACATTATCATTAATTATTAAAAAGAAAAGAAAAGAGAAAGCTAGAGTAAATGAAGGAAGTGCAAAATGAAATTTGCAACTCCAATAAAATAATATAAATTAGTCAGCATAATTATTACACGATGCAGTGGCTGGTGCTAGGGCTACACAGACGCAGTAGCCAATTTGTTTTATTGGTGAATTGTTGAAAAACCAACGTCATTCGGGCAACAGAAAGACTGCTTTTGGAATGCAATCAAACTGAGGGAACAGCTACTTCAGAGCAGTAAAGTTGGGGAAGATGGAGGGGACCCATCGTGCCATTTTTTCCGAGGCTGCGATTCGAGCAAGGACAGTAAAACAGGCAAGATATTTTGGTTATTATCTTGTCCTGTCCATGGCAGAGACTGTGGCGTTGATGATTGAGATGAGTTAATGGAGTTACTCGTTCAAATGGTAGCACCCACCCCATCAGGCTCCGCTGTGTTGGAAAGCTCCTCGTTTGGGCAATGAAAATGACCCATCTCCCTTTCCAGACCATTAGCTGGAGGCTGCAGCCACGAGTCTGACCAGATTTTCAACTCTAAACATCGGTACTCTAATCTTATTGGCTCTGTCTGATTGCTAATCCTGTGTTTAGTGAGTTGAAATGGTTTCCAAATGCACGAACTTCTGATCAATTTTGTTTTCTTGCAGGGTGTCATCTGGGAGAGGTTTTATCTGTGCGCTTTGGCAGCCGCTTTCTGTCGTCCTCCGTTTGTGACACGTGCGGGCTGCTGCTTGAGCTCGATGTTCTTTGTCGCTTCTTATAGTCATCGCCGTAAGATTCTGGGCTTCCTTGATATTCATTTTTTGTTTGTTCTTTAGTGGCAGTCTATGTGACTGGCGAGCCAGAGGGTGGTGCCAAAACGAAAATGCACTGAACCAGTGAAAATCAAGACTTGTGATTGCTTTACATGCACTGCTTCGGATCGAAGAAGAATCGAACCAAAATGAGAAAGTGACCTAAAATTCAAAACCATTTTCCTGTACAAAACCTCGTAGATTCACGCAAAAATCATAAAAATAAAGAATTTCTTCTCGTATCTTGATCTCTACTGGTTCGCTGGCTGGATCGACGGTGGAGCAGGAGGCACCATGGTTTCATCTTCGACCCCAATGAAATACTCATCTCTTAACGAAGCAACAGAAAACTTGTCTTCAACCATGTCATACGAGTCTCTGGTTCTTACTTCCTGGGCAAGAGAGCACCAGCAACAGACAAGCCACAGGCTACAATCGGAGGCAGCTGGCTGACCAAAACAGATGTTATAAGCAGGCAAACTAAACCTCTTTCTCATCTGAATCCTCCAAAACCCGCCGTAGAGTAAACCAAACACACAAAGAACAATCCCAGTTCCAGCCATGGCTCTTCGGACGTTTTCGTTCTGAATGTTCACGGCCGCTAAGAGGAAGATCCAAAATGGCGCCATGCTAAAGAGAAGAAAAGTGGCAATGTGAACGTACGTATTTTCTAAGTTGAGCCTCTCCATATTCTACCCAAATACAAAGAAACTACAAAAGAGCGAGAGATAAGCCAGAGAAATGTCGTCCCAGAAATCAAGTATCCCTCCACTCCACTCCACTCCACTCTCGTCCATCGACGACGACTCTCTGTTCATCTCTACTTGCAAATGAATATCTCCTCTCGTGGGATCTCAAGCTCAGTTGTTCTCGCTTCTCAGAGTTGGAATCTTGACCCTGCATTTCCCCGTCCATTTGAGAATAATCCTTCCCAAGCGGGCTAACAATGGAGTACAGACCAGCAATTGCAGGTGCAGCAATGGCAAGCGATATACAAATAGCAATGCCCATGGCTGGCCTTTCGGCCCTCCTGTAACCCAAGTTTAGACCACAAAGTGCATATTGAGCAAAAAAAATCACATGAAGAAGAATTACAACGACCATGATGTGAGTCCACTCGCGGGGCTTGTAAGTTCCATTCTTGCAGTAGATCTGTCTGACCCTGGTAACATCCTCGGGGCTCCATCGACATAGAAGTATTAGATGGTGGATTCGCTTTGGATGTTGGTATAAACACATGAGAGTAAATAATGAGTTGAGAATTTGATTGTTGAGTTGAAACCAAGTATCTCTCTGAGACTTTTTGGGGATCGCCCGATTCAGCATTCCGGTCATGACAAGAAACAGAATTGCGCCTGAGACGGCGACACTGGCGATCCACCAGAAAAGGGCCATGTTCATCGGGTCTCTAATCCATTCTTTGGACATGTTTCTGACCAAATTCTCGATTTTCTTCGAAAGTACTCCATTTAATCTCTCAGCATTCTTTCAGCGAGACGCTTAAATCTAGCAGAGGCAGAACCAAATTTCAGGATTTGAATTTTGCTAGCGCTTGTTGGAGTACTTGTAGTTGTACTGAGAGGAGAGCTTCTCTGAGAGCTTCCATCACTTAGGAGGGTCTTTCTAGAGGTTGAGTTGAAATGTGGAGATCCTTATCAGCCTTCGCCTTTTTGCCATTACATTCTGCAATTTCTTGTTTCAGGTTTCCGTTGCACGCTGAAACCATTGAAACCCTAGAAACTCAATGCTTGAGAAGGGACCTCAGTTAGCAACAGCCCTCGAGAATAGACGTTTTGTCAAGGGGAACTGGACATCGAGATGCCCCATTAAATAGTTACAAAACGATCAAAATCATGAATCGCCTGCTATGGAATGCTTATAAAAGACATTGAATATCTGGATTGAGAGCAAAACTTATTATCCAAATTATAATCTAAATGGAAAAGCATAGTTTTCCGTCCAAACCTAAGAGTTCAATCCTATAAATCATAGCCTTTTTTCAGATATGGAAGAACAGAGATGAAGAAAAATGAAGCAGCAGAAGAAAAACAAAAGTTCTTTACCCAACTATGATCGCAGATAGCCACCGCAAAAAAAAACTGTAGAATACAAAACGTACCTGTGCTGTGAATAGCAAATCTGAGTTGTTGGATCAGTTCCCACTTGAAAGAAGAAATTGGGGGTGAAGGACGGGCCTTTAGATTGACCTTGGCAGACATTAATGGACTCTTACCAAATCGCCGTCGTTCTGGAATAATCTATCAGGGATTGAAGCCCCTAAAGGACTACTTCCAGTTCAACTTGCCAAAGCCACGATTCGACACGTCGATTCATTATGGAAGCCATTATTCTATGCTATGCCAGTGCCTGGATTCATTGATTTGTTTAATTTGCAGCATCAAATTTGACATTAGTTTGATTATTACACCGCGTCGTTGATAAAATGTGCAGTCTTTTCGTTTCCTTATCCAAATTCGATGCGAGACGCAGTGAGTTTCAGAGCTGGTTCTGCAGTGCCAGCCCGTTGAATGGTGGGGACGACAAATTAACATGAGTTTCCCCATCCAATTGGGTGTCGCTCAACCTTCTTCCACGTTTGTTTTTCCCCAGGCTTCGTCTGATGAAAAGGCAAGTCTTTCTCTCTTCCATCTCCGAAAGTTTCTTACTTTCGCGCTTTTTGGCTATTGGGTTTCTGTAAAATTGTTTCCTTTTCTTATTTTGATATCTGAAACGTTGCAGCTCGGTAGTTCGTCTCTAACTCTACCATCTTCTACTGCCCGAAATTCAAATGGCGCATCGCTCCGTAAAGTTTCAAGATCAGTTCCCATTGAAGAAACTAAGGAGAAACTTCAATTTCAAGCTCTTGTCGATGTTCTTCGTGACTGTGTGGAAACCAAGTATATCAAACTCGTGAAAAATGTCCATGGGGTTCTGTCGAAATCTAAATTTTCGGGCCGTGAATCGGTGGTCTTGTGGGCGAAATCGTTCATGCCCAGATCGTCACAAGAGGTTTTCCTTCTCATACTTTTGTAACCACAGCGCTTCAGAACATGTATGCCAAGCTATGAGAGATTGAAGAGTCAAGTAAGGTATTCAGCACCATGACAGAGCACAATGTGGTGTCTTGGAATGCAGTAATATCGGGATTTACGTCGAATGGTCTTTACGTAGAGGCATTAGAACATTTTCGTGTCGAATGAAGGACGAAAAAACCATCCCAAATAACTATACTTTCATTAGTGTAGCAAAAGCAGTTGGAATGTTTGGAGACTCGAAGAAGGGAAAAGAAATTCATAGGTTTGCTTCTGAATTAGGAATCGAATGGGATGTTTTTTGTCGGAACTGCTCTCATTGGCATGTACTCGAAATGTGGATTGCTACTTGATGCAAGAGCTCTTTTCGATTTATATTTCGTAAATTGTGGAGTTAACGCCCCGTGGAATGCAATGATTTCTGGTTATTCGCAGGGCGAGTATAAAGAAGAAGCGTTGGCTCTCTATCTTCAAATGTGCCAGAATAATGTAGGGGCGGATCAATACACGTATTGTAGTGTGTTCAAGATTCTTTAAAGTTTTTGGAGTTTGGAGAGCAGATTCATGGAATGGTTATAAAATCTGGCAAATTCATGGATTAATATGCAAAGCCGGGTTAGACTCTGAAAAATGCGTGGAAAGTGCGTTGATTGCATTGCTGAAACCGAAAAGGTCTTTAAAAGAATCGTTAATCCAGATACGGTTTCATGGACTGCGATCATTTTAGGTTACTCTCAACATGGTCTTGCGGAGAAGGCTGTTCGATTCTCTGACGAAACGGAGCAGATGGGAGTGAAACCCAGTGCTGTTACCTTCTTGTGTGTTCTCTTTGCTTGCAGCCATGGAGGGCTGGTGGAAGAAGGTCTCCACTATTTCAAACTCATGGTGGATCGATATGGTCTGGAGTGGGAGATGGAGCACTATGGATGTATAGTCGATCTTTTTTTATTGTCTCAATGGAGTTTCAGCCAATCTCTTAACTTTGCACAGACTTGCCATGTTCTTCGAGAATGGAAGATAATTTTTTATAGACTCTATCCATTGAAGAAGAGCTGGAGAGGCTCTCCTGCTTTCGTGGGAGCTCAGGCTTTGGTAGAAGCATCCAAAATGCTTGACGGGATGTGAGAGAGGAGACAGTGGAGGTGTGGTCCTCTGATGTGCTGGTTTTGGTTTGGTACCTTAACATGTGAGGAGACAGGACAAGCGACTTCCATCGTCTTCCTTGTATATAATTGCCTGTTTCTTTCTTTCAATGTTTTTCTATTTTCCCAGACGAATATTTTTCGATTTCCTTGGACGATTTCAAAGCTCCCCGTGACATATAGTTTCAATCTTCGGGTCTTAATCAGTGTTGGGTACGAAACTACAATGGCTCCCAGCTTCTCTTTCCTGCCCTCATTTGCTCCAACTAAGGCTTGTAGTTTGTCGTGTCGCTTGCTTTTTTATGCCATAGATATACTTATCTTGTAGAATCGTGAATTTGAGTGCTGGGTTTTCGCGTTTCTGGCTATTTGTGTTGGAGAGAGAGACTAGAGAGAGGGAGAGAGAGCTGTCACTCAGCTTCATACTTCGACAGGTTTTGTTTCCATTTGAAGATACTATCATGTGAATGAAAGTGAAATGCTGTGTTGCGTCTGGCGAGAATCTCGTCTTTCAAATATTCAATTCTAACGTTCATTACCCGTCACCTCTGGAAAGTCTCCTGCTTTGCAACTCAATCACTCTCGAATCCTTAGCTGCTGCAGAGTGCATTTGATCTGAATTTCATTTTTTTTTTTGATTTATAAAAGTAATTCTTAATCTGAGAGTTGAACACTGTTTCAAGTTGGTCGACGAATATAGAGTAATAGCTTTCCTGGACGCGTGCTAACAAGCTATTGCTTATCTGTTGAATTTGTTTCTTTCCACTTTTTTTGTTCAATAATGGCACCGTCTCGATCACCATCAAGTCGCTCTCATCCTACAAAATCCCAAACTTAAAATTGATGAATTGGTGATCAACAATCTCAAAGCTTAATCGAATTGATCACACGAAATAGTACATGATTCTTAAAAGATCGCATAGAAAAGAGAAGATCGATATTCTGCAGTACAGAAAAGAACTACGACGAGGTAGAAGATGAGCAACATTTTCATTCCAAAACTGTAAGCAAGGAAAGAAGGAGTCTTGAGTTGTTTTGTTGTGATGATTAATGAGCACACATGTGAATAGAAGTGGAACGTACGTGGTTTGTCTGCGAGCAAAGAAGACAAGTTTGGAACCAATACTTAACAGCAGCCTTCGAGCCTGCAACTGTTACTATGAACTGTATGATTTCTCGTGATTTGTATTTTCCTTTTGGTGGGTAAATATAATAGGCAATGCCATGATCAAGCCTTTACTTTTCTTGGCAATCGGTCGAGGAAGTCCCTGCAGAATCAAACGATTCGACGCAGCAGCGCTCGTGGAGATGGGAGGGCTTAAACTAGATTCAAACAAACCCAATTTGAAGTTGAGTTATTTTAGGGTTTTTTCCACTACCCATCGTGAAGATGGGGAAGCTTAAGCTCGGCCATACAGCCTCGACATTTTTTAGTGGGTGGTGATCGAAAATGGCGGTGCTTTCTTCATTTGCCATGTCGTTTCTTGTTCTTGCATGCAAGATTGTTATTGCAGCTCCCGAGGGAAAAAGAATTGTTCTTCCTATCCAATTTATAGATGAACTTGAATATCAATGATTTTGAAAGGCAGGATCGCATGTGTGGGGAGAGAGAGAGAGAGAGAGAGAGAGAGAGTCCCCCGTGAGGAGTGTTTGGAAGCATTCCAGAAGCGAAACTAAACAGCAAATACCCTTTTGTTGCTTCCTCTTCACTGATTTCCATGGCCAATATCAGGCTTGCCCTCGCCATCACCACCTCCATAATCTGATCGTCTCCTAATTCACGCCCAAAGCCCAAATCTCAATCTCTTTCCTGTCATCTGCTTCCTCTGCTCCACTCAACTTTTTGTCCATTCTCCCCGTTGATCTTACAAGAACAGCTTTCTCTTTATTCCAGGTGCGTTCATTTATGGTTAGCTATACCAAAACACAATATCCAGACTTTCTTTTAGGTCACAATATGCGTAAATTATATTTTAGGTCACCAAGAAAAGAGAAAGCAATGAAGTTGGCAACTCTAGAATCTGGATTTGTCGTTTACTATTTATTTTTATCGATCTTCGTAGACAATCAGGATTATGTGTGAATGTTTGCAATTAGGTTTTTAGCCAGAATTATTTGAATTTTAGGCCTTAATATTTGGGTTACGAAGAAGACGGTGCTATCAAGTCATGTGGGGAAGCAGACAAAGGAAATGGCATATATTTGAAGGGCATGACCCTCCTCTTTTAAGCAACTCCAAGCCTCAAAGTGTATGCCAGAAGAGAGAGAGAAATAGAGAGAGCGAGAGAGCTTTAAATGCAAAGCTAGAGAGAGAAGTTCCATCTTCCATGGTTTCAAGGGAGAGGAAGAAAGCAGCTGTTCTGCAAGAGAAGTTACAACTCCTACGATCCATTACTAACTCTCAAGCCGTAATTCCTTCGCATCCTGCGGTTCCTCCCTCATTGCCTTAACGTTAACCTTAAACAATTACATCATAGATGTTGTCCTAGGTTTTTTCTATCGAAATAGATCACTGCTTTTGATTTTCTCCTTAATTTTTTCCATTTTTAGTCGATTTTCGGTGCGCAGGTATGTCTCTTCCTCTATAATGACGCAGGTTCATGAAGTGAATGTGTTTTTGAGAGAGAGAGAGAAAATTAGCAAATTGTTTTCTTTACTCGAAAAACATTCTTTTAAAGTTCAAAGCGAATTGAAAAAACCATTGGAAGATGTGATCGGAGTGGATAATAGATTCGTTTTTGAACACATGAGTGATTTATTTTCATTTGTCTGACTGCATGACAAAGTCTGAGAGAGTAATTTTAGGTTTCTGGTTTCTTGATAGCAGCTTAATAGTACGTCCATCATACTAGATGCATCTAATTGCATTGAAGAGCTCAAACAGAGAGTTGAACGACTGAATCAAGACATTTCTCAGACTTCAAACCACCAGAATTCAGTTCCTACGGTAGGTACTACATTTGATGACCGAAGTGCTCTTCCATAATCCTACTCTTTTTCCTTAAGTTTATTTTCTTCTTTATTTGGAAGATCTATTTGGATATTTTTTATGTATGTATGTGATGAAGCAGGTTACAGTCGAAACCCTAGAAAGGGGATTTCTTATAAATGTTTCTTCCATGAAGAGCGGGGAAGGACTACTCGTCTTCATATTAGAGGCCTTTGAATCGCTTGGCCTTATTGTAGCGGAAGCTATGGTTTCCTGCACAGACAGTTTCCGATTGCGAGCGCTTACTGAAGTAAGATAAACGGATAAAGGTCATAGATTTCTTATATTCATGGCATGCACATCTCTCTCTCTCTAAACTTCATGTTCAGATATATGATTTTTTGATTTAGTGAGAGGGAAAATATTGTGTTGTGTTGGTAGAGCGATGCGCAAAAGGAAGCCATGGATGCTGAATCAGTGAAAGAAGCAGTGGCTCAAGCTATGAAAGACTGGAGCGACAGCATGGAGCGAGAGTAGTCAAATATACATCAATATTTATGTCTTCTTTTGCTTCGTCCGCCTAAGATGATTGATATAGCCTGAAGGCCACTCAATAACAAGTAAATAAGCAACAAGTTTTCTTCTTGTTTTTGTTTCTATATATTTCACAAATCCAGCAACATATGGATGACAAAGAAAGACCAAAAATCCCATCTCAGCGAAGAAGAAACACAATTCACTGTGAAACTTTGTTATTCTTCAGCAGCGCTCTAGTAATCTGCACGCTCAAATATGGATTCTTGAGAGCGAAAGTCTCATATTCAGCGGAAAAAACTACAGCATCCATGTGTTTAGTAATGAAATCTAACGTTTCATTCGCTAATGTTTGGTAAGAACAAATATCTGCGATCTCTAAAATATCAAGTGCGTTGCTGTAGTTAAGAGTCTTGATCATGAAGTTCTCGCAAAACTTCTGTAAGTAGACGATCTCATACTTGTGGGCAGCAAATGATAGAGGGTATATATATTTCTCCAGCTTTTCTCGAGGCAAACCCCCGCTGTAGAGAAACTCAAGAAGAGCCTCGAGTTCTTCGTGGCTCAACTCAGGTAGTGTTACTGTTTCCAAGGGTGGAGCTTTGCAGTTATCCGACTCCAGCATATTTCTGAAAATCTTTGATCTTGCTGCCTGTTGAACAACAATGACCTTATAAATAAATATAATAATCAAAGTAAAAGTCAGCGAGAGAGAGAGAGAATCTGACGAGTAGGGATCTGTGAGCGGCGATTGGAGACCCATTATTGCCAGGCTTGAGCAGAATATCAGAGTGAATTCGATTTGTGTAAACATCAGCAAACCCACGAAGGAAATTTATCTTCTCGGAAAGTTCTTCTTCCATTTCTTTCAAGCCCGCCACCCATTTAGAAGCATTCAATAGCGTCTAACGAAGAAGAAGAAGAAGTTAGGCGGAGAAGAAGCATCAACAAACCCATCTCTAAAGCTTTATAAATATGGAAGAAAACATAGGACATGAGGTTTATCAAAAAGAGCTTGCCTTACACGTATTGGTAGAGGTAGTTGACTTGGCGTTTCCTCTGTCGATTTCAAGCTTGTTTATCAAATTGATGATGTTTTTTGCTCCCTCGTAGCAGGCTCCGCAAATTGTATTACGCGGCGGCCTGAGCATCGCCGGCAGCGTTGTGCAAATAGAGCACTCCATCCCAACTTTTGCTAGCCTTCAAACCAGCAAAATAATAGATTGAGAAAGCGTCAGCTAGATGTCCTGATCGTAGAGTCTTAGGGTTGGCTTATAATCAAGCCTCGTAGATTATAAGCCAAGTAAATGACTAGTTTGGCCTTTGTATTAGAGAATTGTGCCTCTATGGAAAGCGGAGACGAAAAAAGTCAGAAGAGAAGATGAGGGTAATACAGTCCAATGACCGATGGGAAGGTTGTTGGCTTTGAGCGAATATTTAAATTGGTAATGGCTTCAAATTAAGTAACGAGAATCAGAATGTTGGGAAGTGGACAATAACTTTCCAACCTTTCGACAGCATCAAAGTTCGAGGAAACCACGTCTCTCTCTCTCTCTCTCTCTCTCTCTCTCTCTCCCTCTCTCTCTCCCTCTCTCCCTCTCTCCCTCTCCCACTAGACCTCAAAGAATTAAGAATCCATCCTCAACCCCCCATTGATTAAATATTAAATATTCATCATCATTGGCCGCTCACGCATCATTATTTAAAACTAGAGCCACATAGATATCAGACTAACCCAATGATTCAATTCATATTCTTTCGTATTAAATTCTCAATTAAGGTTGGACGGGTTACGCGTATGTGATTACAATGAAGACATTGTTTATTATCAATGTCGAATATATCAAAGATATGTAGGCTGGGACTGCATGGACAAGAAGCTAACAAGAGAGAATAATTCGTGACAGAACCGGGTGCGGTGGATAGTCGTTAAGAAAGGTTGATTATTATTAAATTAAATTACATGATATTATAATTCTAAGAATTATAGGGGGGGAAAGAGGAGACATTGGGCCAGTTTCGGCCCAATAATTTATAGTGGAACGGAGGCCCATGAATGTAGCGAGGAAGGCCTTCTTCTTCGTTTTGATGATCCAATCCCACAAGACTCTTCCCCCTGAATTTCCCGCCACTGCGTCGTTGGCGTCCTCAGTATCCCGAAACAGTTTCCCCTGATCGGCAATTCGCGTATTTCTGCCAAGTGGGATTTGTAAAAGATGGGGGATCATAGAGGTAAGTTTAGGGTTCGAAAACCGCTCTTAGATTGCACTAACACCGTCATTACTGCCTCTTCGCATTCATCATCCTCTACTTTCTCATCCACTTTCTATCCCCAGAAATCCAACTTTTCTTCTGCAATAGAAAATCTTAACAAAAATGACACAATTACTGCCTCAAGTTGCACTATTAGACCGAAAATCCGTGAGCTGGAAGTTTCAAACCCTAGTTATGCTCTGTACCCAGAAAATTCGACTTTTCCGCCAATCAGTAAGTCGTTATCTTCTTCGGGTTTAATATATCACCTTGATGCGTTTATTCTACTTCCGATCGAGGGCTTTTGTTTGGCGCTTAATACCATGTCGATTGTGGAAATTTTTTTATAGTTTATGGTCTTAACACTAATTGTTTGAATACTGGATTTTTACCATGTGCCGTTGTTTGGTTTTGGATCTTATTTTCTTCAAACATTTATGATCGAGATGCCTTGCTTGTTATTCCCCGCATGAATATGTTTTAGTGAATAAATGTGGTTTTAAGTATGTTTTGAAAAACCATCTCTCATTTAAAAGACCAGTGTCACAAGACCTAATGCTATTATTTGGGTTCAGGAGCCAACGAGCTTCAAGTTTATGGGCTTCAATCGTCTTACAGTCGTAGGAAAACTGCAAGTAAAAGGCAGAATACTGGGAAGGAAGTGGCTGCCACCCTGAGCCGCTCTCATGCTATGGAGAATGAAGGGTAAGTGTCTTCTGATTTCTCACTTTTGATTTTTCAATGCATCTAATTGAAGTGACACTGGGAATTGCATGGATTCAAAAATGTTGTAATAAAATCACGAGAGTTGCAACCACGGCCATAAATTAGCTTGTTGGGTGTGAATTTCCTGATCATTTTGAGTTCTTCTACGTTCATTTATAATCTAGTTTTCTCCTGGTGATACATGGGGTTTGATGTTATATTTCAAAGTGAAGAAAAAGGGTTGATTGCATTCATCTTGGGTCATTTGTTTCACATTATAATTTGGTGGTAATTGTATCTTGCCTACGTAGGAGCAAAATGGACAAACATGGACTTAGTAGGAAACCCAAAAATCCCATGGTTCCTCATAAAAAGGTTAGGCTAAGCCTTCTCTTGCTATGCACAAATTTTATTACTTCTTCTGCGCATCTTTGAACTTTGTTATAACCTTGGTCTAAACTTCTTCTGCATGTGAAGTGCTACGTTTATATTGATTGTTTTATTTAGGATATAATACAAATATTTGTAACTTTTATCAATTCTTTCCAATTTAGTGGGTCGGTGCTGACAAGAAATTCCGTTAATGACTGGCTGTTTTGATCCTTCAGAACAATATACCAATATAAATGTAACAATTATATTTGCTTTATCTTCATGGTAATTAATTGCCAGTATAGCCTCGTTCAGTTATAATAAGTAATAATAGCATCTTTATCATCTCACCTTCTTTTCTTCCACTAGGAAATAAAAACTTCAAATCTGACCAAATAGTATATCGTCAAATGTCAAGGTTGGTTTTAAAGAATTTCATGATCAAGATATGACCAAATAAGATTTTGATTGCAGAGATCACGACGGACAGCAAATTCTTTGCCGCAAGATTTTATTGAAAAGCAGAGAGCTTACTTTGCGGAGATTGATGCGTTTGAGCTGGCAGAAGAGGAAGTGGATGTTTTGGAGAGCTAAAGGGTAAATGAAAAGGGACATGGTCTAAAGTCTTGGGTAGGCCATCTTAGATTTCAATTTCCGTTTGATGGATGAATATCACATAGTAAACCTAGTTTCCCAACAACAGTACAGTGCCCCTTATACTAATATTCATACACTCACCCTCAGTGTAATCTCATTTCATACCTTTTTTCGTACGATGCAGTGTATATCTCTTATTGTAAAGATATAACAACCCTTGAGGCTGATCAACTTGTCGTTTAAGTGACGCAGAGACAAGATTCATGGCAAAGAAACAAAAATGGAAAGGTAACAGGTCATTGGTTGGATAAGGAAATTGCAGCCATTTTTCCTTTCAAAGATTCATGGTCTCCAATAATTACATCAGGAGGTGGTGGCCGTTCATTGAGACAGGGTGTAGATGCTATGTTTGAAGTAACCCTTGACATGGGATTTGATTTCCCAATAACACATCAGACCAATTTGGTGTCATGTATTTTGGGAAGACATAGGACGGTGGTCGTTGGTTGAGGTAGACTGGTGGTAGATAGAGGATGACGAAAGGGGAGGAAGGGTAGGATTTGACGGTGGTGGATGTGGTGGTGCGGCGACTGAAAAAGCTCCGGGAGAATTGAGAAAAGTGATTTGAGAAGTGGGTAGAATGTCAGATTCAGTGTGCCTGAGTTTCATTATTTGAGTCTTTACTGCATTAAGCTCAGCTTCTAAAGACTGAAGCTGGTGTTGCAGAGCTTAAATGGAACCCATGCAGCCATAGACTGGGTCTTTTAGCCTCCAGTTGGCTTCGTAAACTAGACTATTAGCAGCGTCTGCTCTCTGACTCGCCGACACTGCTGAATTTTTGCAAAAAAGGGTGATTATTTCTCACAACCAAATCCAGAAATAAACCTAAGACGTGGATCAAACCGGTGTATTTGATTTAGGAAATATGTTTTTTTGACCTGCAGCATCTTGGAGACGTGGCTGGCGCCGAGACTTGGTGAACAGAAGCGAACTTTGGAGGGTCGTGGGGAGAGAAGTAAGGAGAGAAAGGACACTCCTGCGCGCACCTTCGTCTAAGAAGCTTGCAGGCTGCGCATGGCGTTATGGTGTTTAGGGCGGCAGGAGGACCCGGAATTGCTCGTCTTTTTTTGGCTACAAAAGGAGTCCAAATTCTTGAATAATAGAGCAGGGTGTCTTCTAAGCCTGACCTATACCTGCACGTAGTCTTCTACGTATGGCTTATTTTCAAAATGTCCCACAATTTGACACCATCCTGGCAGATTCCCTGAAGTTTCCAACTTATTAATTGCATTTTTTCAATTTAATGAAGTGTGCCTTGGATCAAGCAGGGATTTTGCAGAAGGTAGTTTATTCATACCTCATATGGGTCCATTTTTTTACTGCATTTGTTCTTCCAGAGCTTCTTTTTTTTGGAGACGAAGACTTAATGGCAGCACATGCCATGGAAGTCGACAGACAAAGAGTGAACGTCAAGTATTTCATTCCACACGGCAGAGACTCGAGATGTTATTGGGCAATGGGCACATCAACCATCACTCTACTTCACATCATCTTCCATGTTAATCATTCTCAGCCTCATTTTTCAAATTTTATTTTTGTTTCAATTGCATTAACTACTTGCATTGATTCCCAATTCTGGGCCAGCCAGCATTTTTCAGTGCAGTTAGGCTGCAAAAAGCTGATAGTATTTTCATTAATTCAACGGCAAAAGAGAGAGAATGGGGTGGAATCCTCGTATAATTGTCACTTAAACAAGCACGATCGAATGAAATCAAGCAGACTATGTTGTTGTCCTCACGCTTTCATTAGTCCACAACAACACAACAGCCAAACATGTACATAACTCAGATTCCCATCCTGCAATCCACGAAACGGTGAAATAAAACATGAATGTTTTATTCAATTTTCAGACTTAGAATTACTTGAGAAACTAAAAGGCAGGGGCAGCCATGGCTGATCCATGACCTAAAACAGACAAGAACGCGTTCTTCGCTTTCACCATCCGGCCATTGCAACCTCTGAAAGCATTAGAGGCTTTGTATGGAACACTGAAGCAGGAAGTCGGTGAAGTGGGAAGGCTTGCAGATGCCTTACGAGGTTCACTCTCTTCCTGGTCTAAGAAATAGGAGAGGTTCGAGGTCGAGAAACGGCGCCGGTTGGGGTGTTTCAGATCCAGTGTAGCCGACTTCGGAGATGAACCCGACAACGACCTCGAGGAAGACCAAGATGACAATGAAGACGATGAAGACATCGAAAATGAAGTAAACGATGACAGAAAAGAGTCGTGGGTCTTCTTTGGAGATATTTTCTGAAAGATGGTTTTCAAAAGATTTGATTTGGAGCAAGCTTTGTTGATGGAGTTAGAACTGTCTCTGGAAGAGGAAGAGAGATAGTAAGATGGAGGAGGAGTGAGAGGAGGGAAAGAAGAGTCCGAAAATGGGTGTTTCGGAGTCCCCGGTTGAACCTCCCACCGGAACGGCACTGCACCGGAAGCTCCGCCGTAGTAGACCCTGAAAGAAGCGTTGGCGACGGAGGTTTCCTTGGACAGCAGCCTGGCGAAAAACCTGTTTTCCTGTTTGGTTTGGACTGGCTTTTCGGGGAGATGGTCTTGGGTGTTTTTTAGCATTTTGGCTCAGGCGGGAAGATCTTGCTTCAACCTATACGGATCTGAAAGTCTATGAGATTCGAAAAGAAATAGACGAAACAGTGGGCACTGGAAATAAAATACTATATCTTCTCGAACCCTCATGGGAGGATTGCTGGTAGGCATAATAAATAAGATCCGTGGCCATACAAATATATATATTGTTTGCCCTAAATATCTCTATCAACCCTGATCTACAGTTGAAGATCGAATTACTACCAAAAGAACCTTCCTCTGAGTGAAATCCTCACAGTAAGAATCACCCCCACGATAGCAGAAGTATCCATCTCTCCCACATTTTCTCTCTCTCTCTCTCTCTCTCTCATAGGACTTTCAGAAACAGTCAGTTTTTAGAGACACAATGACAGACAGTAGCGAAGGAGAGTTAACAAATGAGAGCTGGTCGTGCTCTACACGGGTAGCTGAGTGACAAGTTAGATCAACGTGTGTGGATTGAAGTGCGAGGGAGATTACTATGTTTGGATAATAAAACATTTGATGAGACTCCATTGATTCTACACCTCATAAACTTCTCTGGTCCCATGGTTGGCATAGATTTTGTCGTTGATGATAGCCATCGTTCATGAACTAACAAAAGTTTCTCTTACGCTCCTTCTGTGCTTACACCAGCAGATTCTTTTTGATTTCTTGAACGACAGAGGGACCGGAGATACAGCAAATAATGCCAATTAACATATTTGTTTTTTAATAACTCCGACAACCATCTCATTTTAGCATTATCATATGTTGTCTGTCGTTGTTTAGCTCAATTTATAAACAATAAAACCAGATCGAGCTGTTCAAACTGAGTATTAGACAGAATCATATCAAATATCCAAACACCCACGCATGATCTATCCGAGAACTGGTTTTTATTGGTTTTTTTTGCATGGTAATGAGCTGGAATGGAGAGAGAAAGAGAGAGAAAGAGAGGGTCTTAACTAGTTCAACTACTCGTATGAATTTCTGTACCCTATGAGATGGAAGGCAACGGGACCCTCTGCTATGATAGAGCCTCCGATTTAATAGGTGAGTTAGAGGAACCGGAGTACGTGTCGTTTAAACAAATGCATGAACGATGGACACAGCAGTTGATAGTGAACTAGTAGTGGGCAATGCATCTCTGTCTCAGCAAACCCTACGACACCAGTTAATCACGATCACTCCATCTTAATCATACTTTGACTTGATAAAACTACTTTGTAATGTGCTAACAACTCTCCACGTGTCAGGATCTTGACGGTCATTCCCACCAGATCGATTCATTAAACAGTTCAGTAATGCTGTGGCTAATGACAGTGACGAGAAGCCAATCGGAAAGACGTGATTCTTTATGCCTTCTTAGTTTAAATCTTTGTTCTCTCTTCAGTGTTTCTGCCATGGCAGTGCGAATAAACATGAAGATGGTTAATTGATATAGTTAGTGCAGGCTTACACAATATAAACCATGCCCACCTCCAGCAGTGAAGCCGGAGGAACCTTGAGTGTAACAATCCGGTCCTCGGCAATTTCGTCTCATGAAGTTATACCCATAGTTAATGGCTAACCTTTTCAAGAACGACGACTGTTGTTTGGCTCGAACATGAGAGTTCCCAAGAACAAATGCAGCTCCGGCTTATTGAGCAGCCATTAAATCTTCTAATTCGTATCTCAAATGTGCGCGATTTTCATCCCTGAAAACTGGTTCAGACTCATCATCGATGGCGAACCTCACCTTCGGTCGATCGGTTCCATTTCGATCACTTCTCTAATGCTCTCTGTCGTAGATACGCTGGCTGGGTGCAGACTATCCCGCATCATGGGAAAGGTAATGGTTCCAACCACAGCCAATCTACATTCATTAGACGATCCATTGCTTCTCGATGGACTGTGCTCGTCTCCGCAATTGGCCGGGTTTTTCTTGCCCCAATCATAGTTGATGAAATCAGCCAACCGATCGACAAGTTCCGATTCAAACGAATCCACATCTTGATGGACATCGCGATAACCATACCGAACTATAAACCGATGAGCGATGGGCTGCAGGGCCCACGCGGCCGACCAGATATCGCTCAGCTGGCAGAACATAAGGAACAGGCACCGACTTCACACAGACAAAGACAAGAACACGATGGTAAGCAGGCTGATTTGTCACAAGCCGGGAGAAGTTGGCAGGGATTCCGGAAGTGAGGTCCGAAAAGACCAAGCCAATGCCGGGGACTCGAGCTATGCCAAGGCTGGGACCCAATGCGAGAAGCCAGTCTAATGAAACCTTGTTGTGGAGATCGAACTCGTATTTCTTGATTGTTGCGGAGTGCCAAACAAACATCAGGGTCATCAGAATGAGAGCCATGAGAATGGGCAGCCAAGCACCTTCGCTGAATTTAGTTAGAGATGCCGAGAAGTAGAGTAGTTCGATCGATCCGAAGAAAACTAGGAAGGAAAGAGCTAGAAGACAGTGTTTGTGCCAGCAGAGTACAATGACTAAGGACATGAGGCATGTCGTCACCAGCATCACTGTCATCACAGCAGAGTAAAACTGATTTCATACGTTGACTGGTGATGTTTCGACAAGTAAGCCGCTTGGCCCATATAGGCCAATATAAGAGCCGGATACACGAGAAATGTAAAAGCAATCTGCAGGTCACCAAACGTTACTTTGATGAGAAAAATGAGGCATCTTTCGAGGTGTAGCAATGTCAAATGGTTTAGTTTGGATCGAACCTGAATCGCAGCATATGAGAAGTGTCCCAAATCTGCAAACATGGCTTCGGACCCTGCATTCCAATTGTATAAATAACATCAATGGTTTCATCATGGGTGAAGACCAAATGATCGATTTACTTATTATAGTTGAAATCTAGGTTGCAAAGTTACCTGTAATGCACAACAATATGCCACCTAAAGACATCCATCCACTAAACCTCGTCTTCTCTAAGAACTTGAACATGTAATACGGAGAAAGAGCCTTGTACACATGACGATTCCACTTGACTATATTGTACACGCCAAGACCACTAATGCAGAGCAGCCATGTGAGGACGACTGGAGCGAAAAAGAATCCTACTCGATGCGTTGCGTAGTGCTGAAGTGCAAATAGACATACTAAAATAAAGCACGTAATCGGAACAACAGCATCTGACCAAACAAAAAACCAAAAAAAATAAACAATCACAAATACTAAATCTAAAGTAATTGTGCTGACAGTTCGCTTCATTTCGAGTTGAAAAAAAGCTCGAGCAGAAGAAACTTACATAGGTGGTGGCCTTTGGACATCGATAACTCAAGGCCAGACACTGCAGAGAACACTAGAGGAAAGAAAAATTGGTTAACTATTTTGGCTGATTTGAGAAGGAAAAGTTGACCAATTTTTACACTAAAAGATAAGGAATGTACCGGAAATGGCAGGAGTGAGAAGGCCATCACCAATTACCATACAAGTACCGAGAAGAACAAGGATTAGCAAGGCAGTGTGCAGAGCTTTGTGCTTCTCGAGCAGCATTTTGATCCAGGAATGGCTTTGCTTCTCAGGAGGATGCTCCAATTTATAGGTGGAGAGCTCTTTATCGGGACCTCGCAGATTATTGCGGCTATTCATTTTGCAAGTCCAAGGCAAAATGTGGAACCTGGGGAAACAAAGATAAAGAAGCAGAGAAGACCAGAGAAGCTAGGAGAGGAGAGCAAATCAATAATCCACATTGGCAAGTCAACTCTTCTGATCAAACAACACTGCGCTTTGAGTTCAACATCAACACATTTAGATCACGACCCATGAAAACTGAAGAGCAAGAAGAACTGGGCAGCTAAGTAATTACATTAAGATGGATCTGGAAAGAAGTAATGGCGACAGTGAAAACGCTAAAGTGGCGAAAACAAGAAGACAATGAGCACGTGGGTAAGCTCTAGATATCTTCAAAGACTTTCAAACATCCACAAACTCAGCACTTTGAACAGAGATCTAAAAATACTTTTGATAATCCATAATCTTCTCGTATCGCTACGGCTCCCCATGAGTAGCTTATTTTAAGGGGGATGCGACAATGGTATCCGGTGGCCGTAGCATAGCATGTTACAGGCAGCTTAATCATAAGCTAAATCAAATAAGTCAATATGGCAAATCGGAGAAGACGATGATACTCTGTTTTGAATCAGTTTCGGTCAATATCATATTCAACTTCTTATGTAATTTTAAAATACACGTGTCAAAAACTAATTAGACAATAAATATCTAATGCGTTAATTAAATCAATTATTTGTGATGCGTAAACATATATTTTAAAATTTAAAAAAATGTAAATCCAACATTTATTCTTAAATTATTCTGAACAAATCGTCCAAAAAACAAGTTTGAATCTTTGTTAAAGTCCTCTTGTGGCTGGCTCAAAGCCCAATTAAACTCAACATCAAACAAGCTGGCCCAGGCTCACAAAGGAAAGAGGGTCTAGTAGGACCAACATTAATTAGTTAAAAGACTAATTACTTATGACATCATGCTGGGCAATTAATGACGTCACCGCAACCATTAAACAAAAGGGGGACAATACATTCGTGTTGGGTGAGGGCCAACACGTGAGATTTATATAATAATTAAACAAGCAAGAGAGCCCAAAGTGGGACTGTTCTTTCGCTTAGTCAAACCTAGTGGGTCCCACCTTGACCTTTGATTTCTCTCTGGACGCGTTTCCTTTGACTATTTTTTAAATAAATTTAATCCCGGCTGCTAGTTTGTGTCGGTCTTCCGTTAATTACGGTAATTAGTCTCACTAGTTTTTCCGATAATCAATAATTAAGCATTTGAAATATGGTAGGATTAATAATCGAAATAATTAATTCGTACATCTGAGCAATGCTCCTCATCAAGTGGCAGGGAAGCATCTGCGTCAGGGTTGCACGTCGAGCGTCGAAGACTTCGGCTCTCTGACATTTTCAACTACAAGCCGCTTTTAAATTTTACATATAGCATTTCTCTTCTGTTTGCTTTATCGTCGTCGTCTTCCTCCTCAAGCTTCGTCTTCATCCTGCAATGGCGAAAAACCTTTTTTGTCTTCATACAACGCTCGCAGTTCTGGCGCTTCTATTGCTTTCAAGATCTTGTTCGTCGGCTAGACTGCCACGAGATCGCTATCTGTCATACGATAAGGTCTC
This sequence comes from Begonia fuchsioides, assembly GCA_003255005.1. Lineage (NCBI taxonomy): Eukaryota > Viridiplantae > Streptophyta > Magnoliopsida > Cucurbitales > Begoniaceae > Begonia > Begonia fuchsioides. Next base: position 582,384 of record QAOC01026063.1, on the reverse strand, counting down.
AGCCGTCATTGACAGAACTCTCAGCCGAGCTTTTAAAAGCAATGACCGGTCGGAGAAACGTTATTCTCAGCTGTTTCGGCCTTGTAAGGGCGTGGAAGCAGACGAGGAATGCAGATTGAGATCGGGTTTGGTTTTTAGTATGCTTCCCAAAGGGACGGTTCCGCCTTCTGGACCGAGCAAAGGAACCAACGGGATCAACAACTGAAGTTATATAGTTTCTTTTTGACACGTTCAATCTGTCATTCTTTCTTCATTATTTGTCTGGAATTTGTAAAGAGGCCATCATTTTGGCTGGAAGAAGATCGAGTTTCACCAGCAGCCGCCGTCGAGGTCGTCATTTCACGGTGGATCTTCTTGCACACAAACCAACTGTTATCGAGATCGGTTTGCCATCTTCTCGCTAGTTCTTCAGAAAGAAATACGACCAAAGTCTGTGGCAAAACTAGATAATAATATCGCATGGTGTCGACATTGTATGGCCCCAGGCCATCATTCAATGCTCTTTCGTGTTTATACTCGAATTTGCGCGTATTGGAAGAAAGGAGCCGAATCTTTATTCTAATTACGGAAGATGCTCTGTATGTGTGGGGTGAGGTGAGGGGATGTTTGAAGCCAGCTAAATAACATTATAACTATTTCTTTTCATTAATCCAAGTAAAATTTGTACGATTAGATAGAGGTTGCATTATTTTAAATAGTATTAAAAACATTTAAAAATGACAAAAAAAGAAGAAAATGGCATAAAATCAAATTGTAAGACTGTTAAATCTTATTAGTGGGGTAATTTAACAAATCAAACCTAAATTTCCATTCGAACAAACAAATTATATTTTAACACTTTCGTTGTGACAAAATGCATGATCAAGTGACCTCTTGTTTATAATGCAATGTCGCACTTCATTACACAAGACAAAAGGCGAAGACTTTATGTAATTCACTTGTTTCAAATCAAATCCGACTACCAAATAGGATATCAGCACTAGCAAATAGGATATCATCCACGCTTTATGAACCAAAGTGCATTAAAAAGCCTTGAAAGTATTGTTCTTCTCGTGCGGCAGAGGTGCATCAGCTAACCATAAAAGCTAATCGAGAATATCACAACGGTTGAATTGGATAAGAAAATGGCAATGAAACTCAACAAGTTCATTAATTCAGCTCCTGGAGCATGTTCCAGATGTTCTTGTGAAATAACTGAACACCAAAGTGTGAAAAAACAGAGTTGCAGGATCATCAAATCCTTCTCCAACTTCAAAAAGGAATTCCAAACTAGATCCAAATATTCCTACATGGAAAATTTAATATCGGATAGTCATGAAGCAGGGGCAACTTGGCTTCTTCATGGGCGCACAGGATTCCCAGCTCCAGCTGGCCGAGGCCCTTGACCAGGCTGACCCGGCTTAGGTGCATCATCCTGAAATTAAAATGAAAAACAAGAGAAGAAAATACAATTTAGACTTTACATATCAGATAAACCAAGATAAGAAGGGCAATATATTGATCAATTGCGAAACAGCAATACTGAGTGAAATAAATTCAGGTAAGTAATCAAATAAATGGCCGGTGGAAACAATATGTGTAGAATAGTATGAGCCCCATTGTATTATTAAATTATATATTAGGAACCCAATTTGCATTAGTAAGTAAAATATTAGACAGACAAATGCTATGATATAGAACAGTAAATTATTATGTGAAGACAAGCAAAAACCTCACCTGGAAATATACAACTTATTCATTGCATAAGTAATTTTATCGCATAAGATACTAAGTTGTATATAAAACGAAATTTACAACAACCCAAATTGTAAAGAAGAAACAGTAAATTGAAAACGACAGACTCGTCATCAACTATGCAACAAGTAAACATGAGTAATCCACAACAAAAAAAGTTGTTAAATATGTACATACTCTGCGTCTTATAAAGCGCTGTGGAGGCTGGCGGTTCCTCCTATCAGTACGAGATCTAACCCTCACAACATGTGAGTGGATAGCACAGGACACGCAATACTGCATCTTAGCATAAAGCTTAGGGAGAGTGTATTCTGTTGTTAGCAAAAAAAATATGTGAGCAAAACAAGCAGAAACAAAATATAAATAAAACTGAGGGTAAGAAATGACGTACGATCATACACACAAGCTTCTTGCACGTCCCTCACAGCAGCCTGCTCAACAATGTTTCTTACAAGGAATCTCTTGATGGCTTTGTCCTGCTTGCAGCATTCCACGAAGAATACGTTATAGCTATATTTTCAATTAAAGAATAAAAAAGGACAACGAATCCAAACTCATGTCTGTGATCGAACAGCACAAGTAAAATTTTATCTGGCACAAGATGTCAATCAAAAATAATGAAATACAAATACGTAGAGTTGCGTTATGTACACTTCCACGACAATCCGTTCGTGCAACTTTCTCAATTGATAAAATTGATGCAGTAAAAAAAGGAGGAGATTCAAAGGTAGATCACTAAAACAATGATAAATTTTATTGATTAGGTCTTCATCCGCCATAGAAACATTAAGAACTTGCTCACTAATCAGATAATTAAACAGCACCTTGGGACAGCATTTGCCACAATTGGAGCAGCGAATGAATTTGACGTGTCCACGACCGTGCTTGTTGCGTCCACCGTTCCTGCGCTTGAAAGTCTTCGACGGGAAAGGAAACCATAGAACTAGATAAGAAAAAGATAGTGGACATCGAGAAAGGGCTGAGGAAGAAGATGAGAACTTCAGATCGTACCATGATTGATCGTCTGGAGAGACTGAGAGTCCGCCGTAGATTGCTAGGGCTTCTTCAGCTGCGTTGGCGAAACACAACTTAGGTTTTTCGCGTGTTTATATAGCCACCTTGGCTACATTAACCAAACAAAATCCCTAATTCGCCCCTTGTCCTTAAAAGTTGTATATAACGATTTAAGAAAAAAAACATCCAATTTTTAGACAGCATCAACTTTCCATTTTTAGCCTATTTTCCTACATTTAGGGGTTCGATTTGATTTGATTTTTACCCTTAAACTTATATATTAATGGAAATAAACATTATAATTTAAAATCATGAGATACAAACACTTGCTCAAAATTTAATCCATCGGTAATATTAATACAGTGAAATCATATCAGGAGATTGAATGATGATCTTTGAAAGAGCTTTCAAGCATGGGAGTTTCTGTTTGAATTCCTGGCCGAAACATCTTTGCCGTCCCCATCATCTAATCCGTTTTCCACGTTCAAGAGTCGATCCGATTCCTCTTCCTCCACCTGCACCCATCAGTTTTCGATTATCGATTGATTAGTGCATGTAATCCAATGCATTCAAAGTGGATAGTAACCTCGGATGCCTGCACCGGTGTCTCCCCAGCCTTCTGCTGAGTTTCGAGCGTGCAAAAGTAAGAATATAAAAACATTCCGACCAGGGCTACCATAATTCCGACCAGATTCCTCCAGCTGAAAGGATCACTCAGAAGAACATAACCAAAACCCAACACCAAGCACGTCTTGAGATGACCAAGTACTTGATAAGTGACGGGGGATGTCTTCCCAATCACCAGAAATGTACTAAAATTGACAGATACTGAAATAAGGCAGGATAGGGATATGAAGACCTGCATCCACAGCACCAAATTCAAGCACGAATCAGGATAGAATAAGAAGGGGAATAAAGGATTATTTGAATTGCTCTTACCAACACTTTAGGGTTATATTGAAAAGCAAACACGTTTTGATCGGTCAGAAATCCGTCAAGAAACGGACCCGAGATTAACAGGGTTGTCGCCTGGTAGGGAGAAGATTGGTAGAGGAGTTGGGTTGAAGAAACACTGAACTTCTTCTGGATTGTATTAGTCATCTAATGAAACTGGTTAAGAACAATCGAAAAATGCAATAAACCACTTTCTTAAAACGCTGCCAAGGATACAATCTGAGCAACACATGTTGATATGATGGCAAGAAACGATAAAACCGAGCCCAGAGCATTGAGCTGCAGATCAGTTATGGTAGCAATGCCGACCCCGAGGAGGAGAACTGTGAGAGAAAGCTGAATACTCCTACTGTAAGAACAAGGAGAGTTAAAAGTGTCAGCAGAGTTGAAACAGAAACTAAGAAAAAAGAGAGATGAATGAGGGCTGGCCTGAATTGCTTTCCGAGAAAAAGGGTCTCCAAGATCACGGTGCAAGGAATGATTGCAAGCTTCGTCATCTGTTAGACAAAATTAAGCTGAAGATACCAAATCCAGAACCTGCTAAAAAGGGAAAGAAGTATTGAAAATGGAGAGGGACCTGATAGAATCCGACAGAGTTAAACCCCAAGCTGAGATTCAAAAGTCCAATCGAGGTGCCATTAAGAATGCCAAACCCCATAACAACCCTTTGATCGAAGAGCTTGTTCTCAAAAAATTTCATTTTCAAAGCAGCATGAAGAGAACAGAAGGTGACAAGAAGATGCCAGCTTGTCAAAGTAGTGGCTGCATGAACAAAAGGATGAACATCTTTGTTACTTCTTACAAGTCAAATATAGACAAAAAGGGGGAGCTGTCCAGATCTAAAAACACAAGTCGAAATTTCGAGATTTCCATGTCAAGAAGTCATGGTTCGACCATATTCGCTTAAGCTTGCCGTTTTCGTACGAATTAACACATAAATACAAACTATTCAAAAAATAAAAACACGATGGGAGAACTCGCTCTGCTGATTCCAATCATGCAATCACTAAACAGCCAAAATTTGAGCCTGTTACCTTAAAAGAACTGGTTTTTGCTGCATTGAAAAAATCGGATTTTTTCAAATTGTCATGAGGGAATAGAAATTCACTCTTACAATTCCACCAGTGAAATAACATTCAGATTCATAAACGGAAGAACAACCAACGATGGCGATACAATCACGGAGGAAAGGGAAGGTATTTCCAAAAATCAGGACCCAAAAAGACGATACTCGTCGATTCCAGCTTCTCAGAACATGAATAAAGTAAATCTATGCGAGATAACAACACATACAGATGCATAATTGACGACGAGGGACGAGATAGAGTACCAAAAATGAAACCCAAGGTAGACATGAGCGCCTTATTGCAAATCACTATGGAAACAGACGAGACAACCGATAGAGTCAACGCCCCCACCGTTCCAAGTTGAAAACCGCGACCGTCGCCGCCCATGTCTCACTTACAGTCTGCCGACCAAAAACACTTCACCGAATAGTGAAACTAATCAAACAGCAAGATCTGGTGCGCAAAAGAATGAACAAATAGAGAAAAGTCTTTGACTTTTCAAGTATGTTCAGTTACAAATGAAAATAATCGTCAATAAATTGGATTCTCCGCTGCAGAGAGAGAAAGAGAGAGAGAATCAGAGAAAGGGTCGTAAGACGTCTTCTGCTTTTCCCCTTGTCCATGAGCCGGGTCAGGGTGTAAGTAGACGGACTACGCGCTCTCTAGCTACGTGTCTATGACGATTCAGATTCTGTCTCCTGTCACTACATATACGACGTCGTTTTCCGTGATGCTATTTTGATTCGCCTTTCCAAAACGAGAAAACACGATCCGGGAAAGGAAAGAGGATCTTTGAGCGGCGATTCAGTCCTTTTGCTGAACAATACAAGCAATTTAGACAAAATATCTTCTTCTTAATTTTCATCACGCTGTCGGCGGCGCGGTCGGTGATCTTGAACATTTTGGCAAGGTAATCGGGATAGCGGATAACTCAGAATATGATGGCGCAATGCAGAGAGATACCCTGTCCATCGAAGGAGGATAAGGTTTGAGCTTTGTCTGTTTCGCTCAAATTCATTTCTGTCAAAAAGCGTTTTTTTTTTGTTTAATTTTCAATCAAAACAAATTGAAAGTTGCTTTTGCACACGACACTTTCACTTGGAATTGACCTGAATCTGTCGGAGAAATGTTCAAGGTTGCCTGTATGATGTCTATTATAGTAAAACCTAGCGGGTGCCAATCGATCACCGCAGCAATATGGATTCATAATTATACCATGACTTGGATCTCAGTTCTTAGTTCTTAGTTCTCAGCACTGTGCCGGTTTCTTTCTTCCGCGACGATCATTTGCTGCATTATCGTAGAAAAGGAGTGAATTCAGTTTCGACAGCCCTTGTTCTTATCTGTCAGTATTTGGAGAACTTTGATCGACGACTTAGTTTCATAGTTTCATCTGCCCACACTCAATTTCAGAGCAGGGTCAAGTTGAATGACTGTTTTATTTATTTGCTGTCAACGTCAATGACATATTAAGATATGGAGGATACTATAAATTTATAAACTTTCACCTTCTCAAGTCCTCCAACTAATTCAAACTGGAATTCCACACGAACCAAAGATAACGATAAAAACACAACTTTCATCCATTATAAATGCAATCCATGTGTAGACATTCTTCGTGTTAGACAAACTTCGACAGTATAGTATCAAGTATAACAAAGAGAATCATTACATGAAGAACCAACCCACATGCGTGCTTCTTCCATAGATGCTGCTTTTGGATGAGCATCTGAGAATTGGCAATATCTGGGAGCAATCGGGAAAAAAGGGCATCAATCATGAAAGCAGATCAAGTTAAGAGCTCTTCCTATAGATTTTAAGACCCTACCATGAGCACTTTAATGGCAGTTCAGACGAGCGTGTAGGCAATCACTGACACTTGTGAGTAGGGCAATAGCAGCTGCGCTTGTCCTTCTAATTTTCTACATCTAAGTAGCTGTTGATGGGACCATGTGCCTAACAGTTATAAGATTTCACCTTTCTTGCAACTACATATACAATAAAGCCTTAACCTATTGATACAAAAGGCAAAATCCTTCGTCCTCAGGGCTCTCACACCCCGGCTCGACACATTTGTGAGGGGGTTAATCACGGTAACTCAGCGGCCCAGAGATGAGAGACTTTTACCTGACACCACAAGGAGCAACCTCAATATTTGAGGATTAAACTTTCACACTGTGATAGTGCAAGCTTCGACCTGTAGCTCTTGATCTAAATCTGTCATCCCTGAATCAACTGAGTTATGCCCGTGCGGGCAATAAAACCGTAACCTATTACATCTTGAGCTGGTTGTTGATGTCTTCCATGAGGGAATTTGAATCCTCTCTTCCCTTCCACAATTCTTCGAGTTTCCTTGATTTCCCCTCTGTAGTGCCTACTTTATTGCGGAGTTCAATGCTACCCTGTGAAGAAAATCAAGAATAAGGGTGCTTAAGATCAACAAATTGAGGTTCTATCAAAAGAAATGAAAAATGATAGGCTACTAACCAAGTCTTCCATTAAATCGAACTAGGATCACGACTTTATCATTGGAAACTAATGAGAGATATACATATGATACCATATACCTTCTGCGGTTTGATGCAACCTCAATGCGAGACAACCGACAATGGGTTGCGTACAGCTAAATGCTCAGTCATGACCGAAACTCAACAGTACACATGGCTTCGGTTTTAGCTTCTAATTGCGGCATATAACATTGTCTTCTTGTGACTCTCACCTAATAGTAGAGAGTGGTGAGACTAGGACTAATAAAGCCATCCAAAGTATACTCTCTTTTTATGTTACCCAAAGCACCTTGCTGCTGTAGGTGCAGTAAATTGAGTGGATGGAAATGTCACAACTTTAAATTTTTGTGAACGAGCGAGCTTTTCATGGAGGCATTACTGGAAAATTTGCTTTTTTTTTTCAGCTTAGGCTGGGGATATATAATTAAGGAGAGAAGACAAAAGCACATGCTTCTGATGACAGTTTAATGGAGTTAGTATATAGAGGCGGAGAGATGGAAAATCTCAAGTGAATTTGAAGGGCCCAAATACATGGTACCTAAGTGAAATTTTGAGCAGAAAAATGCTAACTTATATGACACTTTCGGCAGGGTTGGTAGCTATGAAAGACCTGTCCTGCCTACTTCTCCCCACAGGCCACATAACATGATCTCCATGTGCCACTCTTGTGCTTCCACAGTCATTGCCGGACTTAATCATCTAAAGACTTCTCAATGCAGCCTCCAATCAAATGAACCTGTCTGCCATAGCATTCTGAGTAAGAAATATATGGTTCATAGGACAAGTATTTTAAAGTAACAGCATGCCGTGATTGGATGGGATCAGATACCTCTTTTGCTTCATTCTGAAGCTTTATTCAATTCTGATAATGCCTGTCATTCCTATCAAAGAATTGAAAGACACCCATAATGACCCATCCCTCAAATAAATATCTTAGAATCACCATTTCTCTACGGCAGGTCTAGTGAGTCCCATCAACTTGGGTGATTCTTGTTTGGCTTGTGGCATGTCCGAGAAAAGCAGAGGAAATATGTAATTTTTGTGGAGGTCGATGTAAATGGAAGTGAGGCAATCATCAATCTCGATTAGTATTCAAGAACACTGTCGTTATCTCTGATGAAAACTACAAGATGCTTAGGCTATTGCAAGTCTTTATCCTGCTAGAATATTGGGCAGACAGAACCCTATCTCCATCTCTCACTTACTCATTCTCCGCTTTTGTGCAAAGATCGAGGATACAAAGAAGCCAGCTATGTGCTAATGCTTTTCATAGCTTTTGTTTACATCTTTTTAATCACAGGCATCACCGCCGACAAAATCTAGGCTCCAACTTCTAGAAAAAGGCCCATACTATTCGATTGTTGATGCAGCCAAGACAAAGGGCCGGGTGGAAGCTGCAGCGGTAGAACCAGTTAGATGAGAGCGTTGCTTTGCTCAGCAAAAAGAGTGAACTGAATTTCCTTCGCTCAATCTCTTCCGTGGTCCGAATTCCTGCTGAGATCCTCAGGAGTAACTTCATTTCCAGTTTATTTGAACCATAGAATAGGTTTGAAGAGATACCTAGCTCGAAATTCAAACCTTCAGTTCGTTGATACCGTTCATATGCTGTTTCTACGAGTAATGGCGGCTGATCATCTTCATCGTACACATAGGCTAATTCTTGACAAAGATTCAACTGGTAATCCGCCTTCCAATGGCAGCAGGACGCGAAGTTCGTACAGCAGCGAAGCGAATTTCGATACGAACATGGTAATAATCTTGGCAGCCCTACTTTGCGCGTTAATTTGCGCCCTAGGGCTTAACTCAATCGTACGCTGCGCACTACGATGCAGCCGTAGAATCGCCTTTGAGACGGCGGAAGAGACCACGGCACGTCTAGCAGCGACGGGGCTAAAAAAGAACGCACTTCGTCGAATACCGGTGGGGGTGTACGGATCGGAGTTGAGAATTCCGGCGACGGATTGCCCGATATGCTTGGGGGAATTCAGGGAAGGGGAGAGAGTGAAAGTGCTCCCGAAATGCAAACATGGGTTCCACGCGAAGTGCATAGACACATGGCTCATCTCGCACTCGTCCTGCCCAACCTGTCGACAGTCATTGCTCGATCAACCAACCACCATTCCCGTTTCTCCAGAAGCCGACCCGACTATTCGCCATCCCGGCAGCCTAGAGAACATTGACGACATTCTCTAATATTTCCCCTCTTCACCGTTCAGGTTATTGTTCATTGTAATCTCTCTTAACTTTTAATATAACATTTTAATTTTAGTATAATTGTAAATTTCTCTCTTAGTTATAAGAATATTTACAATTTATACTTAAAATTTAAAATTCATCAATCATACCTAAAAATTTATCATAATTTTAAATTATTATATTTTTTTATTATAATATTTTTTGTCAATTTAGTAAGCATAAGTCATTGAACAATCATAATAAAAAATATTTAATTTAATAAAAAAAATAGTTTTTTAAATTAATTAAAATTGCTAAGCAAATTGATAGAAATATTAAAATTAATAAAAGACGTGATGACGTAAGAATTCACATGGTGTATGTTAACATCATGTTGAAGTTTAAAGTTTTGATGTATCTGAAGTAATTACCCGCATAATTAGTGTGATAAATTAAATACTTGCCTTTGAATTGGGCCCACTATGGACCCGGCCCAATAAGCTCAATTCAAATTAATACGAGTAATTTTCTAAAATAAACGCCATACTGTCCGAGGTGGAAGTAAGAGAAAAAAAGGCAAGCTGATGTGGCATAGGGCCATGGATGACGTGGAGCACATGATTGATATAATTGGTTAAGATTAGCACAAAGCCGAAGGAAAAAGCGTGCTTGGCGGGAGACGCCATGCAAATGGCGTGCGTTTAAACGTTGTAGGTAAAGGCCTTCTAAAATACCATCAGTTTTCTTAGTGGAGCCCACGGCTGAGCCAACCTCTTATATATCAACTATATCCGATGGCCGATCGTCGCCTTGAACGATCATCAATTACCCTGCAATCATCTTCCCCCGAAGCACCCACCGCCGCGTACGACTTTCACTGCAAGCGTTCTCGGAAAGGAGGTTTTTGGAGCTTTGTTTCTTTGCCAACGCCGGCTGTTTTCGATGGCGTTCTCCGCCGTCCGTTGCGGATCCGGTAACAATGTTCTTAATCGGAGACTTCCTTATTTTCCCAATCCTTGCATTCAGATTTCGCGCCAGGCGTCTTTCGAAATCCGAAATAAAGGAAGCCGCGTAGCTAGAGGAGCAAGAATTTCGATGGCTACGACGGAGATGGAGCCGCGCAGAAAGCGTTCTAAGGGCGTGATCGGCCGGGAGACGCTGGACCGGTGGATGAGAGAGTCGGTGGTTGATGTCGTTAAGAATCTTCAAGATTCGTCTCTCTTTTTGAACATTTACTCATCGAATGACGGCGAATCGGCGAGGTTGGAGACGGAGGAAGCAGCGAAAAAGGAAGATTGGTTGAGTTTGAAAAGTAGGTGGGAAAGCGGAGAGGCTCCGATGCCGGAGGGAATTATATTCGTGGAGCGGATTGACGATTACGACGGCGACGATCAAAATAACGACGGAGAGACGAGATCATGGGGAATAGTTGTACAGGGAAGAGGGGCAGAATGTGGTGGTCCTGCGTGTTATTTATTGAAGACGAGCAGGGTAGCCGGAGGGCCGGGACTGAGATGTTGGTGTATTCACTTCTATTTGATGAAGGTGCAGAATTTCAGAGAGACGGCAAAATCACAGCTCAAAAACTGTTGGCTTTTGCAGTCAAATTCATGACAGAGATTAAACTCTGTCAATTTCAACCATCAATCTGTAAAGGTTTACCCTTAAAACTCGATCAATATGAACACTGAATACTTTGTTCACCAAAATTGTCTTTTCCTGGCTCATAATCGTTGCTTCAGACGATCTGGGTTGCAATTGTTTTCAATATGCTTAGATGTCCTCCTTAGTTTGATAGTTCAATCAGCTCGAATCTTAGAATTAGCTGCAAGATAGGATCCTTTTCCAGAGAATCCTTCGCAGTCTATTTGTTAACAGAAGAAGAATCATTAATTGCTTTGATTGTGCAAGTTCTTCCTTGGATTAGGTTATAACTCTCACTTTAGGCATGAGAAATCAGATGCATTGATGCTGCCCACGAACTCAGATGCATTTTGATGCGTGTGAAAAGATAATTGGTGGGTGTAACTTGAATCTTTTGAAGATGATCAAAGTTCTTGTTTCAAACGCAAGGACTGTTGACGGGAGACTTCAGTCAAACGTTGGACGCGTAGAATTGGTCCATCGATGCTGAATCAAAGGGCAATTTTGATGAAATAAAATAGATCAGCAATTCATGTTTAAAACATGTTCCAATACAGGCTGATATCGTGCAAAATCAACGAAAAAAGCCTATTCCACACATTTCTTATGCAAAACGAAGGCAGAGACATATGAAATAAAACAGATGAGCAATTCATGTTCAAAACGTGTTCCAATCTTAGCTGCTACCAGGGGTGGGCATAGGGTGTTATCGGATTGAGGCAAATTCAATCTGATCCGCACTCAATCCGATCTGATAACAATCGAATCAAAAATTTTGATCCGATCGGATTCGGATGCTTGTGCCATCCGAATCCGAATCCGATCCGAATCCGAATCCGATCCGAATCCGATTAAAGAAATCAAATCGGATTAGATTAGATTTTTAAAAACCTGTAATTCAGAAATTTTCAATTCTCCGTTGATTCCTTCTCTGTTCTTCGCGGCCGTCGTTGGAGGGAGATTCAGAGTCTAGGAGCAGAGGGTCGGCGAGGCGACTCGGCTTCGTCGTCGGAGTAGCGGAGTCAAGAAATTGAGACGAGTGATTTTCGGATTCCAAAATCGGAGTCGGGGATGAATGATTTAGGGTTTCGACTTTCGGCCGATTTGAATTAAGCAATATGACTTTCGGATTGGATCGGATTGACTATCGGATTTGGCTTTGAATCCGATAGCCAATCCGATCGGATAACGATCTGAAAATGAGATCAAATGAAAAATTCCTCAACTGAATACCTGGTCCGATCCGACCGAATCCAATTGGATTGGATCGGATCGTCGGATCCGACAGGATGTGCACACCCGTAGCTGCTACTGTGTAAAATCAACGTAGAGAGCAAGGCTCGATTTGAATCGCAGCTTTGTTTCTATTTGATGGAAAACAGACAACTTTGATCGTGATTTCTGATGAACTGGAGCTTATTCGGTTTTAAGGAGCGAATAAGGTGGTCGGGAAAGGCAAGAACGAGGGTGAGGGCCCGATAGCGGCTCCTTGTTCTCGTTCCTGCTTCTGTTTGAAATTGAAATCTCACCTCTTGGCTCTTGTAACTTTCTCCTCATCTTCCTCCCACGCTACCCACAAACCGTACCATACAAAGCTCTCTTTCCTTCTCCTGATTGCTAACTCCCGTCCACTGACGATAGTGTTCTAAATGGACAAACACTGGCTGACATTGCTTTTTCGTAGCCTGGCCCTTTTTGTTCTCATGAATTTGAAAACCCGTCCGCAGAAGCTTTGATTTCGGTCTAGGGTTTAGGCATACCTTCCATTTTGATCAAGTTCGTCAGATGAGAGGCCACTTCGACGTGGGAAAGTTGAAGGGTCGCAAACGGAGGGCCTATTTGCCTTCTCCACGTAAATCGGAATCAAAGGTTCGCGCTTTTTTCTGTGCTCGCGAAAGACTTTGTGGGTCGTTGTGTGTTTAATGTATATGTTGTTTTTTTGTTGGTTGAGAGATCTGTCGAGAAGAGAAGAAGCGTCGAGTTTGGAAAAAGGAAGGATTATGGGCATAAGCGGGCTAAAATGAGAGATCTTGAGTCAGTTTGCCGCTCCGAAGGTGATTTCTGATTGTTTCCCCATTTTTCAATTTTTCAATTTTTAAATCATGTTTCTTTTGGTCTTCGTGTTCCGATTTGTTCTACGCGTGCTGGACAAATGTTGTTGCACTTAGCATGAATTAGATCTGGTCTTTTCTCTCTATTCAAGCTGTTCATCTTTCCTTTGCTGCTCTTATGTTTGATTTTTCAGAGCATACATGTTTTCGCGATCATGGGTTTATACTTTCATTTCCGTGTTGGAAATAAAGAGCTCAATCGAATGATTTGAAAAGGCACGAAGAACACTATCGTTTTCATTATTCTAATGACAAAATTTCGCAAGTACCTGAAGAAAATAAAACATTGGATCAAGATACTTCTCCGGCCGAAACCTCAATGTAAAACACACCCCTGTTTGTTATTAATAGACTGCCGGATCTCGATTCTCAGGCGTGCATAGCCGAGAATTCAGAAGCAGGCAAAGAATTTACTCTCGGTGAAAATCGTATTTGTTGTTTCTCCTTCACTGGAATGGATCTCGATCTCAATGCATGTGATGTTTCCAGTGCTGATGATCGACGAACGGATTATTCTTCTGTCTGAAATTCTCGACCAAGCAAAATCTAGAGACAGCTTCCGAGAGTGGGAGTTCGGCAGGTCCTTTAGAAGAGAAAGATGCACTGAGACTTTGGAAAGAGATTAAGCAGGGTGGTTATCTCTCATCATCATTTCATGGAGGAATACCAAGGCCGAAAAGTGTTAGAAAGAGCAAGAACGATGAGCTCGAGAGACAGATGGAGCTCGAGAAGAAGGAACAAGTCGACGGGTATGCGAAAATGGCTGCACCTACTGGATTGCAAAAAATTCAGAAATCGAAAACAAGTGCATTCGTAGAAGCTCTGGTGAATCCGAAAATCGCAAAAATAACCATGCTGGAAGATAAACTCTCGTGTTTCATCTCTCTCTGTTAATGGTAAATCTTTTACACTACACTTTAGGTAGTTTCAATGATTCCAATCTGGAAAGGATAAGGGTATTTCAGCTGCTAAAGCTGCTTTTCAATGGCTGAAGCTACTTTGGCTGGACATCATAGAACGTCTATCCGCTACTGCATCTGTAATCCAGATGTTTCAAGAGTGTTCTACTGCTTGTAGATTTGGTTAGAACTTAGAACTTCAGAGTGTAGAATTCTGATTGAGCAACAAAGCTTTTTTTCTCCCTTTGTAGTTCATCTCTCTATTCCTTCATTTTAGGCTGAGTTTTGGAAAAATCGTGGAGCCGTTGATGATGAACGAGTCTTCGAGATTGGAAATTAATGGCTTGAAGGTTGAATTTACAGAGACCCATACGCACATGCCTACGAACAAGGTTGTCTTTTAAGGAGGATTCCGACAGACCGCTTCGTGCATTGCTCACCGTCGTCGGCGTGACGTTGGAGCACGTTGGTCTCAACGACACTTTCTCTTTTCCCACTGTGCTTGGTTACAGCCGTCATTATTCTATCCATATCTTTGACCGGACTTTGCTTAGGAGTCGGCGCCGAGAATCTTTCGGGTCTTCGCTCTCTTGGGTGACCTTTTGACTCGTTGAACTACCCACCCTCAATTTCAAAAATCAAACTTCGTGCCATTCGAAGCACATGCCTGGCTTGAATTTGATTCGTATTTTACTCATTTTGAAATTTCAAAAGACAGGAACTGTTTCAGGTGGTCTCTGTCAGTTGGCTACGTCTTTCGCATTACCTGTCTCTCGTTGATGATTACAAGTTAGAGAAGAAGAAACCCAAATCAAGAATGGGAAAATTGGCCACCGATGTTGAAAAAAAGGACTCAACTTGGAATCCAGGGACAAGGAATCCGGTAACACAGATCTTACAAACAAAATAAACCTAGAAAAAGTTAGAAGTTGAGAGAAAGCTAAGTACATCAGGTGAAATCAAACGCCGGATTCTTCTTCTCCGTATAACTGTCATGAGTCAGATTTTATCCTGAATCCTCGTAGCTATCAGAAGGGCATCGAATCAGCTCCAATATATTAACTACCTCTGCCATATCCGGCCGGTTTGATGGCACTTGAGACGTGCAGATCAAGCCTAATTTGATGACCGGAATTGCTTCGTCCGCCAGAAAGTTCCCCAAGAGCCTCTGGTCTATGCATTCTTCCACTCTTCCATCTTCCAATGCTCCTCTAACCATGTCACTTAGAATTACCACATCATCTTCCATGTACTCGACCGGTCTTTTCCCTGCGACAACTTCAAGTATCAAAACTCCGAACCCATAAACATCACATTTTTCAGTTATCTTCACGGTTTTGCAGGCGAATTCCGGCGCCATGTAGCCAAGCGCACTCTGTATCTTGCTACTTAAAACGTATCTGTCGAGCATTGGCAACAGCCTAGCTAGGCCAAAATCTCCAACCATCGGCTCGCCGGAGCCGTCAACCAGGACATTGCTCGACTTGATGTTGTAGTGGATTATGTTAAATTGGTGCAAGTAAGCCAACCCCTTTGCTGTCCCGAGTATTATGTTGAATCTTTCTTCCCATGAGAGAACATTTCCATCCGATCCTTCGTGGAGATGCTTATACAAGCTTCCACCAGAGACAAATTCAGATATAAGGAGCTGCAATGATGGAGTCCAGTAATAGCCTCGAAGGGTGACGAGATTTGGGTGCCGGAGCTTCCCCATTGTTTTAACTTCCTTTTCGAATTCGGCTTGGGATTTGACGAGGCTAGAGACAGTAAGCTTCTTGATCGCAACTGCATACCCATCCCGAAGAAGGGTCTTGTAGACTGTCCCAAACCCTCCCCTTCCGAGCTCACAATCTTTGTTGAGGAGAGCGTGAGCACCAGTGCTGAAATCTGAACCGTCAGAAAACATGACAAGCTTGCCGGAATTGGCGTCTGTGGCAGAGGAAGTAAGAAAATCGTCATGTGTCGACAAAGTGAGGGGTGCTGCAGACTGAGACGTCGATGTTCGAACACGGAGATTAAGGACAGTGATTGCTATTACACCAATCACGATCAGAGCAGCTGCTCCAATGGCGACTAGGGCTGATATGCTGAGGATGGCTTTCTTGTGAGCGAGACCAGGAGGCAGAGGATTGGAGGTGGAGTCAGATGAGGTGCTGGGGTCGAGAACGATCGGTTTGGGAAGGACGGAAGGGCAAGATCTTTGAACAACTGAACCACATAGAGAAGGATTGCCGGAGACTGAAGATGGGGCAATGGTGTTGAAAAAACCACCAGCTGGCAGTTCGCCATTGATGTTGTTGTGCGATATATTGAAAATAAGTAGGTTGGGGAGATTCGATAGCTGCTTCGGCAGGGTTCCATTGATGTTGTTAAAAGACAAGTCGACGATTTCAAGATCAGTCAGTTTCCCCAACAACGCAGGTATCGGACCAGTAAGCTTGTTTTCGGATAAGATTCTGCATAATAAAAAAAAATATCGAATAAGATGTGATCTTGCTCAGAAACAGAATCCAAATTGTAATAAGAAACTAAAATCTTTGATCCAGTAATTATCTCTGCATCTATTTCAGACAAGGATTCAGGCTGTGAAAAAAACAAGTCAAGCTAACAACAAACAAAGGAAAAATAACTCACAAAATTTCGAGAGAAGAGCAATTGCCAATCGAATAAGGAATTGACCCGCCAAGATAGTTCTTCTCTAGTTTCAGAACTTTCAACCACAAGGCCCCACCGATTTGCTCCGGTATACTTCCGTTGAGCTGATTCCGACTCAAATCGAGGGTATCCAAGGTCTTCATCTCTCCAACAGTTTCAGGAATATGACCAGCCAGAGAATTTCCAGACAAGTCGAGGAACTGCAGACTACTCAAAGTTTTTATGTCGGGTGTAACAAAACCAGAGAATCCATTGTTGGACAGGTCCAAAACTTGAAGATTAGGAAGCAGTTTGCCATAATAAGAGGGTACCAGGCTAGAAATTGTTTCCATGCTTTCTGAAATTGTGCTGTTATGAGCACCGAGTTTGAAAATCCAGTCAGATAGATCGCCGGAAATGGAATTATGACTGAAATCTAAGACCATTAGGTTCGGGCAATTATTCATAGACTCCGGCAAGCTTCCGGTGAACCCATTTTTGGAAAAATTCAACACTTTGAGAAATTGGAGATTTCCAACTGAATTGGGAATTTGACCTGAAAATGAGTTTGATGAAAGATCCAACATCTCTAGACTTTTCATCTCTCCTATCCATTCAGGAAGTTCGCTTATAAATGAATTCTTCTGCAACTTTAAGTCACTACACAGTGATAGTTGCTGGAGAGTAGCCGGAAGATTGCCGGAGAAAAGATTCTCGCTAAGATCAATAGATCGGAGGAGAGAACAACTTCCGATTCCATCAGGAACTTGACCAGAAAATAGATTCTTACTCAGGTTAATAAAACGCAGATTATTCATGCCTTGAATCTCCTTCTGAACGTTGCCCTCTAAAAGATTATTCGATAAATCAAGTGAGCGCAGGCTACTCAGCGACCAAATTCCAGAAGGTAACGGACCGGAGAACTGATTAGTTGACAGGTTAATCGAAGCAAGACCGGCGCATGATGATAAACTGTCAGGGATTTGTCCTGAAAATTTGTTTCCGGCCAACGAAATCGCTCTCAGAGACCCGCATTGATCGAAGAAATCGCTAGGTAAACTCCCAGAAAACCCGTTTTCCCCCAAATCGATCACCCGGAGATTGTCGATCCGTGCAATGTTAGGGCCTACCTTTCCGGTGAGATTGTTGTTCGAGAGCGATAGCTTTCGTAGAAACTGTAGCTGCACGAGCCCACGACCTAAACGGCCAGAGAGGGAAAATCCGGCGAGGTCGAGCTCGGTAACACGGTTGGATCTCGGATTACAAGTGACGCCGGTCCAGTTACACGGTGTATAATCTTCTTCGCTCCAAGAGGCGAGTTTCCCCTTTGGATCTTGAATGTCGGCCTTGAACACTATGAGCCCTAATACATCATCGTTCAAAGAAGGATTGAGACAGCTAGCGAACACAGGAGAGAGCAGTATCAAGACGAGCACCTCGCCCATGTTTCGCATCGTCAACAATGGCGGCCTCGACAAACTGTAAGAGAATACAAAGCCGTTTAACATGAGCAACTTCGATCACAAACCAAGAGCTTCAAAACTTAACAGTGAAAGAACACTCCCAAAAAAGACAACTTTTTTCCTCTTAAATGGCCACATTAGAAGAAAAAGAAAGGCATCGAAGGGGAAGTCAATGCTCTTACCCGTTAGAAAGCAAAGAACTAGTGAGTGGCAATCTCTGAAACCGAAAACAGCACGAAATACGTTACAAAGTAGAAGCGTCGAAAAAAAAAAGGTAAGATTTTGAGCTCTGGAGTGTAGTGCGAACGGAAATGTGAAGAGAGCCAGGACCCCTGTGATCTACCAACCTTCAAACTCAGAGCATACCATAGAAACTAAAAAGTTTCGCTGAAGAGTCGAAGCGGCTAGCCTGCCGGGATTTTCGGAATAAAGAAGCTTCGAGGACAGCTAAGAATAAGGAACGGAAAACTTCGCCGGCGGGAGATTTATTCACCGGAATAAAGAAGTTCATGTACCCTCAGTCTCTTTCCCTCCCTTGTTTCAAACAACAGGTAGATGGGTTCTGCATCTTTAAGGTGTTGGGTAGGCACATGGCGAGAAAAAATCGAGGAAAAGAGTTCGACGAGGGCGTCGACGTAGGCACAGACACCGATACTTCTTTCCGACAAGGAATCCAAAGTCTACCCATTTGTTTTAATTTAAACCACACCTCGAAAGAGCAAGAATGAGAAAGTTAACATTCACCTTGATTAACCCCTCACTTGTCGAGCAAAATGAATTTTGCTTTATACATCAAGAATAAGAAAGGTAAATGGTGGCATACTATTACTAGTAACGGAAGCAACTTTACCGATCGAAACAACTAAACAATTTAAAAGCTTTAGCTATGGAGGCAAATACCCACCTGCAATCAAACACAACCAACTAGAATCCACGTCTTTAATAAGAGTACGATGCCAGGTTGCTGTCATCTCATCTACTCAATGGAAAATGGCAGGTGGAGTAAATTGAAGGAGAAGAGAGGGTGAGACTCTGAGAAGAATGTGCTGGGCGAGAAAGTAAGAGAGAGGAAAAGTAAAAGCAATAAAGATAGCCGATAGGTAGGTGGAGGTGGGTGGCGCAATGAATTAAAAAGCGAAGGAATAGGATAGAGAGAGGGAGAGAGAGGGAGAGCGAGGAACGCAGAAAAAGGACTCGCAGGCAGGGAATTGTGAATCAGTCATCAGTTGTCATTAAATCAACAATGGCGACTTCCCCTCCATTCTTCACCCATTGTTATTGCCATTCTCAGTTCTCTCGTTCAATTCTCTGCAAATTCGTCAGTGAAGCACTTAATACAAATACCCATCATTCTGTATTGCGAAGAAAACAACGCAGAAAGGTTAAACGTAGATAAAAAACAAGAAGAAGCTTTGCTGGTTCCTTTTTATCTTAGGGTAAGTGCATCTTTATTGCGACGACTTACAGAAAAGACAATTACTCTGGACCCATTCTGCGTGTCTCATGCTCTTGCAATTTCACTGTCATGTAGCAGAGAGAATTGGCCGGGATAACTGAGAAAAATAGGTAAGAGTCGAAAAAGGAAGGTGATGAGCCCGTGAGGTATACGGTGGCAGCACCTTTTGATTCTTGACTTTATGCTTGGCCGCATCTGGGTGAATTTTGGAACATACTGTGTAACCAAGAGAATCATCCGTTGCGCCAACAGGACCAGAAAAAGAGACACCCACCACATGGATTAGGTTCTCCCTAAGCATGTTTTTTCTGATGCATGATGGGCATTTGATCAGGATTTGAAATTCCCCTTCTCTCTAGAATTCAAACTGCCACCGGACGGGGGAATTAGGTGGAGCCATTGCCGGACTGCCAGAGAAACCGTGAATTCTAAAGAAAATGTGTAAAATAATCGGAATGGGATCCAGGCAATGGTCATCTTCATCAGCTGCCTAACTGCTGCAAAAAGAACACAGACAGAGAGATGACAACTCACTCTCAGGATCCTCCATTCAGATAAGACGCAGTGCGTATGAACACGCAGGACACAGCCACGCCCAGCATATTCTTCGAAGCGCTGACTATTGAGCAGTTCTAAGCCCTGGTCTTACTTATTTGCTGAATATGAAAGCATCCCCAAATTAAGCAACCCATATCATCGTTTCCGATCTTGAGCAAACAATTTTAAATCTCTTAAAACACAGCTTCAAACCATCATCTAGCATACTACGCTATTGAAGGAAGAATATTAACATGGTTGTAATTCGATTTTATAAAAAAAGGAAGCTGCTTTAACTGTTTTCTCTAGCGTAAGAACAGGAACAGGTATGTAAAATCTACAAATTGAAGAGATGGAAAATGGCGAATGAAAGGAAAATCAATGGAAATGCTTGTGACGATGGTGGTGTCTGCAATCGTCCAATCCGAAGCACTGGATGACTGGGTAACAAGCAACGAAGCTGAATCTCCCAATTCCTCTGCAGACGAACGATACTGCTACGCGAGGACTCGAACAGCAGCCGCTTCTTCGTTTCCTCCTCCCTCTTCCTTTTGGGTGCTGCAGATGATGGTGCTCCGGCCGATGCTTCTCCATCGGCCCTTTTCGTTACCTGAAAAACCAACGACGACCCAAGAAAGATTATCTCTTGCACCCGAGTTTCAATCAAAAACTTCGGAGAAAGACGACCGAAGAGAGGCTTTCGATGCAGATTGAGGAATCATACCTTTTGTGCGGAAGGAACTAGAAAAGACGCAGCTGATGGGAGAATTATTATTATTATTTTTTTTTTTTT